>JACBXF010000003.1:919136-1121129 GCA_014183025.1 Harringtonia lauricola
GGGGGGGAGGGGGGGAGGGGTGTGAGGATGAAGAGGGGTGGATGGAAACACGGCGACCAACACAAGACTCTGCAAGGCTTTGAGGGCTGAAATGTGGTGCTTGTGCTGATAGGACCAGCAGCACATGGCACCTGCAAGTTCGGGTCGTGCCTCCAATGGTTTGCGTCAGGGTGGTGTGGCTCGAGTCGTGATTCGCTCTGGCTGGGTGCACATGACCGACCGATGCCCACCCCTCCTCGTCAATTCCTTTGTCGATGTGATGCACAAGATGAAATCATACAAAAAGATGCATCCGTGTTTGGATGAAGGGTCGTTGTTGGAAAGGCGGGAGGTAGGTTGAACTCCACATGAGACTATGCCAGACCGGGACCACAAGGGCGGCCTCCCGTTCGTTCTCTAAACGGCTGCGCATGCCCTTCCACAAGCAGCACGATAAGCGTCGTCACCCGCCAACAGATGTGCATCCACTCTAGATCATCCGTTCTTCTCATCCTGCACGAGTGGCTCTCGCGATGCTTGCCGATTCCGAGCCTTGCACACATCTGTCATCTGGCCCAGTGCTTAATGGTCAGGACCTTGATCTAGCAGTAACACTCTGCACACTCACGCACACACACGCGCCAGCTCCATAGCTGCCAGGATGGTCACTGGCCTGGGCGCTGGCTGCCTAGGCACGCTGAGCATTATCGCCGTAGCCAGCACCGTACAGCTGACCATGCTGGGTATGCTGATGGTGGTGACTGCTGGGATAGGATTGTCCGGCGTTTGCACCAACGTCGTAGCCATCCCAACGACTACCGCTGTGCGCGCCGTGGCTAGAAGATGTAGCAGCAGTCGCCGGGGGTGGCTGCGTGGCAGCAGCAGCAGTGATGGGGAGTGGCGAGTTGAAGTTGTGGGTTGTGTGGTGTGGGTGGTGGCCGTATGAGTGGGTGGCAGGAGAGTTGGCATGTGCCGTGTTAATGCTGCCTCGGGAGTCATACGCTGCGGACAAGGTGTTCATTCGTATCCCAACCGCTGACGGCGACTGAGGTTTAGACATTGTTGATCCAGGCGACAGTGCACGGCCAGATGGTCCTCCTGGATACGACACCCATGATGCCCCAGACATCGACCGTGGCGTGGCGAGAGTATCGGGCGGGTTGGTGCCGTTTGCGACTGTGACATAGCCCACAGAGGATGGTGCGTCGGTGGGCGCCGTCACTGACCCTGGTGCATGCGGAAGTCCCGGATAAGACGGGCTCATGGACACCGGTGTCAGCATATGGTGGTTTGACACAGTCGTAGATGTTGTCGGCGACAGGATGGAGGCGGGGCTGGCGCTGTATTTGGAGATGATTTTCTTGAGCGCCTGGCCGAGAACCTTCCACGGAAAGACTTTGACGTCTTTCTCGATCGTGCGTGGCTTCGGGGCTCCAAAGGCCATGATAAGCTTGAAGAACTCCTCGCTCTCAGCTTTCGCCTTGCTGACAGTGAACGGCTTGAATCCCTCGAGGTTCCGCCGTATCCGATTCTTTTCCTCCACCGAGAAGCGCGCAGGCGAAGCAACCAGCTGCTCCAGCAAGTTGATTGTGTCCACCGACGTAACAAAGCACTCTTGTTTCTCGGCCCAGTAAATGCAGCTGATGCAAATGCTGTTGGGAGGCCGTTCGTTGATGGGCACCGCGCGAAAAGTCGCTTCCAAATGACAGCCGTTCTGCTTCTTGCGGAAAAGCACAATCCGCCTCCGATTGGTCCACTCCTCGGGAGTCCAATCCTGTGCCATGGCATCTAGGTTGCCCATGATAGAAAGAACAGCCTTTGGTGTATAACCACCCCAAGCTCCATTACCATATCCACCAACTCCAGAGCCCAGGCTGCCGCTCTGGATCGTGCTTGTGCGAATTAGCTGCGGCACGCTGCCATGCGACGGTGCCGGCAGTGTTGCTGAGTGCGATGGCCGCGTTATGGATGCGGTACTGTGTACATGAGAAATGGAGTGGCTTCGACCGATGCCGCCATAGCGATCGTGGTGATGTAGGCCAATGCCTCCACCGTATGTGTTCCACGCAGAGCTTCCAGCCGAGCTACGAAGAGACGGCGGTGCAGCAGCACGCGGGAAGCCATCGGAGAACGATGCACTGCGATAGGCTCCTAGCATATTTCCGTTGTCTTGACTGTAGCTGGTGTTGGCGACTGCGGCAGCTGCAGCGGCAGAGGCCGCGTCGACCGTTGTCGGCGGATAAGAGAACGTATTTGTATTCGAGTCGGCTGAGAGGGGGTTGTTTGCCTGACTGGGGCTGTTTGTTGTGGATGTCCGCACTGTCAGCTGCGGCGTGTTCTCGCCATGTCCAGGTGACTGGAGTGGTGACTTTCGGGTGGTGTCCTCAGGTGCAGCAGTGGTCACTGTGTCACCTGCTGCCCCTTCCATGGTTGGTACGGAGGATCCAGACACGTCTTGGTAGGCAAAGGACTGTGCGACGGGCACGCGTGCCAGCTCCTCTCCATTGCCATTTTCAATGACAACGGTCAGAGGCACATTGCCTTGTGAGGGACAGTTCGTGACCAGGAATTGTGGCGCCTCTGCCGAAACGACATAGGAAAGTCCGTCTTGAGTCACGGCCTCCTTCACAACCTCTGCGTGACACTTCTGTGAGCCAAATGAGAGCCATACATATGGTGCTGGTGTCGACATGGCCGTCAGGTCGTATTGGCTGGTCACCTTGAGCTCGACCCGTGTTCCTGCGTTCCCGGCCATGGGGTGGCAGGAAATGATATTCACAGGTGTTGGGTTCGCTCCTGCACTGAGATATTGACTGGCCGTACCGTTTGCCCCGAAAGCGAGGCTGCCGAGTTGCGGTACTGCATTATCAGGTTGTTGGGTCGGAAATGACTGGGGACCATATGACTGAAAAGCTGCGTCTGCAAAGCCTGTTGAACAATGAAAGTCAGCTCAGTCACGAAGAAACTGCCGTGTCAGGCAACGTACTGTGCAGCTGTGTTTGTGGTGCTTTGTAGGCAGCCATGGGCAAAAGATCTGGTGGGGTTTGCCCGCGAAGGCTTCCTCCGTTTGCACGAGCAGCTTCCTCTTCGTATCTCAGAGTTACAGCCTCTGGTGATTCGACGTCCCCGTCCACGATGATGGGCCTTTGCGAAGGGAAATTCGGCTGAAGTGTCAGTAAGTTTCTTACTGTGTTTGACTGATAGCACCAGTGTTTATTGTGTCCCATCTTTTTCATGCTTTTGTGCTTGCTCTGTTCTAGAAGTGAATTGATTCAAGCCTCCTAGCAAAGGTCAAGCTTAACCCCATAGTGGGCCAAACAATTTGGTGCTGATCCACCTGGACATGTTATTGACTTACCTCAAATGCCTTGTATAGAGGTTGTTGAAATTTGACGGCCGACATGAAGACAGTCCAATGTTTCCTGAGACTTTTCCAACGGGATGGAAGAGGAAATAAAGGGAGATGAGAGGGCCTAGCTCGTAGCCAGTAGCGGTTGCAAAGGATGATAACTAAGAAGTCTGATAAAGGGGAACCTAAGCCTCCAGAAGGGTGTGTAAGTTATGATGTTGGGTTTTAAAGGGATGACTAGACAAATATGTATCCCGGGAACTAAAGGGGAGAAACAGGCCATAAAACGTTTGTCGGTGGGAATCTTCTTTTCCGTTGCCGAGGTGTGTAGAGAGAAACAGAGAATGGGAGAGCATACCAAGGTTCTGTCTCAATGATTATTGTCAAACGGTAGATGTGAGACCGGCAAGGATTTGCGAAATGGGCGGACCAGTACAGCATTAATTCCAAAGTCTCGGACTGAACACAGAGCTTCTCTGGAGATTGTTGTAGAGCGATGCAGTGTGCAGCGGGAATGCAAGTGGTACTCAAACCCAACTAGGCGTGGTTCTGTGGCGTAATGTTAGCTGTGTTCTTAAAAAGGCAAACGAGCAGGACATGCCTGGTATGCTGCTAATAGCTTCACATGTGCGTACACATGCAATTGGGAAAGGAAGTAGTAATCCTGAGTGTTTCGGAAAGAGATTATGATGACTGCTAGAGGAATATTGCGTAGTTGTGGAGTATGTAAGGCTGGACTGAGAAAGGCTGAGGTGGTTGCTTTGGTTAAGATTCAACGGCGACGATAATAAAGAGAACTGTCTCTCCTGGAGACTGGTGGGTTTGTCAGTTAAATCGCGTAGCTATGAAGTATGGGTGGTGTATCGGCTGTGGCGGAAGGAATGGCCGTTTGTGCGGTATGCAAATGGGAGTGCAAACGGCAAGGGACGGATTGTGTGTAAAACAAAGGCGCAAAGTACGAGAACTGTTGCCAAGCAAACAAAGTGTAGAAAGGTCAGAAACGTGTTAAATGTTTAGACAAGAGGGAGAGGTGGGAGATTTGAAAGTTAAGAATGCTTGAGCGAAAGTGGGTTTTGGGCGAGGAATGCAATACGAGGTGGGAGTTGAAGGAGAAACAGAACAAGGTAAAAGGGATGAGAGTGGTAGAAGGCGAGACAGTAATTGACGTCTTGAGGGGAGGTAGTGAAGAGAGGGAGAGGGAGACAGAGAGGTTATGTGTGATCGAGAGGGGGGGGTCCCATTGTACACCAGAGCAATACAGTGGGGAGAGTGGTCGAGACCTAGAGGATTGGCATGACTTGGAGGGAAGACGTCTATTATTTTTCATTCCCCTCCTGGGCCACTCAGACAAACATGGGAAGCAAGCTGGGAAGATGCAGGGACAGTGTCATGCAGCTAGCTTCCTCGTTCTCGGCATCGGTGCTTGGAAAGCGTTTTGTTTCCTCGCTCATCGCTTGTCTAATGAGGTGTGATCCACTCGGATCTTCTCCCTTGATATTGGCTCCAGGGGGGATTGGTAGACCACAGGAGTGAACAGGGAAGGGGGGGTTGACTGAGGTGAGGAAGGAGAATGCAAATATGTGGGTATGTGGCAACAAGGATCAACCAGGTCAGCCGTTAAGGGGATTCCTAGAGGCAAATACCATACAAAAGGCGACGACCGAGAAAGCATAGGCAGTATATGGCGGCGGAAGGGTCAAATGGTATGAAAGGTGCCCCCAGTTGCAATGCTTGTGTGTACTTGGGGCGTGTACAATAATATGGTGGGAAAAGCAAGTCTCAGCTGCGTATGAGAGAGTACAAGGGCAGGCAGCGCGCCCCGGGGGAGGGGGGGAGGGGGGGGTAAGCCGATAAGAGTCAACCTCGGGAGTGGAGGGTGGGGTGGTCTAAAGCCAGGCAATGAATCTCTTGTCTCTTGTTGATTTCTCGTTCTGCTTGATGGTGGAATCATAATGCTTGGCAAAGTATGAAAAGCAAATATCAAAAGCCAAGGGGCAGCTTTTTTTTGGAAGGAAGAAACGAGGAATTCTAAGGAAAGAAGATGCATATGCAGCAGAGAAACAGCAGGGGCGGAAGCAAAAACAGTAAGAAGAGGCATGGGGCAGCGGGGACGGGAGCACTGGGCAGCGTGCAGGGATGGTAGCACTTACGAGACAAAGATCTGGTAGAAGCAGCTAGGGGATGTGGGAGAAGCATTCGGATGTGGTGTAAACGTCTGGGGTGTGTAGAATATTGGATGTGGGGTGGATATATCAGTGTGCTTCTGATTGGCCAGCACGGTAGTCGGCTTGATGACCAGGGTTCCCCTGCCAGTTCGTGCCTGCAGGCCCTCTTTTTTCCTGCTTTTCTGGTCTTTGGGGCGGGTTGATCGACGGGAAGCAACCAACTGTCGTGCTGATCGTCGGCTGGGATTTCTTATTCGACCGGTCAGAGCCACCGCTATCCCGCCGTGCAGAAGCGCAGGGAGTCGACGGTAGGACGGGATTTGCAAATGCAAGACGGGCAGATGCGATTCGAATTGACCAGATGCAAGATGGAGCAGCTGCGCAACACGTAGATCGACAGAACCGCAGATCGGTGGCGAGACAGACGATGCTGGCTCTCGGTTGCCTTGGCACCGCCTTTTGTCTGGTGTTTGGTGTGTGTGCCTTGGGGGGGACGCGTCCTTGTTAAGAAGGGCACTTTGCTCGATATGTTTTCTTTTTGCTGCGCTGGACTGGAAGATGCTCCGAGTGGGGTTTCCAAGGGCCTTTCGCCGAAGATGGCCTTTCTTGCTCGTCACGGTAGTTCGTAATGACGGCAGACGCTGGCGGATCAGCAGGCTAGACCAGCCACCAAGACAGAGGGGTGCAGCTCCACTCCCCCAGATAAAAAGAAAGAAAAGATAGAATACGACGCCGCAATAGCGAGCGTCTCTTTGAGTGGAACTGGGCCGCGGGAGCCAAGGTTGACTGGTGGCTCTTAGTGCAAATGACGAGTCTGTGCCTGGTGGTCATTGGCCAGCAAAGACAAGTCGCGTGAGCTTCCTATTGGCTCGTGAGCAAAATAAAAATAAAAGTAAAAAATCAATAGAAAATAGAAAATGGAAAATGGAAACCCGTAAGGATTTGGGGAATAAAAGGGTTCTGAAAGAATGAGAACGTTGACCAGATCGAGGCCTTGCGATGCTGGGAGGCAGCCCTGCTTATTCTCTGCTTGATTTCTTTTTCGAGTATTAGTTCCACGGCGGAAGCAGGCCGCAGGCTTGCACTTGCATAGCAGACACTGCAGGGGGTAGTGATGACGGTCGATGTGGCTTGTTTTTTTTGTTTTGTTTTTTGGGGGCTCTTGTTGTAATTTTTTCGTTTCTTTTTTCCTAGGCTTCGTGTACGTTAGGAATGTGCATTTTGCCGAATGTTTATGTAAGATAATTTAGTTTTGTGCTTTGTTCATCATATTGTCTCCGTTGGTCATTCCTTCCCGTTTTGTTCTGAACGTGTGCTTGATACCTCTGTTGCTTTGCCTAGCAGCGGAAGGGGCCGCCCCTTCGGTGAAAAGAGAGGTTGCTGTTGCTGTCACATACGTAATGCTGCTAGAGGCACAAAGAGGAGGAAAATGTAAAAACGGCAAGAGCGAAGGTGGGAGGAGACTCCGCTAGGAGGCTCGTTTAAGGCCACGCAGCAAAGGTTTTAGGGCAATTGAAGACAGATTAGTGTGCAAGCTAGGCAATGCAGGGGCGGTTTAGGGCCATATTGGAGAGAAGCCAGCGGGAGCGCAGGGACGTTGAGCCAACGACAGCGCTACATTAACTGGGGCAGTGGCTCTTTTGCATCCCTTTGTTCGCTCAGAGCGTGCGCAGGGATGGGAAATAGGCAGGACAAGACCGAGAGCAGGAGAGCAGGATGCCGCTTGGCAGGACTGGACTGGGCTGCTCGTGCTCCCTCGACTCGTTTCCAGCGAAATAGAGAAAGAAAAGAGACATTTGGACCGTACCAAAAATTACATCGGATGTCGCCACAGCCAAAGCAGATCCGCAAAAGCCAGATGGTGGGGCCCGATGCTCTTGTCCCTGGCAGATGTTCAGATAACGAAAATCGGGCGACAGGCGACGGCTGTTTGTTTCTCGAAAGTCGACGGGCTCCAAGTGGGTAACAACAGGAAGATGAGACGGGCAGCAGTGGAGTGGCGACTGCCGGGGAGCGGCTTGGGACGACGGGGCAGGTGTCGAAGAGAGATGGACAGGGCAGGTGCCGAACAATAAATACCAAGGCTGTTGTGGCGGGCAGCAGGACATGATCACAGATGGCTACTTTGTGACACGCCTGTGGATAAGACCAGACAGCAGCAGACAGGAGTGAGGCGCCTCCTGGCCTAGCGGGTCAGAGAGAAAAGAGGCACACCTTCGTAGCCATGCGTAGCTCAGCTTGCTCCTGATGGTTGAACAAGGCCGACGCCGACCCAATTGACATGCAAGATACACACGTGTCGAGCTCTGGGGTGGCGAGGGGGATGGGAAGTGGCAGCATCTTCGGCCGCAGGCAGCGGTGGACGAAGCTGCAGTCAGATGGGACGGTGTGACGGGCAGTGCCCGTTTCCACCGCTGGCAATCTGCTGCAGTTTTCCTTTCTCCGGCTGATCCCTTGATTCTGCTCCCTGGCCTTCTCTCGGCTGCGCACACGGCCCTGTCCTGCCCTACACGTATGCACTTGTACTCGTGCTAGCAGATTCTGGCCCAGGGTGTGGGGGTATTTAGCGAGGCGATATATGCCTATAATCTGCTGTGTCCCTTGCAGGGATCAGCCTCGTTGCGGCGGGCTGCCGGCTGCTTAAGGCGGAAAGGAAGGGAGGAGAAGATATGCCGGGAGACAACATCCCCCTGGCTTGTGACGGGGAAGATGGGATGGGCGGCCGTCACGAAAGAGAAGAAAAAAGACAACAAAGTAAGGAGGTGGCGGCCACATGCAACACATATTCGCCATGCACGTCGAACGCAAACTTTGCACACAGACTGGCTCGTAGTCGAGGTGTGGTTTGACAAGAAAAGCACCAATGGAGGGAAACTGAGAGCGGTACGTCCGTAGTCCACCGTCAGTCCTTCACTCCGTCACGACGACGACGACGACGACGACGACGCTGGTGGTACCGCTGCTGCTCAGCTACCGGGCAAGCCAAGAGCTGCACTTGTCTGGCCCTGCCTGCGCGCCTACGCGACCCGGGAGAGTGTGCCTAGTTTGATGGCAATGGGTCCGCTCTGTCATCGGTGAGCAAGGGAGACGGCCGCTCTGGCAAGCATCAGTGTGATGTGTAATAAAGGACAGAAGGAGTCCCGTCGCCGCAGCAGTCGGAAATGAGCACGCAGACGTCGCGTCTTCAGTCGGTAGATGCAGAGCAACCAAGGAATGCACACGGCTGGCCAGGGAATTGGCACCGCGATGCGTGCCTTTGCTGAAGCGAGATGCCTCGGGAGTTTGGCCACAACAGAAGTCGACAGCTGGAATGGCTTGTCGCGTTGTCCTACGGTAGCCTGAAGCGCTTGCTGTGAGTGACATGGTCCAGACTGTCTGATGGGGCGCGCACACTATGCCCCAGCACACTGCCCCACTGAATATCCTGAGCAGACAGCTGTACCACTTCGGCATAGTGTATTAAGCGATCATGTGGAGGACACAGGTTTCCGTACAACAGCCTGCAGTCCGCAGTCCACATTCGCCGCCTGCGAACTCGCGTATGCAATACGCAATAAGGACCACAAGCCTCGAAGCACAAGAGACTCGAGCAGAAGGCGGCCACAGAGCCATCCTTGTTCAGCTTGCCTTGATCCCGACTCCGTTGCTAAGCGAGGCGGCATGGTGCACAAGAGACGCCTCTGTGGAGCAATGAAGCAGGAGGAGATGACTTTCAGGAGCATCGAGACGAGGGAGGAGAGCAAATAATCGTGTATGCTCAAACCAACGACGGGGGGAAGCCACTCTGCTCCGCGGAGCTGTCTGTTATTTTCTCAGGCGAAAGCTCAAGAAAACGCAGAAGAAGAGGGGGGGGGGCAAAGAGGAAAAGTAGAAACGGGACGGCCGTCGAGTCATGCTGGAGCTCGCCTCGAATGGCCAATCGCGGCGGCCAGACGACCAGGGGCCGCCGCAGAAGGGCCAGTCTGTACCAACACCAACGGCATAATCGGTGCGACCAAGTGAAGCAAGCCAGGCAAACCAGAGCCATCTGGCAGCACCACCCTTCTGCTACTATCAGATTGACAGGAGCCTGCACCGACACATGGTCTGCTCCACCGAAACCCTTCTTCAGAAGATGGCAGGGATAGACACATATATCTCAGGTGCAGATCCATTATGGGCCCTGTCGGGACACGAGATGCAATATAGAGATACATACTGAATATAAAAAGGGCCTGCAAGAATGAACACATGCAATCTACTGATATAGGATAGCCTGTTGTTCGAGTGTCTGCAGCAGGACTTGTCTATTAGGACGATGGCCTATTTGTCTCTGCCCCCCCTCCGCGGGCACCAAGGAAGTTTTCAAAATGTCCTTGGCCTGGCAAAAAGTCGGTGGATGCTGCACTTCTCACTGGATCAGAGCTGAGATAAGCTTTCTGGGCTGGATGAAGTGCATTGGCATTTTTGCATCGCTTACTTCTACTCTGCGAACAGCATAATTCGTCCTGTTGTCCCAGTTATTCTCCGACATGGGCATGCCAAGGCCATGTGAGAAGCCCATTCTCATATAGATTTTGGAATATCCTCACTGGAATGGTACCAGCTTGTGCCAAACAGGCAAGGTTGGTTTTCCATGTGAAGATCCAGAAGCAACAATCGAACTGCTCTTTACCGGGAACGGCGACAGGAGACGAAACCATGGATATACGACGTGGGCGGCGATTCCAGATCATGTAATCTGATATGAACATTGAAGCAGATCTTACACTTATCCATTTTCTTGTCCGGGTTTTTCTGCTTATTTGTCTGTCTGTGTGTTTGTCTGTGTGCTTGTCCTGTCTTTCTTAGACGGGTCCAGGCGTCTTTCCCTCTCGGTTGGTCACGGCGGTAGTCCATTTTCGAGTGATTGCTCTCCCATATGTGGTGCAACCAGTAAATTTCAAACAAGACAAGTGCCTACTGTATGTCCTAAAGTATGCGCGGGAAACATAAGGAGTCAAATAAATATCAGCCGCCGGGCTCATATTTTGCTAGAATTATGACGAGTCTTCGTTTCTTGTGTTTATGTAAGCGGCAATCATTCTTTGTCCATACCAGTCCAGTAGCTCGGAGCCAGGCCACAATATCTCTTGTTGCTAATCGGCTTCTCGCCAATGCCTCCCTAGTTTACGAGAGGAGAGGGCGGAAAAGCAGGCCATCAATCGCGGATAATCCGATGATCAAGGCTCAGGGCCAGGGTTTCAATAGCCCAGCTAACCCCAGATTTTGTGCATTCCAACGCATCACATCCTTGAGCGAGACCTTTCGAGCTCGTCGTGTGTTAGGATAAGCTGGATCGGATAGAGCATCAAAACTGAATGGCAGGATGCCGGCATCTCTCGGAGGACTGTGTCAGCCTCATCTTTTATTCCATGACTCCTCTTTATTTGTTTTGTAGAGCCTGTTGGCCACCGGTACTTCAAGTATTGTCCCCTGGTTCAGGCTTCCGCCCCCTGAGTTTCTTACGAGTTGGAACCACCATAAATAATTTGGTCCACTGACGGGCAGGCGTCAGTTGAATGCGAATGCCGGCGAATATGCGCTGCTTGTGCACGTACAGACAGCCGGGGCCAGAAAATTCTTCGAGTCCAGCGTCTGTGTGTGATGGACAAGGGAGCCAATTCCGAGTTCAGCCACCTCAGGAGGATGTCTGGCTAATCGCCAAAGCGGGAAGCAACGTGACACACCATGCAATACACCGTGCGAGCATGTTGAGATGTCCGTGTCACCTGCGGGCAACAGTAACCGTGGCACTCGCAGCACTCGCAGCATGTCATATCTCTGTTGTCTAGGTGGGAGTAGGGGGAATGGGGGACGAGGAAGGCTGCAAGCAGCCGTTAGCGTATATCATCGGGGCATCAATCTCCTCTCGATCCTGCAGCAACGCGCCCACCCTAAAATGCTGCAAGAGGGCTGTAGGTGGGGAGGCAATATGAGAACACAGGAAATGGATGTGCTGTGTTGCAACAGTTGTGTTTGTGTGCAGCTGTGTGTGCATATGATTATTACACTAGCCTTACGCCCGTAAGAAGGAGGAAGGACGGGCCGGGTCAGGAAAGCAAGCGGGAAGCAAGCCCAGTGACCACGCAACATATGAGCAGCTCAGGAGGGAAACGAACAATGAGCAGCAGTCAGGAGTCGGAAAGCATCTCGGTGCGCCTTCGAATGCAGCGCCCCGTGGAGGAATCACGTTTGCATGTTTGTCCTCTGGACATAGTGTAGCACAATCCGATCGCGGGCGGGCCAAGGTCCAACAAACCAACAAACACGCCAGTCAGATGAAGGTGCCCCATGAGCTGGCGGCTACTGGTTTTCGAGTTGAAACGGCTGTACACATGGATGCCGATGGCACCGTAGAAGCCAATACTTGTGCCCATATTCGGCGACAGAGACAGCTGTCGGGTTGTTGGCACTTGGCCTGTGAATACGGGAGTGGTGTTGTTTGCTGCCGTTGCTCCGTCTCCGCCTTTTAGCTGAATAGCCAACATGCCATATTTCCTTGCATGGACTAGCTGCGTGTGGGCGTCCTCACAGGGTTCACGTCTCAGGTAGATTGGCGCTGCCCACATCCTCTGCCGACGAGAACAGGGTTTTGAGAGGACTCTCAACCGAACCGGAACCACGGCGACAGTAAAAAAACCTGGGTGTTGTGAGTATGGTAAACGACCACTATTCCCTATATGAACGGACATGCGAGCAGACCGCACAAAGTTGGCATTGCACAAGACTCGGCGAGCTGGTATGCTCTGGTGCGACGTCTGCCCGGAGAAGCTTACTCTGGAGAAGCGGTGGGCAGTAGAGATTAACGTTGGGGCGGGGGCCAGAGGGCTGACGGGTGACCCGAGCTATCTCCCATCTTTCTGGCTGGGCGTCCGCACGAAATGTGGCCTAGACCGGTTGGCTTGCCGAGCTGTGGAGTCCTGTCGACAGATTGATGCTTTGTACATACCCTGTAGTAGACGTCCTCGTCCGAGGCTGCATCCCGCTTCTTCGGAAAAGACCGCGGCCGCACCTCTCTACATAGTAGCTTTAGTCGTCTTGTGCGCCCAATGTTCGTCGAGCATTCGCGAGGAATGGAGCACGACTAACCAGCTTTTTGCCGCTCACCCCCCCTCCCCCCCTGTATCGCGGCATCCCTTGCTTCGGGCTCCAATGCCATTACTCGTTCCCATATTCGTATCGTACTTGACAATTGCGTGGGCGGTGGCGCGGTTGTATTTCTATTCGTTCGACCACAGGACCAGGTTATCCTCATTTGTTAGCTTTGTTTGCCCCAAACAACACACCGTCGCAGAGGCGTCTGGGGGACCGCCTGGTTGAAAACCGCTTCATCTCTGCTTTCTTTTTTCTCGGCCCTAAAAGCCCTGTTGCATACATAGTAGATGAATTAGGGGGGGGAGGGGGGAGGATCAGGAGAGCGAGGACCAGGGATTGTTCGTCGTAAGCACACACAAGGTAAGCGAAAGTGGGCTGCGGAAGTGATCGACGACTGGGGGTGGCCTGGCAGAGATCGTAATACGACCACACCTAGCAGGGGCTGGCTGCCCCCCCAGGCAAAACAGGCATCAGGTCTCAGTTCCCGCAGAGCACGGCCAATGCCAAACAAGCAGGCCGGCGATGCTGTCGATGCACGCACAGACTAACCTGCAGGCCAAACGAGATCACGACGATCCGTGCAAGCCATCTCTCCCTGCACCAATGTGTCTCGGGCCATTGGCGTTGTCTCTCGCCCCATCTCCCCAAATGGTGGCAAAAGTGATCCAGTCTGGCCCAAGAGGGGCAAGCCTTGCGTGCTTTGCCCTCAATTTCACACAAAGCCCCGGCGCAATACGAGACCCATTTCCTCTTTCGGTTGCAAGATTCGACGGAAGGGACAAGCTGGCATGCCGAAAAGGTGTATGATAATAAACAAAGTCGAACATGCCGCCCCAACACTAGTCTGGTCGGCCCCAACACCGGAACACGGAACACGGAGCACGCCTACTAGCACACCCACCCATTCATTGCAGCCAACGGCGTCAGCATCTCGAGGCAATCGTTGGAAGTGGCTGATGCTGGACACATAGCGCGAACATGAAAGTTGTTGGTCCTCCTTTTCTGAATTAGCTGCGGCTTCGGTTGCCCAACACCCAACGGAGCTGACTTCTAGCACTTCAGCGAGATTCTCGAATGCTATTGTCATGCTACGTCGAGGGCAACAGGGCCCGCCCCAGTTACTTCAGCCCCTCGAGCAGATTCTCGAGCGTCATCCACCCAGAGCTGCCCTCCCACCGGTCTCTGCCTTTGCCCATGACGCTTCGCAGCGCACTGCGTGCCTTCATCTTCCAACGGCTGCCAACCGCAGGGACGTCTGGCCCGTAGTTCTCCAAGGCTGATACCAGCTCGTCCGTTCTCGCCACGACATTGTTCCATGCCTCCACGTTCTCCAGCCAATTGCGCTCGTCGTCATTGCCACATTCGCGGCTTGCAGCTGGTCCTACAAGTCCGCTACCAGCAGCAGCCGTGGTTGCTCGCCAGCCTTTTTCTGCAGCATCAATCGCGCCAGCTAGATCGCCACACCAGACCCTCTTCCGTGTGACAAGCTCCCAGAGCTCGCCGCGTGTCGTGATCAGCGGCACAATATTAGTCTCGACCAGATCGCACACGGCCTTCTCAATCGTGCCATGGGCAGGCCTCCCATCGATAGGCTTTGGTTTCGAAAGCACTGCTTCGTTGAGAAGCAGCCGAAGAACGTCAATGTCGACGGCCTCCTCGGTGTTCCGAATGAAAATAATGTTACGCAGAGCCAGGACAATATCGGTAACCACAGGCGGTCGTACCCGCGAAGCAAGAGTCACAACGTTGTCCCAGATGCGCCAGTTGTCGTGCGCGATAGAAGCACCGCGCTTGTAGGCCGCCAGAGACTGGGTTAAAAGCGCAACTGGGTCTTTCTGTGATCGACTCTGATCGTCTTTTGCCTCTTCATCTTCTGCCTTGTCATTGGCCGTGTCGGCCGGGTTCTGCACGCTTTGGGTGTCTTCATCACCGTTCTGCTGCCGTGTACCCCGCTCCTTCTGTTCCTTTTTCGTCTCGATGTACAAACTGTACAGGGCGCTGCCCAAGTTGCTCCATGTCCGCGCATCCTCACCACCGACTGCGTCCGAAGATCCAGAAATGGCTCGGCCAAAAGCTTCGACAGCATCTGAAAACTCGCCAAGCCGGAGGTGGATATCACCCAGTCTGCCCCAGAGCTGCGTATTAAGCCGGTTGGCTGACACGGCCTTCTTGTAGGCATCGCGGGCCTTGATCCAGTCTCGTTGCTGCAGATAATACTCTCCGAGCGATCGCTGTGCGCGAAAGTAACGGTGATTTGACAGCTCCCAGGCGCGCTCATAGTGCTTCGGCTCTGACTCGATGTCACCGAGGATGCAGAGCATCCGAGGAGCATTAAACGGCAGTGGATTGCGTTCAGGGCCAGTAAAATCCGAAGCACGCAAAGAGAAGACGTCGACCTCTTCTCCATCATTTCCCGCCTTTGCTTCTAGCTCCTTTGTAGAATCAGAGGCATGGAAAAGCTGCCATCGAAGCAAGCCCCTTGCCTTTTCCTCGCCTCTTGCGCCCTTGCCACCCTCATCGTCCACGGTACTATTGCCCGCTAAACAAAGAGCAACTTCAGTCCAAAGCCGCAACCTTTTGAATATGTTGAGCGCAGAGACCAGAGACCCCACGCCGGCCCAGGCAAATGCCAACTCGGATTCTAGATGCCAAAGCGGTGGCGTAAATAGCGCATTGATATATCGAAGACGAACAGCGGCCGGTGCCTGTTCTGTTCGCTTTGCTGCGGGGAAAAAGGAAGTCGGCACGTTGTTCACGTTTACACCTTCAAGGGCGGTAATCTTGATAGAGGGTACAGTCACTTCACTAGTGTCATGTACAAGTGTCTTTGCAGATGTCTCATCGCTGGTGCTTGTTTCGGCAGTAGCACTGGTGTTGACAACCACTTGGTCAACCACGGCTTGCATCTGGAGCACACCTCTTTCGACAGTGCGGCTCCGGTGCAGCTCGATTCTCGACCGTACAATCAAAGCTTGCGAGTAGATCTGCCAGTTTGTCACCTTATCTGAGAGAACCCGTGTTGCATAAGGTAAGATCTGTTCCAGAGTAAGGGAGTCTGTTGGAGAAAAAGCATCTTTCAAGGTGGCTGCAGAGAGAAGAATGATCTGGTCGAGCGGTGAAAGTTGTGGCTGGTTGTCTGGTGACAAGTTTTGCAACGCTTCCGGTAAATCTCCCGGGTTCGTTATCGCAGAATCATTCTTGGAATCAGTAAAGTCGACATCCTCGAGAAGCGTATCATCATTTAATGACAGGGCCTGAGGAGCAGCATTTGCTCCTTTCGCTTCGTTGGCCTCGGAGGAATCTAGATGAGCACTCCGTGCCAAGATGACCAGCTGGCTTGTGCTCTTCTCCTGGAACCGCGTTCGCTTTCCCAGTGCTCCAGACAATGCATACTCAAAGTGACCAAGTTTCGCTGCAGCATTCAGGGCCTCCTGTGCCTTCACGTCTTGGCCAAGCATAGCGTAGATGTTGGCCTTTTCCACCAAAAACTGCACCTTGTCTTGTGTGCTCCAAGAAATACCGTCGTTGGAGCTGTCGCTGCTGGTAAAAATTTGCGTGTCGGTGGTATGGAGGCCCTTCTCGATGAGCTCTTGCAGACTAGGTAGTTCGCTCCATTGAGTAATCTTGTTGAATACAGATCCGGGCCCTGGGTTTGGCTCTGCAAGAAGCTTATAATGCCATGTGTTTATGCGTAGTCTTATCCATTCCAGACTGCGCTCCGCTGGATCGATCACAGAACCATCATCATTAGGGCCCTTTGCAACTTCTAACCCCGTTGTCCTAGGCAAACTGTCGCCTGAGAGATTTGAAAGGAATATCCATCTTGCCAAGCAAAATAGCTCAATATGTTGCGCATATGGGTATATAGAGACCCCGTCCATGACAAGGGACGAGATGCATGCTTGCCTCAAGTCAGGCGCGAGGCCGGAAGATGTGCCTTCATTGTTTGGTTGTAGTCGCTTGAATAACAGGTTAAGTTTCTGGGAGGACTCCAGCACAGGTCCAGTAACATTGGCCTGAAGAAATGCGTGTAAAGCGGCGAGCCCAACATATATATTAATGTCAATGTTTCTTGTCGTATGGCAGGTCTGCGAGTCTGTATCTGGCAGTTTGCTCTCAATGAATGCCTGGATGGTATCTTCTGCATTTTTATGGAGTAAGACCTCGGCGTTCAGTCCGCTGTTGAAAAGAGTTTCCAGGTCCATAGTGCTGGCATGCGGCAGATAACATTTAGACCTGACAACAAATGAAGTTATGGCAGGTTGTTTCTATCTACGCACTGGATAGTTTGGGCTGGGAAAATTTTAGTTTTTTTTCCTTTAGGTGTGATTAGATAAGTGGGTGGGTTGAGATTCTATCGGTATACCAGGCTGGTAACTCCGATAAAAACCCAGTTTCCAGTTTCAAATATGCAAAAAAAGGTGTCTATGTAATTACCAAGACCATCTTCGAATTGTCAATTTGAAGACCGTAAGGGCCAAAAATTATGTAGGCATACCTTCTATTTCTTTCCCTTTTTCCGGTTTGGCACAACCTTGAATCCAGCAGGGACAGTGTCTTCTTTCTGATTTCCGCCTTTCTTGGCCACCTCGCTCCAGCCACCACTGGTTTTATTGTCACCAGTCGATGAAGTAGTGGCTTGCTTTTCAACAACACCCTTCTCGGCAAGCCTCTTGCGACGAATGAACTCATCTGCAAAATGGCGGCCATCCATTGTCGTTGAGTTTGCGTACACGGCCTCAGAAATGATCGTTTGATCCAATGGCAACTGTAAGAGACTATCGACAAAGCCGTCGACTAAAGAGACCGAGTGTTAGCTTAAGATATATGGAATGAAGGAAACAAAGTAACACTTACGATCAATACCACCGGAGATACCGCGGCTGAGTTCGCGATGTAGCCATTTGTTGAACTCTTCCATTGCCGCACCTCCAGCATCCAACTTATTGACCGGGCTAGGAATCGGCTTAGAAGCAGAGCGGGCCATAGCCTGCGGAACTGCTGTTGGTTTCATAGCCGAGACGGTGCTAGTTGTAGAACGACTAGCCGAAGGACCAGCAGGTGCCTTCACCTTTCCCCCGGCTCCCACGGTCGCCCAACCGCTACCAGTTGAAAACGGGTTCGCGACAGAAGCTTGGCCAGGTACAGGAGAGGCTTGAACCTTGCTGGCAAGGTCGGCATACCGTTTTCCAGCTCCGTGGTTGCCAACTGGAGAAGACTGCGATAGCTCCTTACTCCTCTGTTTGCGCACCTCTTCTTCGCGCTGTATTTCAGCCAAAGTTTTCTTCTTCTCGGCAGCGCTGTGGGCAGAGGAGCTGCTGGTGGAAACAGATGTATTGGCCTTCACAAGCCCTGGTTTCGACCACGGGCTGCCCGGTGCAGTCACAGAGGACGAGGCCGCACCATTGGCCCATGTGGACGATGTTGGTAATCCGGGAGCAACAGTGGCATTGGCCTTCTCACGATCCCGCAAAAGCGCTGCTTCCTGTTCCGCCGCAGCTTTGCGAGCAGCACTAGCAACCTCCTCGGCCTTGGCAGCCTTTTTCGCTTCCGCTTCTTGAATTTCCTTCAGGCTCGGGCCTTTGTGGCTGTCGGCGCCAGGTTCACGAGCCCAGGGTGCAAGGGCGGGCGGCTGAGCGGTAGAAGAGCTGGCAGTTGCATTTTCTTGTGTCTCTGACTGTGGCCGGCTGGCGGCATACTGGTCCGAAAGTGCTGACGGTGTTCGCTGCGCTGTGGGCGCGGACGAAGGCATTGGCTGGCCAAGGGCCGATGGGAATAACGGCGGCAGATCAACATGAGATGCAGCTAGAGGTTCAGTGTGTGCCTCTGTCTGCGCAACATGTCGATTTGTAGTAGATGCCTGGGCTTTCTGTGCTTGCTGGGTCAAAGACAGTGAGGCAGTCGGAGATAACGACGCGTCGTCGCCTGTCATTTTTGAGCCATCACGCTGTTGCCTATGCCTTTCCACCTCATCCATGATCTCTGCTGCAGCAACCTGGTGCGATAGCCCGTGCCGCCCTGTGATTTGTGAGGCATTAGCCGTGATAGACATGCCAGTTGCGCCAGGCAAGACGCTTTCGGCATCCATCTGTTCACGGAGCTGCTTGAACTCCTTCAGACGCTCGCTGAAACCTTGGTCATCCTTGGAAAGCTCATCGACATTAGGTAAAATTCCGTGGGTTGCAGTGTCTATAGGGAGAGTTGACATCTGCGGAGGACCATATATTCCACCTGCCGTCTGTAAGCCAGAAAGCATCTGGCGCTCTTGCAGGTTGAGCTCGTCACGCAGAAACTCAGAGCTAGAGGAGATAGGAGGTTGTGTCGTTGGCGGAGGCATGCCTGCATGATCAAAAAACCCCGGTGTAGCGCCAAGGGTGGGAGGTATTGGAGGCGGAGCAGCACCAAGAGGAGACGTCATGCTGCCAAAACTAGGCTGGCTCTGTAGGCTATGAGCACTGGAATGATGGTGTAGGGCACCAGTAGAGACACCAGTCGGGGGTATACGACCGGCCGGGAACGGGTGGTGCTGCACTGCCATCATCTCACGCTGGCGCGCAAGCATATACTGCTCTTCCTGTTTCCGTCGCTCTAGATTGTTCTGCTCTTCGGCCGTTAAGGTCCTACCATAACTCGGAAAAGCGCCGACCAGAGGAGGGATCACTGTACCCCGATCACCGTGAGCAAAGGTACCGCTCAGTGACGGCTGACCGTGTGCAATACCCATTTGGGGCACAAGAAACGGCTCGCGAGAGTTACCAATACGCCGTATGAGTTGTCCAAGGGGTTCAAACTCGGTATCCTCTACCTTTTTCACCCGCAAGTCGGGGGTGAAGAAGGTAGCCTTGTACCAGTCGTTCATCTCCAAGCCGGTGAAAGGTCCTTGCGTCTGTCCTTGGGGGTCAAGGTACACCCAGCGCATTCTGTCGGGCATGACCATTGTTCGCGGCAGGTTTGGCGGGGTATCTGTGCTCGAGCGTGCCGAGTCAAACGGCTGTGTTTGTGATATTGGTGAGGGAGCCGAAGGAAGTATGCCGGGTTGAGTCTGAGGTTCGTTGCTAGTAAAGGCACTTGCACCGGCCCGGTTCGCCTCCATGAGTTCATCAAACAGGCCACGGCTCGATCGTGCTCCAACGTCCGACTGTCGTACCTGCGATCCAATTGTCTCACGGCCAATAGCTCCAAGTGGATTGGTCTGGCGAAGATCAGGGATAGAGTCACTCAAGCTGCTCTCTTGCTCCTGGTTGCCGGACATCTGGGCCTGAATGCTGGGCGTGAACAGTGGCCCTAGCATGATTGTGCCACGCAATGAACCCGTAGCACCAATGCTGTTCACCGAGGATTGCGGGCCAAAAACGCCGGGGACACCGGTCGTAAAGCCCGGGGATTGAAGCTCACCGGTCACGGGGCTGAACAAAGAGCTTCCGAATGCACTGGAAAACACCGCACGCTCACGATCTGGCGTACTCGTGTTCAGGGCATTGCCCCAGCCGGCAATATTACCGAGGCCAGTAAAGCCCTTAGCCCCGACGCTGGAAGTTTGACTCCGGTCGCTACCGTCGTACGCATTGCCGGGATACCCACGGATCGACCCGAAATTGGATGCATGGTCCACACCAGCACCACCAATCCCGCCCTGTCCTCTATCCAGACCGCCGGATGCAGCTGCTGCGTAATGATGACCCTCGTCGCCATGATCGGCAGGCGGGCTGCGGAAGGGGTTTGTCTCTGGACTCCCGACAGTGTCGTCATCGGCGGATGAACCAATGTTTAGGCCGGACATTCCAAAATCGCCGCTTGTGTTCTTAGATGGAGTATCAAACGGATGCTGGATACGGCCCGGTGCCGCATTTCCTCCGATGCCACTATCTTCCGAAAACGGGTCTGTGTCTGTTCGCTGTCGAGGACGCCAGGAATCCTTAGAGTTTGCGCCGCTATTGTTGACAGTCGGCTTTATGGAGCCTACAGCTTCTGTGTCCTGCTTAGGAATCAAGTGGGCGAGCCGACTCTCACCTCGTGCGCTACCAAAGCGTTTATCTCCAATACTCGAAGGCAAAGCAAAATTGCCAAAAGCCCCCATTCCAGAGCTGGATGCCGTGCCTGAAGAGCCCCAAAGGGACGAAGAGGGTCCCGCCGTGATATTGCGACCGAGGGTCCCCAGGCCGGACGACTTGGCCGTGGCAAGGCCGGCATCTTCCTCTGGTTCATCGAACTGCTGGTGTTCTTTTTGTTCGTTGCTCTTTCGCCCAAACCAAGACGACTCTTCACGGGGGGTGCGGGTCGCCAGAGGAGAGGTCAGTCCCGCACTACTCGGAAACGGGTTGGTGTCGGAAGTTTCTCTTCGTCGCGTTGCTGGGCGGGAAGCAGACAGAGGGGAAGGTACATTGTAACCGCTGCCGTGGGATACAGAACTCTTTCGTCCATTAATGCCTCCTCCCTGTCCGGAGTCTTTCTGTTGCTGTGGCTTCAAGGCGGAGTTGACATCGGCAAATATCTGCAGGCAAATGAAAGTTAGGAACAGTCAAAAATGCAGCACAAAAAAAGCAGAAGAGAGTAAACCATGGCCTATAGCACGTACCTCCTTCTCCTCAGCAGTCAGCTCCTGGAGTCCAATCGGTTTCACAAGTCCGTTGGCGTCCCAGCAGACAGTTGGGTCTTGAGGCACCGTTCCCTCAGAGCTCTTCCCCCACCCCCTCGTCGATCCATTGGCATGACTTGGATTCCACCCGCCGACAAACAAACTTGACACATCGGATGACTCTGCTGCAGTAACCTTAAATATACTGAGTAGTTGGTCGCGCGAGTAGCGAAGTGATCCGTCGAATGAGGGCATGTCTTGTTGAGCGGGCAGGCGGGACTCCGCCACCGATGACATAATAGCAGAAGAGGCATCAGTGGCAGGCTGTGATGTCTGGTTTGATGGGGCAGCAGACGGTCGGCGAAAAGTCATGGTTCCATTAGCAGCTCGGCCCTCTCGTCGGGACCTGCAGGCTTGTGAGTAATATAGGACAAGTGAGAGAGAAGGGAGACGAAAGGGTAAAAAAAATATAGGCAAGCTGAGCATGGGGAGGGGGGGTCATACCAATCGCCATTACCATCTCCAGGCCGCGATCCTCGCGACTGGCCAGCTGCGGCTGACGCAAAGCTGGTCGGTGTCATATTGGAAGACATGGTGTCCGATTTGGGAACGTTTGTAGACGCGCTGCTGAAGCCGCGGCTGTTGCTGCTGCTATCGTTGGAAACGTCTGGTATTGCAGCTGCAAGACGTGTTAGGGCTCTGGCAGGTGGTGACGCGGAGCAAAAGTGGAAAGGGATGGTCCGCGAGATGTTTCGTCGTCCTGTCTTTGGGCGTATGTCTCTATCGGATTGGTGGTTTACAATCCGACACGCGATCAGGTAAAGACACAAGACCAGTTGAAAAGAAAAATAAAAAAAAGGACCGCTTCGATAAGCGATGGTCAAAGATAGAGTAGGAAATACCTGGCAATTCTGTTTGGTGTGGTGAGGCTCGTTCTGTCGAGGCGGCGTCGATGGCTGAAGTCGGCTAGTAAAAATTGTTGTTTGTGGGTGCGTTTTCTGGTTGGTGAAAAAAAAAAAGAGGAAGCTCCGGCTGCTTGAATTTTCAGTCTGGAGTGCACACTGTTCTTTAGCGCGCAGCTTCCACAAAACCCGCGACACGAATGGTTGACGGTGCCTGGCACATGATTTATCACGTGTTTGTTTCTAATAGCGGTAATACAGTATCGAAGGGTTTGTGCACTGTTTATAGAGACGAGGCTTCTAGGTAATATCTAGGTAATAATGAAACACCTTTGAGCGGTGTGTGTATATTTGAATCACGTTTATTGGGAATATAAGATTGCATATTATGATAACATGTGCGGAGATCAGGTATTAAAACTGAACCAGACAGATAAACCACGGCAGTTCGGTAGTTGTGTAGACGTGCGATACTGTCAAGTGAATTGTTCCTGCGCGGGATCCTTCCTGTCAATCTGGATTTATGAGTCGCTTGTTGTACCAGACCATTTAAACTTACGTTTTATGGCCCACCGGTAACACCGTCGTGTTTACACGAAGCCTTACTGACGACCTGACTAACTGCCACTTCGCAATACAGCAAATCTGACTTCATCGGTCCTATTGCGACTTGGGTATGAATTTTCCAAAACTTGAAGGCCTTGGTAAATCGACAGATACCAGGCTAGTTATCTCGACGCGGGACCAGAAGGCTCTGATGGCAGCATGGCTTTGCATCAAGAGCCCAGAGTCATAGGTTTGTCACAACGCACTGGCGACATATATCTTACAAGCTGACAACGGCTACCTCAGGTCGGCTACGATGAGCTTGCCAACATTCTAAGTCTCAAGAACGGCTACTTTGTCAGTACCACGAAGCCGGGGAATGTCTTCCATCGACGGCGAAGAAGTATTTGACACTCCGGAGTCGTTCAGTCGACAATCCGAGCACGTCAAAGCTAGGCAGGCGAAGCAAAAAAGAACGGTGCGCCCCGAGATGCCTGGCGAAGGGGATAACAAGATTGGTTCCGCTTTGAAAAGTTATGATCAAAAAGTGAGTTTGAAAGAAGGTGTGGAAGTAGGTGTATGATAAGTTGCGTTTTTTTATTCTTTGGGACTTGTATCACATAAAGAAGTTGTTATTTCCATTCGCTCCACATAACGAGGGGCGTCGGTATTGTCGTAAAGCTACATCCTAGGAAACACGACCTCCCATAGAGGCCACTTCAACTTCTATCCATCTGCTATTCTTACTCGGGCCAGCAAAGAATTTGACCTGTTCCGAGGTATGACATCTGGTAACTCCACCTGTTCACCCTGGAGATAGTAGGTTGGCGGAAGCGTGAATAGAATCTGAGCCAACGTCTGTTTGAGTATACACTTGCTCATTTCTCTCCTCTCCCACAACAGTTCATACTAAACGCATCCTCTCTCCCATTCTTCCGACGATGCATTTTCCCTGCCAGCCTAAAAAGCAACGCCCATACACAATCATACACAATCTTAAAATGGAAAAGGCTTTGATAAGGCTGCTTGTGGAAATATTTCTATCGGGGAGAGAGCTGCGTCACCTGTTTGTCATGCCCCAATGGCGATATTGTGAATTGCCTTATGGACTCACTTTTCTGTCTGAGGCTGATAGTTATCCGACAGTTCTATATTAGATCATTCACGGTCCTGCCCGGCCACCCAAATTGTACGAATATTCGTAAGCGCTTTGGCGAGATGTGAAAAGGTTCGCCAGATGGTCTTCGTTGGCCAAAACAGCGAGACGCCTTCGAGCTCCAGCACGATGATCGAGAAAAACGCCACGCCGTGAAAAGCAAAAGATGCAAGACAGCAAGCCAGCCTGCGCAACTAGACGAGGCAAGGCGGAGAGCAGGGGGGGTGTAGGCATATTTGAAGATGTAAAAAACTGACGACACGGACGGACTGCGAGTGAGCTGACTCTTTTTACAAAGGGTTACTTGGGCAGCAGATAGGGGCGCCTGCCAGACAGGACAATCGAGGACATTCATATGGTGTATTTTTTTGGTTATTTCATACCACAATGTAGTGGAAATGCATTCTCCTTGCCTCCCAAAATCATCTTCTGTGTGGTGGTCCCAGCTCGCATTCACTTCAGTCTTCGACAAGTGAATTGTCGGCAGAACTTTACTACAACCCCAAATTTCGCACTCTCTTTCACGTCACCCTGTCCAACCGCTCAGCTTTTGTGTGACATAAAGTAGGAGTAATCTTCTCCTTTATTTATCCTCTCCTTGTTTACTATTCACGCCAGCCCCCCTACACCCCACCATCTTCAGCTGCAACCACCATCACCAAACGGTCATCGTCACTGCTCTGGTTTGCAGATCTGCTAGAAGTGAAGTCTCAATCACCTCATGCAAATTTGCAATGTCGTCCCGAATTTCCACCATTCCCGTCCTCAAGGTCGGGCTCACGGAGCGTGAGCTCCTGAGCGTCGTCGCTGCATATCTGTCGCTGCGCGACGGCGAAGCTGTGGTAGGTGTAGCCGACTGCATGTTATTTTTAACCTCTGTCGAAGCTGATACCAGATCGCCAGATTGACTGGAACAAATTCATCCAGTTGGCGGGCTACTCCAGCATCCAGTCTGCTCGCATCTGTTTCCGCCCCGTGCAGAAGAAGCTGCGAGCATTTACCGACAGCGGCTGTGGTCAGGGCGGCAGCAGTGACAGCGCGGTGGAGCGCATCAACAGTAGCGAGACCGCCAATGTCGACGCAATGCTCAAAACCCCCAAGACTCCCAAGACCCCTGGTAGCAAGTCGCGCGGCAGACCGAAGAAGCGAAAGCTGGAGAACGACGAGGACAGCACCACGAGAGGCATCGACAGCAGCATTCCTATCTTTGCACGTGCTACAGACATGCTCGACGTCACACCGCTCAAGAAGGTGAAGACAGAGGCCGAAGACTTGGCTGATGTTGAAGCCCGGATGCGGGAAAGCCTCGGAGTGGATGTAGAGGCGCAAGCCGAGACTGCAGACCAGGTTTCCTACTTCTCCCAGGACCAATCTTTTGGCTCCACCGAGGCGGACGACTCTCTCAGCTTTGGAATGCAGCACTATGAGGACTTGGGCCTGGTGTCGCTGGAGGAGGACTAAAACGGGCCATGAAACTAGAGGGTAATGCCCCTTCTGGGATGTCATGTACGGGATGCTTTTGAATCCCCATGCTGCAGAGATAAATATACAACTCGTTGCCAGGAAAGCTTTGATATGATGTCTCGTCAAAACATTGGACAACAAAATATGATATATACACCACAAGATCAGCAATTTGTTCGTACATTACTAATATGTTCAAATTTATCGACGAGCAAGACATCACGAATAGTCTCATCAGAATCTCAGCCTCTATCGTATCTACACCCAGAAACAATCAAGTCATGCAAGTGCCGCTTCTATATCCCGTGGCACATCCGTTCCCACTAATAGTTTGTTTGCTTCTGGCCGAGGTAAAAAGACGCTCCCTCTAGGAGATTGATATCATCTTCTCCGATGGGTGCACAAAAGAAACCTCACATGTTCATGCAGCCCACGAGCTTCGCCGCGTCTCTGCAGAAGAGATAGAACGTGAAGCACTAGAGCGAGGTCTGATGCCAAAATCTCGGGCACCAAAAACGATACATTGGGTAACGGGAAGGGTTGGCAGGGGAAGACCGAGAGTTCCTAAACAAAGTGCAAAAAGCTACAGGGCTGGAATGTTGGATACATTTGTGTAAATGATCCGGCATTGGTGTTGAGACGAGGTCGCTCAAATATCGTCAACGGATGAAGCTCTTCTCTGAAAGAGGCACGACCAGACACCGAAATTACTCCATAGGACGGGAGGCTGAAAGCAGATATCAATAGTCTCTGAAATTCAACACGAAACACATAACGCAGTGATCAATACCTTCTGTTTTCACTCACCTGTTTTATAGTTAATAATCTTGCATTCCACTGCATCTCGCCGAACTGTCATCGGGTAGCAGCATTTAGTTATGACATTACACAGTTACACTTCATTTCCGCAACACGGGGACACCTGTCATACCCGCATATTGATACAGTCAAAATCCTCACAGTATGATAGGAGAACTATGTCGTGACTACTTTATAATCGAATAAAAAAGACGGCGCCTACCCCCCCCTCGGCGCCTGAATCTGAAAACGGTCAAACTTGCCAGTTTGAATTCATTTTCCGACCTCTAGGTTCCAAAACGCCCACCCTGCTACCGCAATTCACCTCCGATGCTTTCTTCCCAGCCTCTTCATCATTTCCGGCTATTCTCAGGCTCCTCGTTAAAAAACGACATTATCAATTCTGGCGAGAGCCAGTCAGTCTCACCCCTGCACTGCAGCAGCACGAGCAGAAATGAGGCGATGGAAACAGCGTACATTTATGACTCCTTTGGCGGGAGCGTGCACCAGTCAGTTTCCTTCCACGTACTTTAACTCAGCTACAGATAGTTGGCACCATCGGGCCAGCCCATCGCCGCGCCGATGTCACTGCAGGTCGGCATGTTGGCCGATGACTTCGTGTCCGACAACAGCCAATATTACTTGCCCGGCACCTGTTCCTTGCATACACTGGTCTCTGCTGCCACCAGCCTCGCCACGCCTGGAGGGAACTAGAGGTGGGCGGATACAGTGACTGCCGGACGAGGAATTCTAGAGCTAATAAATTATATTACTATGCAACTACCACGTATATTGGATGATCCAGCCCCTTGAGGCCCCTGCTAGCCCCCTTGATCCATAGCTTAGTGAGCCCGGCCAGGGTGTGCAGTACATGTTAGGTGACTGCATTTTGGCGTTCGTTGACGATGGCCTTCTAGAATGGGTAAACGTCACAATGGCGAATCAAAAATTGATGGCTCGAGACCTGATGCGGAAGGAAATTTTCCATTGCCCCCCCTGGAAGCCGATACGATGCAGGGTATTTCCACCGACGGGAGGTAATATACCGTGTTCTCACACAGCAGACTCAATAGCATCCATCAATGCCGCAGAAAGCTCACATACTTATAAACAATGCAGATTCCACACACAGCCACAGGCCATTCATATAAGCCTGGAAAGCTAATGAGGAGGAAACAGGGAGGTACACATTACTGTGCAAGCCTATCGTTGATGCCGAGCTCGCTCTCCTCTTCGACTTCTGTCATTTTCAGAGCCTCCTGCACATCGTCCACAATATGGCCATCACCTCCAACCAGATCAATAATGCCGGAGAGCTCCATAAGCTGCATAACTTCATGTGTTTTGGGGGGGCCGCGGCTGAAAAAGACGCGGACACCTCGTTCCCTGTAGCTTCGCACGATTTCCTCGAGCACCTGCGTTCCTGAGCCATCCATGCTGGTGACGCCGTGGATGTCAAAGATGACGTTCCGGTTAAGCTCCTCTCTCCTTAGCCGCGGTAAGGCAGGGTGTGCCTTGTTTGTGCCGTACAGCTCCAGACGTCGCAGCCGAGTCTTCAGCTCGCCGGTGTTGGCAAATGTCAATGGCTCAGGGATCTTGACGATCAGACACCCCTCAATAAACTCCAGTCGCTCTGGATGATCTTCGGCATTTTCAAACCGGTCTGTTCCTGGAATGCGGCCCAGAATCTGAATGCGCGGCCGTGTGGCGTGCCGGATCACCTGGAGAAGGGACAATCCGATGCCGATAGCAATACCTAGGTTTAACGAATAGAAAATGGTGGCTAGAACAATGACCAACATCAAACCGATCTCGGGCCAGGCGTGAATGCGAAGGAAGAACGATATGTCGGAAGGGGCTTCTTCGATCAAAGACCATGCCACAACGCTGATCATAGAGCAGAGAACGGGTTTCTGAGGCGAGTCAGTCATGTAAGTAACTGGGCAGCAAGGAGTGCACAAAAGAAAGACCTACGGGAAGGTAGTAAAAATACGGAAGCAGAAAGACGATGGCTACGAGAGTGATGAGGCTGAGAAAAATGGAGCTCATAGGGCCCCTTCCGCCGGTGGCCTTGTTCACCTTGCTCCTCCCATAGCCTCCGAACGCCGGCAGGGACATGAAACAGCCGCCAACAAAGTTTGCGACGCCGAGGGCAACAAGCTCCCGGTTTGCGCTCAATTGAATGCCAGAAAAGGTTTCCTGGCCACCAAGGCTTTTGGCTGCGACAGACGATTCAAAGAAGCCGAGAAGCGCAATGAGAAATGAGGTGCTCATTGCGTCTCGAATGTGCTTCATGTGGGCGGTTTGGAATGGCCACCGAAAGGAAAGTAGGTGGCCAGATGCCGCCTTGACACTGCCGAGAATTTCGACGCCCTGCTGGTCCCAACCCAGGCGCCAGGTAAGATATGCCGAAAGCACGACGACAAGCAGGCGGTCTGGCACGTATGCCACACCAGGATAGCGCGGCTGCATACGGCGCTTGATCTCCCTGCAGATCGATTCACTGTCAGCCACAGGAAACTGCGCAGGAAGGTGTTGCAGCTTGCGTGGTCACATGCTCGTCCGACGTACCTGCAGACCATGATGGTCACAAAGCTCACAACCGAAACCAGCATCGTCAGGGTGTGGACTTTGTCCAGGTTGTTGAGCATGAACCGCAGCTTGTCGACAGTGCTCCCGTGGTTAACATGCGGCGTGTTGCTAGCCACAGCAGCAAGGCCGAGTTCTGGTACGAGCTGGTCGACCAAAATGACGAAGCCAATGGCCGAGATGAAGCCGCGTAGAAAGGGGCGCGACAAAACACTGTCGAGGAAGCCGAGCCGGGCAATGCCAGCCAACAGAACCGTAGCCCCAGCCATTCCAGCTACAACACCGCAGATCTGAGCATGGAGCAGATCATCGTCCTCGCCACCGCCGCCAACGTCAACACTCGTACGGACGACGGTGCCGACCAGGAGCGAGCCAGCGGCCTCGGGGCCCACGATCATTTGGGGAGAGCTCCCAAGCAGCGCGTAAATCAAAGGGTTAAAGAAGAAGGCGTAAAGGCCGTTGATGGCTGGAACATGGGCGAGGTTGCTCGCAAGAGACAGTGCCATGGGCAGATAAATGCCAGCCACAGTCATGGCGGCAATAAAGTCGCCCTTTAGGTAGGACAACTTGTACTGGCTCATCCAGGCAATCGACGGGATGTAGTACGCGAGATACCTAAACGCAGTTAGCCAACAGCTGTCGGAATCTGGGGGTTCTCACACGCACATCAAGCCCGTATCCGTCAGGCCGTGCCGCTCAGCGAGCACGCTAGAGCTGCTCATCTTCTTGCTGCGCATTTTGTGCACAAGACTTTGTCGCCAACCCTTGCCATCGCGGCTTCCTGTGATGGTCGTGATCAGGCCGTCGAGGATAGGCATTGGCACGCCCGATGCGGCGGCTGATGATTCCTCATTGGTTTCGGGGCTGGACACGCTAGAGGGACTAGACGGCCGGGGCGAGAATGTGCCGTGGTTGCAAACACCGGGGTGCGAGCATCGCCGGTCGTCGAGAATGTTCTGAAGCAGGGCAGACGTCTCTGAGGAAGGCTCACCGTGGGAGCATTCAAGGTGTTCGCGGTCGCTGGGACCGGCACGGCCAAGATCCAAGCTGTGGACGGGGTCGTCGTTGAAACGAGCGGTCGGATGCGTTCGGGGAGAGGGCCGGGGGCTGACGGACTCGTTCCGGGGAGGGCCCAGCGCGTTCCGGGGCGACGATGGGCCGGCGAGACTGAAGCTCTGCCGCAGGCCGCCGTGACTGGCCAGTCCCGGGGCCCGAGAGTCTCCTTCGTTTGCCATCTTCCCCTCTGGCAGCTCAGAGGGTCACGCCGCGAAGGCTTCTCTCTGCTGAACCTTCACTCCGATATGCGCGCTCCGTTATGCGTCACAGGGCAGCACTGGACATAGCCGCAGGGAGGCGTATCGGTGGGGCGGAGCTAGGGAGACACCGTTATCACGAGAGGAGGTCGGCGGCAGAATTGTAGAAGAGATCGAGGCGGATCAGGTAAGCAGAGGTTGTCGTCGGTCCTGGCGAGTAAGAGCGCGCGTTCGTCTGGAATGCCAAGAAATGAAGTCGAGGCAAAACAGCCAAGAACAACACCGGGCCAAGAAATGAAACGGCTCCGAAGGATGCGGAGCTACTACTCGTATGTAGAGTCACAAGGCCTCAAGACCTCATCACCGACACCGCTATTGCTCCGTACCACGTGGGGATTTACCTTCGGAGAGAACCAATAGGCAAGTATCGATTGGCCACGGCTGGTGGCGACCCATGCTAATAATAATAATAATAATACTGTTCACAGAATACCAAGTACGGTGGGGCCGTGTGTGCATAAAATGTACACTGTATGTCTGCTTGAAGGCAGCTTTACGTTCCAACAATGCGTACTCTTCCTTCGACCCGCGGCGCAATTGCCTTGGTCCAGTCCGCCTGGTACTCCTCCTCTGTCAGGGTGTCGCATTCACGGCTGTGAACGCCGGCGACACGGCACCATTTGCGAGCAACTCGGCGCATGATCTGCAATTCTCGATCAATACGCTGGACATCCTCGGCGTTCTGCGACGGGGTGGCTCCGTCCACGACGCGCTCGTTGAATGGCGTGATGCTCGACCTTCGCTGGCGCAGCCTTGGTGCTGCCCAGTCATCCCAACGTTCCCCTCCGATGTCGCTACCTGCTGCACTTGAGCCATCTGTCTCAGACAGCACTGTCGACAATGACAACCCGCTCGTGCTGGGAGCAAGGTGCGGGTGGTGCAAGTCGATCTTGGAAACCACGTTGCCCCAGTGCTTGTCCATGGAGGAGCTCCAGCGTTTCCATTGGTCCATCACTTTGAGGGACATAAAATACTGCCGCAGTAGCATGGAGATCAGAATCCCACTCTCCTCGTCGACGATCTCCTCGGCGGTTCCACCTTCTGACTTGGCTAGCAGGCTCTTGAACCCATCTAGATACTGTGCGTGAGACACACCTACATCGACGCGCGTTTGCGAAAGAGGGAAGTCTCACCTTTGCCTCGAACCATGTATCCTCTAGTGCACAGAGTATACACTCTCTCCAAGTCCAAGGGGCTGCCACCAACCTCGGCACTTAGGATGCGCTGGCCCGGTGGCTGTGCTGGGTCGAACAAGTACTTGATGTTCGCGACCTGTGGGAACCGACCTGATCGCAAGTCAATTTCTCTGTTTGCAGTTTCGGTTTCTGCACTCGACATACCCTCGAGTGCTGGATAAAGGGACACTCCATTCTCCAGTGCCTCCAGTATGGCCTTGCCTGCAACCTTGATGACCACCACTGGATCTTCAAACGGAAAGCAGTCGGTAATGTCCTTGATCCTGATCGGTCCTGGCGGGTAGATCTGATCACCACGGATCGTCCCGGCTGCCATGATCACACAATCTGCCTGATAATAGAAGCGCATGATATCGCACACAAAGTTTCCCAGATTGCTTTCCCGAACACGCACAGTGGTGAAACGTGCATCCAAGGGTGCGGCCGTCCAGCCAACGGACTTTTCCAGGCTCTGCTTGAGCTTCGCCGTAAGCTGCTCGATGAGATCCAACGTTGGTTTATGCGGCTCGATGGACGAGACAATGTCTCGTCTTTGGATGGCAAAGTCCCACTTTGAAGCAGTGCCTGACGTTCCTGGTTGCCGCCACGCCTCGAGGTAGCTCAGCTGCTTGAAATCGCTGCCTGACCGCAGCACATGGGTGCCGTGTATGACGCTGTGTGAGTAGTAATGGTCGTGGCCACCAAGGATGAGATCGGCGGCACCGTTTAAGTTTTCTGCCAGTTTGTTGTCGTTTGGCTCCCGCGCATGGGACAGAACGATGATCATCTCAGCTCCATCGTCGCGAAGTTTTGGGATCAGCTGCTTTGCCGTCTCTGTCGCAGACTTGTATACAACATCAGGTGGCAGCGAGTTGACCGTCTCCAGCCACTCCCGCTCACCCAATCCGACGAGACCGATCTTGATACCGTTTGATGATGTGATCATGTGCGTCCGGGGTGAACGGCCAATGGGAACGTCTGGGCCGGCGGACGGGTCAAAGACGTTGGCAATCAGCCACGGAAAGTTACACTTTTCCACGAGGTACTGATACTGTGCTACGCCAAAATCAAGATCATGGTTTCCAATGCAGGCACAGTCGGTGCCAAAGTTGTTAAGCAGTGGGACCATGTGGCTGCCTTTGGTGACCGAACTCTCCAGGCTCGGGTTGAAAGCATCGCCAGAAAACAGTGTTATGAGATCGGACTGTCCCTTATACCTCTCCGCGGATCGGTAGTCGTTGATGACCGTCTGAAACCGTGCCGCACCACCAACAGGTTCAGCTGACGAGGGATCGAGATGATAGACATCGTTGTAATGAATAAGGCGGAGGTCGGGAGGTGAAGTGACGGTCCGGTCTGGATGAAACGTTACTGACTCGCTGTTCTCCGGCGACAGGATTGCTGCACCCATCGTCATGTCGCAGTATTCCGGTATCTCTCCGTGCTGTCTGGTCTGCTGCTAAGATACGGGACCGTCGCTATCCGGGGCTTCCGTGACGCCAGTGTTCAGCAGGCGACGTTTTCTCACGACAAAAAAGAACAAGACGGGGTGGTATTAGATCATCGGCATTAGATACCCAGTGTCAAACCCTGCTTTAGATTTTCAGCCCACGTAGAACAAAGACGAACTGGTTTGCAGCATGGTGTCTAGTCCTGCGGAAGCCTTGGGTTATTATCTCTCAGGTGCTGCAGGTCAAACGACAAGCCTACATCAAGCTCGCCGACTTCACCAAGCCACTGTGCATAAAGGTAAGCAAGGAAAATCTGAGTACATATGGCGGGGAAGAAAATGAGTAAGGTGGGGCCGAATATGCGCACACGACAATGCCAGGTATCTTACCCGTTATACTGCGCCGCTGTACAGGTCATCCATTTCTTCAAACTACGTGTCCTGTAGCAACATACGACCTGCTCCCGGCAAACGACAGACTGCCAACACCATGGCATCTAGCGAGCCAACCATCCGCTTCGCGCGGCGCGAAGGTAGGATTCCATCCACTGCCCCCCTCCCCCCCTGTAAACGTGTATCATATTGAATGGCTAGATGTCGGTTCCATCCTGCAGCTCATCCGTGAGCTGGCAGACTACGAGAAGGAGATTGACAGCGTCGAGGCCACGGAGGACAAGCTTCTCAAGACGATAGCGTTTGCATCATCGGCTGCCGAGGTGGGTCAAGATGCTTCGGCCCGGGGCACCTCCCAGACAGAGCCGATATCTGCGGATCGGCCTGCTCGATGCCTTCTCCTGTTCTCGCCTGAAGGAGTGGCTGTTGGAATGGCGCTGTACTTCTATAACTACAGCACATGGCGAGCACGACCAGGCATCTACCTCGAAGACCTCTTTGTGCAGCCCTCCCAGCGGAAGAAGGGTTATGGTCACAAGCTGCTCGCGGCACTGGCTGAGGAAGTCGTGGCGATGGGCGGTGGCCGATTAGAGTGGAGCGTACTCAAGTGGAATGCGCCTAGCATCAAGTTTTACGAGAGCATTGGAGCAAAGATGATGAACAAATGGTCGGTGATGCGCGTTGACGGAGACGGATTATCCAAACTGGCCAGGGGGCGGTGATTGAGAGAACCAGACGTAGCAAAGCTTTTCTGTTCACATTTTGGGCCTTTGCATTTAGCTGTTCTGCGGCTCTTCGTCCTTGCGATGCTCCTCGGCAAACCGCTGAAGCGAATTGCCCTGAAGGTCAACACCTTCAAAAAATTCCAAGTCGGCGGCAGTGGCTTGGCTTGGCTGCGGTTGTATCCCACCCCATTGAATGCCCCAGCTTCTCTGTGTTGTGCCTGGGAGTCTCTCCATGACCGCTGTCATCTGCCATATCTCGGCGTACAGCCTTTGCCAAAATCGACGGGTGTAGCAATGAACACCGATGGCAGGCCCCGAAAATTCGGTGGACGGGGGTATTTCGCCCTGCCCAAGAGAAGCACGAAGGCGCCTCGAGAGTGGCCGTTCGACAACACGTATAGGCTGGGCAGCGTACCGTCTCCAGTGAAATCTGTCATGGCTTCCAGGAGTAGATTCTGATTGGAGGGGCCGCCGTTCCGGCACCTTCCACTCCGCACCATCCTGCATCGTAGCCAACGTCCGCAACAGCTCCCACTCTCCTCGTGGCACAGGCGGCAGAACCCGGTGAACAAGATTCTTCCACCACTGCTTCTGTTTGGCGCGAGCGGCTTTCTCCGAAAGGGGCCGGCCCCATGAGCTGGCCGGCGGTACGGCTGCCCGGGGGTCAAGCGCGTTTCGGCTGATTTCCGGTCGTGGGCTGTTGTGGACGTTTTGCTTGCTTTGGCTTTTTGCAAACACCAGCAATTTTTCCGTGTCCCAGTTGTCCAGCCAGTCTCTTGCCGGGCGGGCCTTGCACAGCGCGTCTTCTAGCTCAGCCGAGCTGTCTGGCTGTTCGGGGCGCAGAAGATCGCTCATGAGCTCGTGGCGTCTCCATCCTATTCGCCCAAATGTCACCATCATGACCTTGCGCATTCGTACCATGTCACCTTGGTTTGCACCGCGAAGACGGACAACATCGTGTCGTGCTTGACGAAGGCGCTTGAGCGGCTGCGCATCATTCCTGTTCTTCCTATACCGAGTGCGGATGCGTGCCTCGATAACGCTCTGACAAATAGGAGGCAAATATGTCGCCTCACGGAGGAGATGCCTATAAAGGTGGATGGCGTTTGGGAGCTTCGCGCGCAGTGTCTCCGTCATCGTTGCATTGAAGTCGTGGGAGGGTGAAGAGCTAACGAGAGCCTTTGCGCCAACTTCAAAGGCACAGCACTACCTACGTGTACAAGCTAATATATTTTCACTCGTATTACAACATTATTAAACGCGTATTAATAGTACGTACTCGTATCTTTTTTTTATTGCACAGTGTACATGGAAGCCGGCCTCTGATTGGCCAAAATGACACCCCTCGCTCCTCCCTCCCAATAACCAAGCGCGTCGTGTGGCCATAGTCCACGCACAGGTTAAACCACCACACGAAATCACGAAAGCGACACGTCCATGGCGCCTCGACTTTAATTGATTTCTCGTTCGTACCCAAAACCACTCTCTACCCGTCCACTTCCATGCCAGATCCACTTCAGATCCCGGACGGACGCTTTGCTTCTTCCAGTCTCTCGTTGCTCTGACGCGTTCCGCTTCCCCATCTGCCGATGATCCTGTGAGGAGGGGGTCACAGTCGCGAATACAGTCCAGTAACTTTGTACCTGCTTGGACTCGTTTTCATCTCTTTATTCTGATTGTTTCTATCGCCATTCCTTGTGGAACAAGCCTCTCCCCTGTCGACTCTGTTCTGAACCGTCTTCACTCGACCAGCATAACAAATCAAGGCTAGCCATCTTGGTCTTGTCTCCGCCATTTTTCGTCCCTCGGCCGCGTTTTTCGTCGGTGCTCATCCCATCATCCGCACGCAGGCAACACCACACACCGGCTAATTTTGCCATCGCCTCTCGGCAGGAGGTGTACCCTCAAGACTCTCGCCACTCTTCTTTCTTCCTGTCATGGCTTCGGCGACTGTCACGACAGCGTTACATTCTCACCGCGCGTCCTTCTCCGCGCCAGGCGCGCCACCGTCTGCACCTCCTTCGTCGCAAGCCCAGGCGCAGCAATTACCTGCTCCGGCTCCTACTCCGGCGCCATCATCGGGTTCAATGGCGATGCCATCGGTAGCGCCAAATGCCGCTTCAACTTCGTCTCTGTTGCCTCCTCCGCCATTACCACAATTATCCTCGTCCTTCTCTGGCCCCCCCTCCTTTGATCATGCCGGCAATCCAATGGTCATGGCATCCCAGCAGTCCCAGTCATCGTCCCAGCAGTCATTTACCATGAATCAGCCGTCTTCCCAGCCAACTGGTTCTCCATCGGCACCTACTTACCGCCCCTTTTCCGAGTCGTCCTCCCAGCCAAAAATGGGTGACGACGATCCGATGAAGATCTATTCCGTGCGTTTTTTTTTTTGTTCCCGCATCTTGTGTATGTCCTTTGTACTTGGTACTAACTATCACATCAATCAGGCGGTATATTCCGGTACGAATGTCTACGAAATGGATGTCAACGGCATTGCTGTCATGCGCCGACGCCACGACTCGTGGCTAAATGCGACACAGATATTGAAAGTTGCCGGCGTCGATAAGGGAAAGCGCACCAAGATCCTGGAGAAGGAGATTCAAACTGGCGAGCACGAAAAGATCCAAGGCGGTTACGGAAAGTACCAAGGCACATGGATCCGCTTCGACCGTGGCGTCGAGGTCTGCCGGCAGTATGGCGTTGAAGAAATCCTCCGTCCCCTGCTCACTTACGACATGGGCCAAGATGGCGGAGTTGCCGGCCAGGGGAACTTCAACACACCGACAAAGGAACAGGCTATGGCGGCGCAGCGGAAGCGCCTTTACAACGCCAGCAATGAGAACCGTGCCAACGGTGCGTCGGGGACGTTTTTCAGGGGCATCTCTAACACGGCGTCCAATATGGTGGGCATTATCAGCAAGGCTCGCTTTGACTCGCCCGGCCCGCGAAGCCGCGCCACCGGCGGTCAGGCCGATAGGAATGGCCTTAGCCGCGCACCAAGCTTCACCCATCAACCGTCGATGCAGGGTGATGACCTGCCCAACTCCCAGCAGAGCTTCGCGTCTGACTTTGGACGGGACAACGAGTCCATTGCCTACCTCTCTCAACAGCACAGCACCCAACAGTCCAATGGTGATGGCGCGGAGCCTCCCCGCAAGCGCCCCCGGATGGGTGCCACTCCTGTCAACAGCTTTGGGCTAGCTGGCTCTGCCGACGCCTATGCAAGCGCCTTTCCTGGCTCTCCGACAGAGCCAAACGAATCGTTTGTTTACAACCAAGTCGGTATCGACCTGAACTCGTCCACAACCGACGGCCTCCACCCTCTACCGCCTCTACCGTTTGAGGTATCTTCTGATGCTGAGAACAAGCGCAACACGCTAATGTCCCTCTTCATGGACTCCAACGGCACTGACCAGTCCCGGTATGAAATCCTGCGCCGCATGACCCCACTCGAACTAGACATGCCCATCGATGCACAGAGCCACACGGCTCTACATTGGGCGGCCACCTTGTCACGTATGCCGCTTTTACGGGCCCTGATTGCTTGTGGTGCAAACCCCTTTCGCGTCAACGCTGTTGGCGAGACTGCTCTCATGCGCGCATGTCTCGTCACCAACTCGCACGAGCACAACTCCATGCCGGATCTGCTTGACGTTCTTGGCGGCACTATCGAAGTGCGGGATGCGAAGGGGCGAACAGTACTACACCATATTGCCGTCACCAGCTCCGTCAAGGGCCGCAGCGCTGCAAGCCGATATTACTTGCAGTGCCTCTTAGAGTGGGTAGTGCGACAAGGGAGTGCGCCCAGCAGTCAAGTGGTACCGAATATAAACGGGAATGCCTCTGCTATGCACACAAAACTTGGGCTAGCTCGTTTTATGGGCGAGATTGTGAATGCTCAAGACAAGACAGGGGACACAGCTCTTAACATCGCCGCCAAGATTGGTAACCGCAGCATTATCTCGCAGCTTATTGAGGTGTGCGCTGATCCACATCTGGCCAACCGACAAGGCCTGCGGCCGCTGGATTTTGGCGTGGGTTCCGATGCCTCTGCGGATGCCGGCGGCGATGGCGGTAAAGGAGACGGCGAAGCGATCGGCATTGTTAGTAGCAGCCAGAGGAGTCGGGAGAACAGTGATGAAATCATTTCTTGTTTGTTTTTCCCCTTGTCCAAGCTGGTTCTTTTTTTATGCTATAGCATCCGCTAACGGCCTCTAGCAATAACGCACCTTCTCACGGAGACGGCCTCAGTCTTCCAGTCTGAAATGAAAGCAAAGCAGCAAGCTGTTGACTCGCTTCATGGCTCGATTCGCACGACATCCTCCCAGCTGGGAGAATCCAGACGGACGTTGGAAGCGCTACAAGAGAAGGCAAAGAATCAACAGCAAGCCCGCCAAAAGGTTATGAATTTATCGCGGGCACGAGACGAGGAACAGTATCGTCTCATGGAGCTGGAGCAACAAGGACACTGCCGCAGCGACCTCAACGGCATTTCAAGCTGGGAAGTTGAAATAGACAACTTCATCAAAGTTGGTGGCGTCAATGGAAATGGAGCAGCCGACAGCACCTCGTCCCTGCCATCAACAGCCATACTGCGGGCGCGGATTCGCGCTCTGAGAATGCGCACGAGTGAAACACGCAGGGCCGAACAGGCGTTCAGGAGCCGCAGTCGAGAGATTGAGCTCAAATTCCGCCACCTGGTGGCTCTGGCAACCAAGTGCTCAGATGCCGATGTGGACAATCACTTGGATGGGTTGATGCGTGCTGTGGAGAGTGAGAAAGGCGACCTAGAGATTGGGCGCGTGCGCCGCTTCTTGGGTGGCGTCGAAGGGGCGGTGCATTAATCAAAGAGAAGGCAAGATTTTCCCAATTCCTGCAGATATCCCCCGATCTTTACTTCGGGTTGGATCTGCCGTGTATGTACCAGTATTTGTATTTCTGGTCGGTCTTTTTTATAGACCGTTTTCCCGTTTGTATTCGACTTTCTGGGGCTCTTATTTTGGGGACATGAGGGTGTGGCATTTCAATCTGCATATCACGGTAGCTTCCGGTGCGTCGAAGGCATCAGAGCTGGCAAGTACCCATCAACGGCAATTCTTACATGGCCATATTCTGGGCTGTTATACCTCTACTGTTATATCAAAATCAGCCTCCGAGAGAAAAGAAAACTTGATATATGCATGCAGGTGCACACATAAAAATGTCCATAATATCGGCAGGCTTCGACATGAAGAACTGTCCGTGTCTCTGCAACAATGAAATCGCATGCACCGCTTGCCCCAAACGCCTCTTGTCATGCAGTTGTTGTCTATGCAACTCGTATTCCCAGTGTGACGTTGCCGCCACCGTCAATCACGTCGCCCCGGTTGCGTACAAGCCCTCCCATCGCTCCTCCACACCGCTAACTTGTCTTTGCAGACGTTCGATCTCTCTGTCGAGCTCTTCCACGTTGCGGCTGAGCGCGCCCACTTCTTCAAACCGCCGTGAACCGTGAGCGTTATCCACCATCTGCTGCACGAGGAAGCGTTGTTCTTCCAGCACCACGAGCCTCTCCCGCAGCTCCTTTTCTTCTGTTTCCAGAGCCGACACGACCGTGCTCACCTCACTGCCAGTCACGCTAGCCGAGTCGCCGTCACCAATCGACTCGCCGTTGCGCAACGGTGACAGGTGCGTATTGCCCCCATTCAGTGATGCCAGCAGCTTCCGGTGGCCGCTGCTACCGGACCCGTTCTGGTGTGCACGCAACATGCTAGGCACGTGTTTCAGGGGCACCATGTTCGCGTGGAGGAATGTGGATGCCGCCGTGTACACAGCTTTCTGTAGTCTCTGTTGTGTTGGGCTGTCTGTTTTCAGATCCCGCATTCGCACTGCTGCTAGGTTGTACTTGGTGAAGCTATCCATCAGTCGCTTTCGAATCTTGGCCGCCTCCTGGATCTGCACATGGGTTGCAGGCGGCTTGCCAGATCCATCAGGTTGTAGGGATTGAAGGGCACGTTGGAATAACGGCATGATCTGTCGAATTCCCCACTCAAACTGACGCAAGGTCTCGTACGCTCGCTGGTCCGGAGGTTTGCGTGCGGCTGCCTCATCAAAGTCACGCTTCAAAAATATGGTGGCCTTGCAATCTCGACACATCCGTATGTCAATGTCAATCTGGCCATGCCCCTTTGACGTCGGACTCGAAACGGAAGCCCGGTTATGCACATGCGTCTTTTCTGGCGTTGCTGTGGCTGGCGAGTTTGTTATTTGGTCAGCGTTCTCAACGCGCTTAGCAACGCTGAAGCCAACCTCAGTTGAACACTCCGTCTGCGGATCCGCACAAACCACCTTTCCGCATATACGGCAGTGATGTCGTCGGAAGGACCAGGAGCCAAATTCTTGTTGGCAAAAGGGACAGCGCACCACTGACGCATCATTTTCCCACGTGACCACGGATTGCTCGATGGTCTTCCGGAGGTTCTTGTGGCCGGAGAGTGATGAAACGGGAGACAACAAACCACCTGTTCCCGAGCTGCCGCCTGTGGTCACCATGATCTCTGGTGAAGGGGCCGCAATGAGCTGTGTTAATTTCGTGAGCCGCTTCTCCAGCCGTGCAATTTCTAGGTTCTGTCTCTCCACGCGCTTTTTGCGGATAGCCATAAATCCGGCAGTCAGATCGTCCTCCTGTCCGTGATGGTCGTTATATCCCGGACGTGACTTATAGCAGGTCTCACACACGCGAGCCCAATAACCACGTGCAGGATCACTGTCCGCTGATCTCGATAACTTCATCTGGTACATCGTGTGTGCTTCACAGAACAGCTTGCCGCACATCCGGCAGTTGATGCTGCCATTTAAGGGTCCCAGCCCCTTTGCACACGTGGGATCTGTGCAAACGTCGTTACTAGTAGGCCGTTGCCAGTGCCTCCTTGTGATGAGCTCATCAGGGTCGATGATCGTTTCGGTCGGTCTTGTCGTGGCGAAACCACCGCTCGGTCCACTTTGAATAACGGGAGATTCGTTCGATTCGAAAACATCTAATCCGCGTAGTTTTTGATTGATGATAGATAGGGGTTGAAACTTCTTGGCCTTGATAACCTGCTTGTCAAACCAAGTCTTCACCTCATCCTGTTGAACCTCTGGGAGCTCTTGGTGCACGTCGTCAATATGTCTGAGGATTGAGTTTCGTTAGTCGATGATCGATCGGCGTTGCAACGTAGAATCGAGAATGCAAGATCGAGAATGTGGCACGTGAATATGACTGCGTACCTGTTCAATTGCAATAGTGTCACCTGGTAATCTCAGATTAGCAAAGACTGCGATCGAAATAAAACGCATCGCAATCGACGTCGAAACGTACCATCTCTTCGCTGCATATTGGGCAGACCAGCTGAGAATCTCCACTCCGTAACGACGGCGCCTCCAGGCTGATGTTTTCCGTTAAGTCCTGGGTGGCATCTGGGATAGGGCTAGGTATTGACAGTGGTGATCTTTCTGGAGCATGTCGAGAGTCGCGCGAAGGCGTGCTAGCCTCTGAGCGGGCGAAAGGGCTAGATGATCTCGCAGGTCTTTCTGGCACATTTCCAGCACCGGGAGGAGCTAGGCCCTTTCCGCTTCCCAAGATCCTACCTCCGCCGAGCTTTCGTGCGGACATCGAAGGCTATCGGAGGCGACTCCGGCCGTCAACGGCCGAGTCTGATCAACGTTAGCTGCGGAAAAGGATGTAATCGTTTGGTGTGTGTCCTGGTCCTATCCCTTTCATCGACGGCACCCAGCTGAAAGTTTGCAGTAACGGCGATGGTGGTGTGGGCAGCTTCGCTGTACGAGTGCAATAAAGAATAGCTTCCTTGTACTTCGCAAATGGCAGCTGATGATGTTTGATGTGCAATGGGTGCTTATGTAATGTAACTTTTAGCGTTCTTTGAGCTGAGCTTCTGTTGTTATCGCTATCGCTCCTTCCCCAAGAGTCAAAACCTCTCCACAGCATATTAATCAACCTTTATAATGGCTAGCTCCCGGCGGCAAACATCTTGACTAAAGCAAGCTCCAGGCTGCACGTTGAAATCATCATGACATCTATGTATCCTGAAGTCCATGGTGGTGGCAGTCTGGTTGTTGCGTGGCAGGTCAAAGGAAAGAAGGTGCTCGTGGTCGGTGGTGGTGAGGTAAGGGTCTATCTCTTGCAAAATGGTTCTCTCACCCCTACTCATTCAGTTTCGAAGCTCATGTTTCCATTTCTAGGTTGCTGCTGGCCGCATCCTCCACTGTCTGAATGCCGATGCCGTGGTCACGGTCGTTGCCCCTGGGTCAGGTTTAATTCCCGAAGTCGCCTATCGAGTAAGCCAAAAACAGGTCGCACATATCGATCGCGTGTTCGAACCGGCCGACCTTGACGGCGTCGACATGGTTCTGACAGCTGTCAACGACCCCGAAGCATCCACGCGAATATGGAAGCGGTGCAAAGAGAGGCGAATCCCGGTCAATGTGGCCGATGTGCCTCCAGAATGTGACTTCTACTTTGGCAGTGTGCACCGCGACGGACCACTGCAAATTATGGTTAGCACCAATGGAAGAGGGCCACGACTTGCCCAGGCCATCCGCAAGTACATTGCGAAACTACTTCCAAAAGAAGCTGGCAGGGCAATTGACTCGGTTGGCGAGCTACGGGTGAAGCTGCGTCGGCTTGCTCCAGGACCCGAGGAAGGGCCCAAGAGGATGGCATGGTAGGTCTTTCCCACCACAACAGCTCTGTTTTGTCACACACACATCCGTCGCTAACTGCAGCAGGATGGCCAAAGTCAGCGATGCTTATACCTTTGAAGAACTCTGCACTTTGACCGATGAAGACGTTGACAATCTGTTACGATTCTACTCTGACGGAACGGTGCCACCGCTTGACATTTTATTTTCCATGCGCGGCAACCCAGATCTCAACAAGATTGATGTTTTTGATGGGTCGTTTGGCTTCAGCGTTGGCATATAATATAAGCATCTGATAATGTTTGGAAAGGCGAAGATACCACACACTTCAATTGACAATTTTTACTGCCACATGGCAGCTACCTATTTTGGAAATGAATATCACGCGGAGGCGTATTACTATGGTATTATTGTTACAGTGATTGTGTATTTTGTGCACTGTTATGCACTGTGTTGTGCTTTAGACTCGTTAAAATGCGCGTTAATGTTTACCGTAATGACCCCAATAACAGACACGCGTTCATCGGCGAAATCAACCAAATCCAGTGCGTGATGTCGCCACGAAGGGGAAGAGGCAATCCTGGAAACTATACAAGTGAACTCCAAAGCCAGGAGACGGCCGACCAATCCATGTCGGCCGACCTTTCTCAGACACAATGCGACATCTTCAACACCACATATTCCCTGTATCGGGTATCGCCGCTATTTCTGGGCTCGGGCCCACTATCTGATGAATACCTTCAACTTATCGGGCACCGACTCCGGGACAGGCTTGTTGGCGATATTGTCCGCGGCGTGGAAGTCGGTCTTGACGTCGCCGGGATCATGAGCAGTGCCGGGTCCTTGGAGACGGTCGCAGTCGAATGGGTATCGACAGACTTGATTTTAGGAACTCCACAGCAGGCACTTCAGGTAGCACTTCAGTACGAGAGCGCGGTGTGCTCTGCAGTGCTTTTACCAACTCCGGAGTCGGGTGCCTATGTCAATGCTTCGAGCCATTTCTTGCACCTCCCACTGCTTCTGTTCCGGATGCCGACGCCGATTAAGGCCATAGTTGTTTCGTTCTTCTCAAGTACATTCGACTGCCGGATCACCCCCTTGCGGTTAACCAGTCACGATCTCGTCCGAAACTGGGAGATTTGGGCAATGCGCACGGCCCTGCCAACCACTGGAACACTGGCAAAAGACGTCGTAGTGACGCTCGAGTTTCGTCTTCCTGGCAGCAAGAGACGAACACCTGTTGTTGCGGACGATGATACAGGCAGTGATGATAGTGCCGATACTCTGGGCCTCAGGGCTGTCGACATCATTGTGCCAAACGAAGACCTTCCCCATTTTCTGAAAGCCGGACAGGGGCCCCAAAGTGTGCCAGGTGATCCGTTTACAGCTGCCCTGACTCGGTATGTTAAACACCACCTGGCCATGGACATGTCAAACCCAGCCGTGGGCGTGGCTCGCATTTCATGCGGAGGATTTGTTCTTGGCAAGGGTCGCATCAAGATATTCAGCAGCCCTGACACCAGTATGGGAGGGGCCGAGCATCAAGTGGCAATTCGACACATGTTGAAAGACTTGGTAGCGAGGGCCAAAGGCGCATCTTAGAAGCGAAAACGGATATGAGTTCCGAGCAATGCCAGCCAGGAAAACAGGGTTGGTGCTGACTTTCGCTCCTGTTTGTTTTGCAACTCTGCCAACGAAATGCCCGTCGAGGCCTACAAACTTTGTGTTATTCCCATCCTCTACTTCTGGAGGGCCAGCGACGCAGTATGAAGAAGCACTTGCTCTTTTGGAGTCTTCCCCTCTTTTTAAAAACTCGCCCAGAGTTTAATACACCGGCAAATATCAAACACTGGAACGCGGCAAACCCAACAACGACACTTCCGATAGGCTCTTCAACGGGGACGCAGCGTCTATTTCATCAAACAAACTTAGGTTTATGTTTAGTTTGTGTCGCAGGCTATGGTTGGTTGTATAGTAGGGCCGGCATTAGAACATGTACAGTGAAACAACCGCTCATGGCCTCGGGTGAAAAAAAGAAGCACCGCACAGCTTCATTTGATTTCCTATCGCCTATGAGTGTCCTGGGTCATGCGGGTCAGATGTTTCCTATCATGTATCAGATCTACTGACAAGATTCTATAAAAAGAAGCATATAAGGGTCTTCAGAACGCCAAGAAAGCAAGTATCGCGTAGTCGTAGCCCATAAGCGTACTATGTGAAGTCCCTCTTGCCGATATATCTCAAACGCCGGCCCGTGAAATCCCCCTCCTTCTCCATGCTTACTGGCACTGTGCCCACCATACACTCAAGTACACGCAGCTGTATGGGGCAGCGCAAGTGGTCGAGCCAGTGTAGCCAATGCCACCACATTGACCCCATTGCTTGACGGGCGTAGCAGTTTCAGATGCTGTAATAGTGCTCGTGGTAAATGTGGTCTTCGTTTGAGAAGTTGAGCAAGGTGTCTTCGTGGTACTTTCTGATGCGACGGTCATGGTGACAGTTACTGTAACGGTATAGGCAGCACATGACCCTGTGGGTGATGTATGGGTCTCAGTTTGTTTTGTAGTGCTGCTAGTGGTCGCCGTATGTGGGGTGGCAGCTGTTGTTCTCGAGGTGGTTGTGGTGGTCGGCTTAGTTGTAGTGGTTGGGCTGGTGGTTTTTCCCGAAGTAGACGACGCTGTTGTTGAGGTTCTCGGACCTGTGGTAGTTGTTGACGGCCGAGATGTTGACCTTGTCACTGCCGTCATAGTGGATGTAGAAGTGGAAGAACCCAGGTCTGCCACCACCTGGTCCAAGAATCCCGAGTTGGCATCTGCCTGGGACATGTCCCAGATCATAACACCCCCAAAGCTGGAGAAATTGGCAGTGTATGTAATGATTGCCGATAGCGTGCTTCCAGATGTGTAGCCGGAACCTGCGGCAGTGGAGCCCCCGGGGATGCCCAGCAGTATAGCCACATTAGGATTCTTGCTCACGGTCTTAGCCCAATTATCCCATGTGTCGAAGTTAAAGTTGTTCTGTGTACTTGATCCAGTAACAAAAGACTGTAGTCCACAGTAGTTATTATAGAATTGAACCATAACAAAGTCGAAGGCCACAGCACCTGCTAGCATGTCGTTATTGGCAACGTCTGGGTAGGGGCACTGGGGAGCAACTGAGAGGTAGTAGGTCTTGCCACCGCCCGCAGTGGTAGCATCCATCTTAGCACGGAGTTCGGACGCAAACGGGGCCATGTTGGATGTTGTCGATTCAAAGTCAAGATCAAAGCCATCGACCACGGAGTTGTTGAAGGGCCGGTTGACACTGCTAGAGCCTTGCACAGGCCCGAACATCGCCCAGATGTTGTCTGCGGCTGCGACAGCCGCATCTGATGAGCTGAAGCCACCTTCAGTGTATGTGGCTCCTCCAATGGAGAGCAAGATTGTCTTGCCATATGTTGATTGACATATTTGGATGTCCTCTCTGCTCGTGTGTTAGAAACCAACCGAGGCAAAGTGATTCACATCCACATACTCTAATTGAGGACAGCTCAACAATGTAGTTCCCGTAAAGGCTGTGCAGTTATCGCCGGCATTGGCAAAGTTAACTGTCGGCGTTGACACGGCGTTCATGAACGCAATTGGGATGATCTATATTTGATGGGCTGTTAATAGACGACAGGACGACAAAATTCCTCGTGTAGTTACATTAATGTTTGTATCTAGATGGCAAGTCAGTAATCAGTCATGTGACACCACCCAACTAACAATAACCACGTAAGAGACATACTGGAGCAATAGTAGGCAAGCCGTTTCTGGGAGTACAGTTGTCCCGTCGGCTGTTGGTATGAGTTTTGGCCCCAATAAACAGCCAAGTTGTTGCTAGCGGAGGGATTGAAGCCGGCAGTAACTGTTGTAATGAAGCAAAACAGTGCAGCTGCGAGAGCAGCCATACCCGTGTCCCTGGAAGACATGTCGTAGGATAGGAACAAGAAGATACACGCGTTGATGTCAAATTACAGGTGAGTGAAGTCTCATGTCACCGAAATAATGCTGCAGCACAATAGGAATCAAAAGACAATAGTCAGGCGCGGCAACTTCCCTTATATACCAAGATGCCCGTAGCTTGTGCTATAGGGTCTAGACTACGAAAGGGCAAGGAGGAAAGAATGGACCCCGTGAAGCAACCACGAGCCTTCTTCAGTTAGAAACTACTAAGTTGAACACTGCTAGAAGACACGTTCCAAAGAAAGGTTGTAAAGGGGGTGGGCTGCGCAAAAAGGGGGACTCGTGATGTGGACAAGAGTGGTTGAATGAGTATAGCTGGGCATTGATAACCGGCACCTCCCATGCTCGGGAATGCCGATTCAATAGACCCTGCCCAGGTGTGCCGCCAGAAAGGGGACCACAGAAGAGCCACCGAGAGGAACGTCACAAGGATGTAGGAGATCGGGGCAGTCACAATGGAGAGGGTTCTGCAGGGAGAATATCCGATAGGGGGGTTGCCATCACAGGGGAGGCTACAGTGAAAACCAGTGGCGGCGAGGAGGACAAATACATTCCACGGCTAGCCAAACAAGCCTAAGATGAGCAGATAGCAAAGAGTGTCGATGTGGGTCCACAGGTTCAGGAATGCAGATGAATCTACGCGACAGGGAAGCGAGATGGACTTAAGTGCGATAACGAGAACAGACGTTGCAAAAATAAGTAACCACACGTAGCAAAGGCGGAGACAGAGGTGGACGACGACAGTCATGGTGACAGCAGCCAGAGACGGAACAATTAAAATGGACGGCGAGATAAATCAGCAATGATCCTGCCACGAATTTCGTAATCTAGATTCTCGGGGTAGAACAAACAAGGAAGTGGAAACTGCAGAGAATGACACCCGGGTTCTGGAAAGGCGAAAGAAACATAGGAGTTGTAACACCGTTGGAATAAGAGGCCCTTCTTCATGAATACCGTAGCAAAGCATTGTTCGCATCAGATAGTGAAGAGAAAAATTGACGAACCAGAGCACCAGATTTTTAATTCATTTTACCAGGGGAATTTCGGTGTGTTTATGTGGAGGGTATCATATGTCGTTGTGGTCGAGACTCGCGGCATCTGGCTATCAGCCAACCTCCTCCTTAGGCAACTACACGATAAAATTGCCGTATTGGCAGCGTGGCTATGAGTTGAACGCGTCATATACGTGCAGATTTCGACATGGGCGAAATATCAAGTATATTCGTACCTTCACAGCGAGCTTTCCCACGCGAAATGCACGTTGTGGCCTGCATGCCATCACGAGGAATGCGGGCACACGTCTACGAGTATGCGGTTCCGCCATGACTTTCTTAGCTGATTCGCCACGTCTGCTTTGCTGCAAGGGGTATTCCGCTCGAACTCGTGCACCAAACGTTTACTAAGATATCACTAGCCCTTGAGCTACTGGGTCCCCTGAACTACCGGTAGCTCGGTTGGCCACTTCCCCCCTTTTCTCTCCTCTCGAATATGGAACCGCTCAAAGGCAAGCTGTTTTGAGCGTACTATGTAAGACACCAAAAAAGCTGTAATGGGTCATATGTGAGTGCCTAGAGGAGTTTGGCACCTTAGATCTGTCACTCTTACTACCTGTATCTTAGCGAGGTGATGGCTTGTGATTGGCTTCAAAAGGAAGACCAGAAAGAAGAAGAGAAGAGGGCTCCAAAATAGTGTTAACCTCAGCAGGGAGGAGGAGAAGGTCCCCATCATCTCTAGACTAAATAAATCTATTTTGCCTACCCACACCGCCTTGTGGCGGTGTGGATTCACCAGCCACCACAACACTTGCTAATGACCAAATCAGCTTCATCCGAAGAAACTAAGCGTATATACATGCCAACTAGTCTTGAGCTTCTGTTCCGCGCTTGGGGACCGAGTAGCACTTTTTTTTTCCTTTTCTTATTTTTCACAACGCAGCGGATATTCGCAAAGCGGGATTTCCCCAGATTCTCGCCGGGTGTCAATCCTGTGCGGGTGTCTATGCTAAACCTTGTTCATAACCTCGGTGCACGTATCGTAAGATAATACACGATCACTGTGTCGTGGGCACGTCAGTTATCGCATAATGGCATGCCGTTCTTTTCTTTAAATCTCAACCCAGCCGCCAGGCCGAATGTGCCTGCTTTGCCAGAGACGAGACCAGTCAAAGTTTACGTTCTCGGGGAGGGGGTGGTACTTGTGTGTAAATACCTGATCAACGGTGCTCTGCATTTTCCGAAGGTTAATTGCAACGCATCACAACTGGACAAAGTCTCAGCCTGATCTATATACTTATTGACTCTCAAGGTTGTCTATGATGAACTTGGAGAAGTCAGTACTAGAGAAAGACTCGATTTCGGCCACGGGCACACACCGTCGACTCTATTATGAAGGCATGATGGCTCTGTTCTTGGTCGTTGGGGATGGGATAACGGCCATGCTCATTCGTTCCGGTATATGCTAGACGACGTGTCGTCGAAGCCGCACTAGAACCCTATTGAGGAACGTAGCACCTAAATACCAGTTATCGTCCTTGCTCGTCTTTTCCGGCTATACCACTCTGCCATTCAATTTCGAAGATCAGCAGGAAACAAACAGACATTGACACGAAAGTGATGGATCTGTACGGTGAGCGACAGGCAGAACCCAGCTCATACCATCTTTTGTATCATACGCACAGTCCATCAAAATAGCAATTACCCCCCCCCCCCCATTTAGCTGCCAGGAGATACGTATCTTACACGGACGACGGCCAATGGCAAGCGCGGCCACGGACAAGATCATTACAAGGGCATAATGAACAAATAGGGCTTGGCACAGTGAAGCCTTTTTCAAGATAAGATACGGGTGTAAATGAGTACGAGATGCAAGACGGGTATTGCATCTTGCTTCCCGGCCTAATTATCTCCGTCTTCAACCATGATGTCCCGTAAAGCATATATTACATGGCATCTACACAAGGAGCCTCATCTAAACAGCTAATAATAGGCACTCATACTCGCAGTGTTAGCGAAGCTGTTCGTTTGTGGCCGGTGCCTTTTGTCACGATTTCTGGTGGCTTTAGCAGCTGCAAAAATTACGTGTCAGTACTCGAGTCGTTGTAGGTGGGGTCTACTACGCGGAATCGTCCGAATCACCCCACGCCCCGCTAGCAACCCCCGAGCTACACCCCAGAATCGAGTCATTGTCGGCCCATAATCCGGCAAAACCACGCCCTCTTAGCTCACGTGCTTATATTGTTAACCGTTCCCCTCCCCCGATCGTCTCGAACTGCCTCGGAACACCTCGGTCGATTGATACTTAAGCCATAGCACCCCAGCAGCAAGCTTTGAGGCCTCAATTGTCTTACCTTTCTGCAGGAGATTTTTACGCCTTTCCAGCACAAGCTTCGAAACCACGCGTATCTTGCCCAGTTATAGGAATTATGCCGTCTGCACCAACTGCATTTTCCCGACGCCTGACCACGTCGGCTCAAGTTCATCCTAAAATCCTTCCATACATGCACAACCGCGGCCCCCTTTTCCAGGGACCTGGCTTGAGACGGTCAGTAACACTTGACTTCCGTGATCGCACAACGCCTCCTGGATCTGAATATGCCAATGCTGACTTTTCTGATTTAGCGTACCTCTGTATGCGGCAATAGGCTGTGTCGGATACGCCCTGGCGGCGTCATATCAATCTTCGCGAGCCGGCGGCCGATCTGCGCAAGACTCACATCTGACGCCGGATAGAGAGGCTCTCTTAGATGCATATGGCGGTCGCGACTCACTCGAGCAACTAGAAATGGCATCTCGCGTCTACAGCTCTCAGGCACAGGGTGCCCAGCTTGCTCGGAACTCCCAGCTGTCAGAGGAGAAGGAGGCACTACTAGAAGCGTATGGTGGCCGTGAGAGTCTTGAGCAGCTTGAATTGGCAGCCCGTGTTTACAATTCCCAGCATCCGGGACGGTAGGGAGATCCTGCCTCGTTTCATTTGGAATTTATTGCCTTCTCGGATTTCAGAGCGTATACGGTTCGTGTGTGGCGGAAGGCCACATTAGTTGGCATTTGGAGTTTTTTTTTTGTTAAAGGCGCTTAACAGGAGCATTGAGAGTTTCTTTGTCGGCCAGATTACTTTCTATGTATTTATCAACTGTCATGGATCCCGGTATATAATTTTCTCACATGTTCTCTAATAGTCGGCAAAGGGTAATACCCGCAGCTTGTAACAGGATGGACACATCCGCATCGCGCGCACATCTCGATAGCGCTAGAAAAGTTACCAAACAGGTTCATGTCCCCTCCCTGATGTCCAACAAAAAGCCATACGAGCAGAACTAAATTCATTATTGATTTCACGAAAATTCTACGATGAGTACCGGCGCCTCCATGCTTGCTGTAAGGTTGGATACACAGCAATCGCAACCTGAAGGCGTGCATCATGCCGCAGAGTAATTGCTGGCCAACGTTTATCGCTACACCGACACAGCCTTCGTCCTTAGGGGTGAAACGGGAATCGGTGCCGGAATCAGAATCCGGGCCATGTGCGTCCCGCGAGAAGACATCCAGCAATTGATAAAACACCCAAACAGCCAAGGCCCTCAATGTGTTCCTTACACACCACACGTCGACAACATCCGCTGCCCTTGACAGGGGGGGGCATGGCTCAGATACCGGTAATCTTAGTTCTGTTCGAGGCTTGTGATGACAGGTAGATGGCTTTCGGGGAGATTTTTTTCCGGTGACGATGAACAGGTGTCACATAGAAGGGCTTGTGCAGCGCCAGTTCGTTGAGGAACAGATGGGCTGAGACGCAACGATGGTGGCTTTCAGTCAAAGCTTTACCCCCTCACCTCTAGCCTCCTCCTGTAATATTTGTGCAATGCCGTTGCGAATTTTTTCTGCAAGCGGTGCGGCTTCCTGCTCATCCAGATCTGTTCGCTGCCCTCTGCCAAACATGGTAAACTGCTCGCTCCACCGCCCTTGCCTGCGAATGTCTGGCCGCGGAATTATATGAAAGTGTGCGTGGGGGACTACCTGTGCTGCTGCGGCGCCATTATTCTGCACGACATTGAAATCCTCAAGGCCGAGAACGCGCATGAGACCAGCAGATACGACACGCAGCCAGCGCCCCAGTTCGCTAGCCTCTCTTGAACTGACCGCTGTCAGCTTTTCTCGGTGCTCTCGGGGGCAGAGAAGGATGTGTCCTTCTGCTAGCGGTGCAGTGTCTAGAAATGCTACCACCATGGGCGTGGAAAGCACTATGAATGTTTCGGCGGAAGCTGTTTGAGTGGAGCTGAGCGACGGGTGGGAAGACGTGGGTGGTTGGGCAGGGTTGAATGGAAGAAAACATCCTGCTATGTCGCAGAAAGGGCATATATCCGAATCGCCAGGAGGTTCCGCGCGTGGGGAGGAGTCCATTGTCGTTATGCAGTCATTTTTAGACGCTTCATGTCTGCAATCGTATCTTGCCTTGTGCATAGCAATACCGCAATTGTTGCGCCAAGGTCTTGTCATGTCACGTGAGTATGACACACTAATGCTTACCTTGTGTCTCACGTGATGGTGCGCCGCATTTATCGTTATATTATTACAGTGAGTCAACAACTGGCTGTATGCATGCAGTGCTATGCTTCATTCAAGCCGCCACCGCCTTATATTTCCAATATGCACCTCTCTCTGCGTCAAAGTTTAAAAGCCATAGCTCGCGGACGAGATGTAGCTTCTCTGGATTCTTCCAGACCTCGTCACAGTCTGCCTTGTGCCAGCGCTCGCGCGCCGTTGGTCCCACGGCCTGAGGGCCTGATTCATAAATGCCCAGTTCCAGTTCCAGTTCCAGTTCCAGTTCCAGTTCCAGTTCCAGTTAGGTGTGGAGTCCTGTGGGGTCGTACATAAAATCAGCACAATTTTCATAATGATTAAAAGTATCTTTTCATCGGGGTACATCACTTACCTGCTCCGTAACCACACCGCCACTCACTCCCAGGAGTCGATATTTCCCTCCTGCAAGCCAAACAACGCAGATTCTTTCTGTAATTCACCGAGTACTGCGTTATTTCGTACTAAAAAACAGTTAAAATGACTTTACCGATAAAAACTAGCGATAATTCATTGAGAATCGATTTTACAGGTAACTTACCTGCCTTTTCTTTAACTCCTTCGTTACTAGGCCTTTTAATTTGAGTAATTGTAGCCTTATTCTTACGTACGGTTAACGAATTACCTTTTTTTAAAAAGCTTAATAGCGGTGTTATACTTAGTATCTTCTTTTTTAACTTAGCTAGTTTACTATTAACACCCTTTCCTTTTACTTTCTGTCACGGCCGGCAGGCAGACAGGTAGGCAGGGACAAGATGCAGTATATTTAGAATGGCTAGTCTTCTACAGAGGTGCAGGTAGGGGTCAGGTTATAGACAAAGACGTAGCTCAAGGAGCTACGTTCAAGGGGCGGCTGCGGGTCTACTAAATATCTGCGATAGCGGTGTATAGCGGCAGTAACCAGGCTGCCCGGCTGGCAGCGCCAGCTGGCAGACGGGTGTCAGGAGGCCTGGTACGGCGGTCCGTGATAGTACTCCCCTCTTAACGACCGAGCTCTGTTAAGGTCGAGAGCTTAAGGCCTAGGCTTATTAGGATAGCGGCGGTGGAAGTTATCTAGCAGTTGCTTGGCATTCGCTAGGTATTCGGCGGGTTTGGTGGTCGGGTCTTTGTATTTAATCTAGCAGACGATGTATTTTAGGTGGGGGTGGCGGCTACGGCCGCGACGCTCTTAGAAGGAATCTAAGACTTTTACGACTTCGTATTCGGTCTCGCCGGCAATCTCGACGTGCGGCGGTGGTGGGCGTATCTAGCTAGGGATTGGGTTGGAGGTGTCGGTGTAGCGGAGGCGGGAGACGTGGAAGACGGGGTGGACGTGGATGAAGGCGGGCAGGTTTAACTTGTAGGTATACAGGCTGACAACCTTAAAGATACGGTACAGGCCGAGGTTCTTTTAGTTTAGCTTCTTTATTAGGCGGGCGGTAGTTAGAGTGTAGGCGTTTAGCTAGACATACTTGCCTTTTTTAAACAGGCAAGGGGGCTGTTAGTGCTAGTTAGCTTACTCTTTATGGCGGTTTTGTATAGCAGCCATCTTGTTTTAGGTTAACTTGGTGATCTTCTTTATATAAGCAGCAAAGTGAGCAGTATCTTAAGATTACAGTGTATTAGGTAGGTCTTTAATAAGCTTAAAACCTAACTAAGGCTTAAAGCTATAGTTGGCGTAAAATAAAGATAGGCTAGTAGTTTTAAAGTAGTAGGCGTTGCTGGTAAACTTAGCTAGCAGTAGCTATACATTTTAGTTGTTTTGTAGGTAGGCTACATAAGCGTAAAAGTACTGTTTTAAAACAAAGTTAATTCTTTTTATTTGGCTGTTAGTTTTAAAATAGTGTGCTGTAGATAGAGTAGGCGTAATCTTTAGTAGGCAAGCAAGGCTACGCTAGAATTTTACAGTAAATTGTGTTCCTTAGTCCAACACAATTGTTGTAAGCAGGCCGTAGAGCTTTTAAACGTAGTTTAGGTATAGGTGGGCAGTGTCCTTTATGTTATAGGTTCTATGGTAAGGGATTAGGTAGCGTATTTTAGTTAACCGGTTAACTACAATTATAATAACGTTGTAGCTGTAGCTTTTAGGCAAGTGTGTAATAAAGTCTACAAAGATATTACGTTAAGCTTAATTAGGAATAGGTAAGGGATGTAAAAGTCCTTTTTAACCGTTTTAAAACAAGGCGGCTTTGTAGTAGGTATAGCACTTCTTTACTTAACAAGTAACATAGCGGGTTATGCTAAGCTAGTAGTACTTGCAAAACAGTAATTTATATGTCTTAAAGCGGCTAGGGTGGCCTAAGGCTAGGTGGTTGTAGTAGTAGTAGAGTAGGTTGGCTTTTAGGTTGTTGTAGTTAAAGACGTACATTTAGTCTTGTATATACAAGTATCCGTTGTAGTTGGTACACTTTACAAGGGTTAGAGTAGATAGGCAGTGTGTTTTTAAGTTGACCAAGGCTTTTAGGGCTTAACGGAGGATTGGGTTAGCTTTGTACACTTGTCAAAACAAGTCGTATAAGTTAAAAGGCAGGAGTAGTGTATAGAATTAAAGGTTTAGAGTAAGGTTTTGCCGTTTTAAAACCGTCTAGCTCTAGTGTAAAAGGCGTGTATCCCCCTTTTTAGAGAGATCTTTTAATCTTTATGTTAAGAAGTTAGGCTTGGCACCTTGCTTTCCAAGGCGGTAGTAGATTTAAAAGTTAAAGCAGGACAAGAACTTAGACTAACAGGCTTAGCAACAGTTAAGCAGTTTAGTAGAGGTAAAGTATTTTAGGTTTTAGTAGTTGGTTAAGACTTTAACAAGTAAGGGAGCCCCTTTTAGCTTAAGGCGCTATTCTTTAAAACAACGAATAATAGTAAGCAACTCTTTATTGTAGATTTTGTAGTTGTATTTAGTAGCAGTTAGCTTTTTAAAAAAGAAGGCAACAGAGTAAAGGACGCTGTCGTTACTGTATTGCAACATTACACTAGCGGACATGTAGTCGAACAAGTCGGTTTCCAAGATCACGTCTTTTTCCTAGTTAAAGTGGGCTAGTATAAAGGCAGTAGTAAAACAGTCTTTTAGCGTTTAAAAGGCGGCAAAGCAAGTGTTGTCCTATATAAAGGGTGTATCCTTTTTCGTTAAGTAGGTAAACAGAGCAGTAGTCTTTAAAAAATCAGCAATAAACCGTTAGTAGAAATTCGCAAAGCTAAGGAAGGCTTATACATTATTAGTTAAGCAGGTCAAGACGGGCTAGTCTTAAATAGTTTGTGTCTTAGCAGGGTCTATCCAGACCCTGTTGCGGCTTATAATCAAGCTTAGGAACTTAGTTTTAATACAGTAAAATTTACACTTAGAGATCTTAGCGTACAAGCCAGCCTTACACAAGCGTGCTAAGACTATACAGATATGTTTAGTGTGTTCTTTACAGGTCTAGCTATAGATTAAAATGTCGTTTAGGTATATAGTGTAAATTAAGTCTAGGAGTTCTTATAGAAAGGCGTTAATATAACGCTAAAAGGTTGACGGGGTGCTAGTAAGCCTAAATGGCATAACTAGGCTTTCAAACAGGCCAAATTGAGTGTAAAATGCGTTTAAGTACTCTTCTCCTTCTTTAACGCAAAGCTTGTTAAAGGCGAAGACGATATCTATCTTGCTATAGTATCTTATTCCAAATAGGTTGTTTAAGGTCTTCTTAATTAAAGGCAGCAGGTATTAGTCTTTAATAGTAACAGCGTTTAAAGCACAGTAGTTAACGCAAAAGCGTAGGCTGCCGTTACTCTTCTTTACAAACAAGACAAGGGAGGCGACAAGGGACAAACTCAGCTAAATAAATCCTTTCTAAAGATTCTTATCTAGCCATTCTTGTAATACATAAAGCTCTTCCTATAATATAAAGTAAAAAAGGCTGTACAGCAGTACAACGCCTTCTTTTAGCGTAATGTAGTAGTCTATTAAGCAATACAAAGGCAGCTTGTTAGCTTCTTAAAGAAAGAAAACATTGGCAAAGTCGGCGATCTCCAATAGTAGAACAAAAGGTGGCAGCCTAGCTTTTAAGGCGCTTAAAAGTTGGTTTAAGGAGTTTAAGGTAGTAGTGTAAAACCGACAGGATTTCCAATAGGCGTAAGTAGCTGCCCTTCCTTTAAGATTAAAGTAATGTTTATATAGCAAAGGGCTAGCAGGCGTTGGTCTTAATGTATTAGGCGGCTCTTCTTTAAAACAGTGTGTAAAGCGTAAACTTTCTTAGGGTAGGACGGGACATTATAGTTAGTGTAGCAATACTCGTTATTAAAGGTAATTAAGTGTTTAACAAAACGGACAGTTAAGTCGTGTTGCTTTAACTAAGGCATTCCTAACACAATAGAGTAGTACGCTAGTTAAGTAACAAAAAACAAGACGTTTTTTTAATAGTAGTCTTTAATTTTCAAACTAGCGCGTATATAGTACTTACACTTACTAGCTTTAGTAGCTCTTTTATTAAACACTTTAATATTAAACAGGTTGTATAAACAATGTAAAGACAGGTAGTAGTGGAAGGCCTAGTTAACGTTAATAAAGGCTTTTCCCTTAACGCTATAGTTAGTTAAGGCATATGTTAAAAGGGCAGGCTAGTCCTTTACTATTAACTTAGCAAGTAAAATTATTAAGTTAAAGCGTTAGTTGTATTCTTCCTTAATAAAAAGTCTATAAGCAGTAACGAAAAAGATTTAAACAACAGTAGAAGGTGTGTTAAGTAGCAGGCCTAAAACACGGCTTAGTTTAAGCGTACCCCTTCCTTTAACAGTTGTTAAAGAGAGCGGGAGTTGAAAGAGCAGCGAGAGCGGCGGCTACGCAAGTGGTAACGGTAGCCATTAAAGGAGTGTTAAGACAAGGCGATAGGGCTAAAGACGCCGGCGTTATAAAGGCCAAGCACGTAAAGGTTGTAGGTGTTAGGGTACAAACAAGCGGCTATAAAATAATCTTTTAACCTACAATAGTAACACTTACTACAGTCTTAACGGGTAGTACTACAGCGTTGGTAAGATAGGTCTATTAGGTTAGAAAGCAAAGCGGCGTTAGGCTTCTTAGTAAACAAAGTAAAGGGCAAGGGAGTTAGCGTTATAACAAGCGCTTAAAGAGTACAAGCAAGGGCGGTGTCTGCAGCGAAAAGGCGTTAGAGAGAGCCTTAAGCGTTTAAGCAAAGGCAGTAATTGTCTAAAGATTACAGTAACGCTATAAAGCCGTAATAGTTAAATGTAAAAGCATTAGCATAGATCTAGTATTAGTATAGCTTATAAGAAATAGCATCTTTTAAGATGGTTTAAAGCTGTTCGTTAAGTATTTCAGCTTCTATAGCAAGCCGTTGAAATTTAACAAAGAAGGTGTTAAAGTCCTTATTCGTCTAGCAGTAACAAAGCAGTTTCTAGCGGGAATTTTAGACTAGGTCAAGGTTTCCAAACGCTTAATCAAGGATTTCCAAGATGTTATAGTAGTTACAGAGTACCTTGTAATTATTCCGGCAGTACGAGAGAATTTACGCGTAGGTAGCGCCTGTTAGGCGGCCTGTTGTATAAACCAAACGGAAGACAAGAGTAGGGAAGCGGTTAGCGTTAACGGTTAGTTTGTCTTGTACAGCTTGTTTAAAGCAGCGGAGGTCCGAGCGAGAACTGTCGAACTTATTAGGGTTGGGTAGCTTTTTAAAGCGGGTGGTCGAGGGAGGTTCGAAAGGAGTCGAAGGATGCGGTGCTAAAGCTTGACCTTTGCCGGCGTTAGTAGACGAGGGCAAGGGGAAGGTAAACGGGGGGGCAGGTACAGTTAAGGCTTGTAAACGGCGGAGGTGCTTAAGGTTTATACACACGTCAAGTAGTTGTTTAGTTAGGCCTTTAATAGAGTAGCGGCTCTCCTCAAGGCGGCTATTAACGGCGGCAAGTTCGGTGTGGGCGGTAGTCAATTCTTCGTCTTGCTAGCGAAGAAGTTTGTAAGTAGCTTGGAAGTAAGCTATCCAAGCCCTAAGGTCGGCAGCTATCGAATTAGCGAAGTCTTCCGGGCTAAAGGGCATGGCAGGGGGTTCCGGGATTACAGGCATCTCGTCGGCACCTATAAGAAGGAGCTACGTAATGTTACGGCCGGCAGGTAGACAGGTAGGCAGGGACAAGATGCAGTATATTTAGAATGGCTAGTCTTCTACAGAGGTGTAGGTAGGGGTCAGGTTGTAGACAAAGACGTAGCTCAAGGAGCTACGTTCAGGGGGCGGCTGCAGGTCTACTAAATCTCTGCGATAGCGGTGTATAGCGGCAGTAACCAGGCTGCCCGGCTGGCAGCGCCAGCTGACAGACGGGTGTCAGGAGGCCTGGCACGGCGGTCCATAACATTAACAATACTTCTTAAATAACTTTACTAATAGTACTTTAGCTTATATTAAACATAAACGTAACACTTTACTACGTACTGTTATAGGCTATTATTTAAAGAAATATTAAAAGTTAATGCTTTATAAGTAAGTACTTTGTGTTTAATAACTTTATATATTACTTTAACTAGTTAATAAGCTTAAAAAAGGTATGCTTTTACAGTTTAAAAAAATGTTTAAATATAAAGTCTAATGTTAATATAAATCTAGTAATGAGTAACTTACTACCCTTAATACTAAAAGGGCGAATACTAAGGTTTAATATCTTTAACTAATACTTTTAAAAGATCGCGGCAGCGAATTTAGTTAAAAAGGATTAGTAAAGCCTCTTTATTTCGGTGTGTATACTAGCGAAAATATGTTAATATAGCCGGTTCGGCTATATAGTGTTATATCTCTTTAACCGTACAAGCTACGGAGATTTTGTTACCACCTTTATGATCAGCGGAAAATCTACTTCACGTTGATATATTTTATATAAAAGTGGGGTTTGATGACAAATCTGAGACATATATATACACATGGATAATTTCCAAGTTCTTAAAACTACCCCTCCTACTTTAGTCATCAACTACGTCATAGCACGTGACCGTATGCTTCTAAAGAAACATGTACACAATACTATGGAATTAGGCGGTTCTGATGATATATCTTTTACTTGCATACGAAGACTATACAGACTTCTATTGCAGCTTGAATTAGGACCCTTAGTTTATCTTTATCCAACTCATTATTTTTCACTCTTACGATCAAGAAAATCACAGGAAATCTTTTCCACCGCTTTCGTGAATTCTGCCGCTTCCGCGTAACCTTCGCCAGAATTCATAAAATATCGTCGATTTCTAGCATTTTACTAACCTCCTACCTTCCTACCTTAACAAGTAGAAGCACCACGAACAGCTTTTTGTTTTCAGTTATCAACTCTCAGCCCTTTTTAAGCCACCCTTCCTGCCGAAACATTAGCAATACTACGGCATATACCCTGAATTTACGCAGTTTGTACTCTTCCTCCTCGGTACAGAGTTCCTCTCGATTCCACAAAACGTGCACAACAGTTACCCCACTTCCTATACAACTTTGGTGTTGGAAAAGGTATAGCCTATGTTTTGGCTCCACACTTAACTGGAACTGGAACTGGAACTGGAACTGGGCATTTATGAATCAGGCCCTGAGCCTTGCGTACGCGCATATGGCGGAGCTTCTCGTATGCTCTTACGCCGAGTGGCACTTTATTCTTTCCACTGAGCTCCAGCGCGGTCTCCAGAACGATGTCATCATCAATTGACTAGCTAGCCCCTTGGATGGATATGGGAAGAAAAGGGTGCGCGGTATCCTCGGAGAGGGCAACACATGCTCTTGGCGAGATAAATGTTGGGGGCGGTGACCGATAGACTACGTTTGGTTAATAGGCCATCCCGGGAGGGTTACTTTCATGATCTCCGGGACAATAGGCGCCCATCCTTCGAGGTGCTTAAATGCTTCCGGCACCTTCGCTGGAAACTGCCAGCTCTCTTGAATAATTCATCCGGCCTCGACAACGTACCCCCATCGGCGGTGATGACCACGTCGGTAATTATGCGTTGTCCATTGTCTACAATACCGATCTGTTGTCGTCCTCGAAGTAATCGGTGCCTCTCTATCCCTGGCGGATGTCGATTCCGTAAGCTTGCCCATGCCGGTAGATGATGTTGTTGAGCTGCCTTCCGTGGCCGTTGATGCGGCGTCCCCAGGCTCTCTTTGCTGAAATTGACTTACAAGAAACAAAACTTCCCTTGTAGCGATGCAGGCCCAGCCAGGTGGTTTGTCGCACAATAGGCTCCACCGCCTCTATCACGCCGGGCCACCCTTCGGATACTTTTGGCCCATTAGGATCGAAGCCGATGGTGTCGCCGATACGCACAATCTCCATGGTGTCATAAACTTTTTCTAGCCCCTGTGGTTATATTCGATGGCTGCCAAAAGGCTACCAGGGCCGGTGCCAACAATAATCGCATTAGGCGGCAGATAGGATAGGGAGTTGATATGTACTCTCTATATCTATCGACTGGATTCCGAATCCCGATCGCTTACCATTACTTGCACGTAAAACACCAAGCTTGCGGCAGATCTTCTATGTTGAAATAACTCCTCCCGTAGAAGCCAGAGCGCTGTTCTTCCCACTAGGACCCACATGTCCCAGTAGAAGCGGGAGACCTTTCCTTCGTCCTGTCCCAGTCGTCACTTTGTGGCTACTGCCGTGGTTACAAGTGTGGCAAGACACACGGTATAGGACGAGAATACAAACACAGCGCTGCCCTATGTATGTGGGCACCATTGAGATATGTATGCATTCGTATATCCTGGCATCGAAGAAGTTTGCACGTTCCATGTTGCCATATGATTGATGGATAGAAATCAACTTCTTGTCGATACTTTTGTGGCAGCTATGGACAGGATCCCAGTTCAGCATATCACTTGTTTATTCCGAGTTCTTCTGGCTTTATCTTCTTCCCGTTGTCCACTTTCTCACCGGCTGTGCGGCTATATTAAGACAGACCTACACTTATCTATCGCTTTGTAGTGTTTGATCTGTTATTTGCTGGGCAGCGAAGACTTCGAGTATTCAAACCAGCTCCCAGCACTCTATCCCCGATATAAGCCGGTAGTCGTTTGAATATCGTGTCCTGTAAAGGCGATGCCACCAGGGAAAATGACCGAAAGACTAAATAGAATGTTCCAGCCAATTCATTGATGACAAGGGTCAACGGTGAAATCAGCCGAAGCCTAATTCTACCGTGTTCGATTTCCCAGAGTTTCCTTTCACTCACCAACATCGCGTACCCGAAAACCCCCATTAGCCAACATGACGGGAATTGTACGGCACCCGGCTCCCAATGCAGGACACCTAATAGTAACCCATATCGGAATAGGATTTTGGGGAATCTTTCTTACCAACCTAGAGCACAGTTAGATGATGGCATGTTTGAGAGATGGCTAGGGAAATGCACGTCATCTCGAACCCAGCCACTTACTTAAGTGGAGTGGTATGAATTAGGAACGTGCACAGGAAAGTATATCCGCTTGATTTACTCGTGGTCGTGTGTTTATGGCTGGTCTGCACCACATAAACTTGGTTTCCCACGGCACGTTTCGCATGTTCGCATGTAGTCTTGGGTGTCTGCTCGAAACAACGAAATATGATGCATACCCACGTGGGTAAACTGTGTTGGCGTTCTGCGCCTTCCTGGTTCTCTGCAGCCAGAACGCTTAAGTAAACGGTCGAAGACTGTGACAAGAACCAAGGCTGGGTCTGACTCTCAGTTGAGATAATTCAGACAGATCTTGTCTTGGCCCATTCGTGCCACAGATACCACTCCTCCACAAGGCAATATTTGCAACCATACGTTTCGTATATTATCATGTAGGCATATCATGGGGCATAGTCACCGGGTGTCATTTGCCATTAAAGACACGAGATAAATTCACGTTCTCCCATGTAATGAAACCCCGGGTACACTTTCTAAGATACAGATGCACGAACAAATCAGCTTGCAATCTCATCCTCCTCATCCTCCCACTCCCCATCCTCCTCCATGTGCTTATTCACCTGCATCTCGGCATCGCCCCCAAGGCCTTCACTATCGAATGTCTCATAATCGTCGTCGAGAAGACCATCATCTACGTCCATGGCCTCTCCATCCTCAGAAACCTCATTGCCACCAAGAGCCTTCTTACCCCCAGCCCCCGACGCAGCTTTAGCCCTCTTCTTCTTATCGACATTCTCCTTCTGTTGCTTTATTCTCGCCTCTTTTTCCAGTTTCCGTCTTTCCCAACGTCCCTTCAACTCTCTAATTTCAGCTCGAGATTTGTGGATATGCTCGTGCCACATGACTTGACCTTGGCACATACCCTCCTCAACCTTGATCAACCGAAGCTTCATCCGTGGGCCTAGCTCGACAAGCTTCACAGCTCGACGTTCAACATGTTCCTCGGCATTTCCTTCATCTCCTTCTCCATCGTGTTGGCCCGTAGCACCCAACGCCGCTTTTACTTTGCGAGAATTCACCTTGCGCGATGAGCTCCCCACGACCTGAATCTCCGCGTCCGTTTCTGCCTCGCTGCCACTCGTGCCGCCATCTGTCATATAGCCCTCGCCATCTTTTCCACCGACCATGTAGTCAGAAATGTCTTGAAGCTTCCCCAGATTGGGTAGGCCACCTTTTTTCGTGTTCCTCGAGTGTATTATCTTCTCGGCAGCGTTTAGTCTTTTAAGTGCCTTTGATATGCCCGCAGCCTTGGTGGAAATAGCGTAGTGACGAAAGCTAAGAACAACCGAATCGTTATCAGACCCCGGATGTTCTCTATCAAGCAACAGAACTCTCCGTATGGAAGAAAGTGACGTTGCCTGCGGGTTGATCGGCGGAAACAAAGACTGGAACACAGTGCTGACGAGGGACTCTAGATGCTTCGGAACTTTTGCACTGGCTTCGGCAGCAGTATTGATGTTGTTCATCACCAACTTTGAGAAAGTTAGCAAGTCGGAGCCAAAATCAAGGCGCGAGATAGAGGTTTGGTTTCACATACTAGAGGCGGATTTGAGTATTCCTTCCCACCACCTTTGGGGTGTCTTTGAGCCCTTTGTACATCTTTACTCAGGGAATATTTTTCTACCCTGAAATGAAGAGTAGGACCACGAGGAGCAGATGCAACGCGCAAATTGACATTGCCAGATTCCGACCGCGAGAACAACAACAATTGGGTCACACCGAGGGGACCACACATAGTTACATAGTCCCTGAGGCGGTTGGCTCTCCGCTCCTTCAAACGGCTTGCCGTGCCAGGCTCCATGACCTTTCGTACATCTGCCGCCAACTGGCTAACGCTAGATCCGACTTCACCAGCGCCGATGCGGATGACCATGCTCTTAGGGTCGCGAGCCGAGCCATTTCCCGTGTTTGGTGGAGCAGATGCTTTGCTCATGCTTGATACCGAAGCATGGGTTCGTTTCTTGCTGCGTTGTCTTGCCATGTCGATGGTGAGTGGAAGGGTTGTTGTTAAGTGTATGCATAATGAAAAGATGCACCGAATGAAAAATGCCGACTTTTTTTTTTTAGCTTCACCTACCCAAAAAATTATCGATAACAGATAAGATACATGAATAATTTCTTGATAAGATTAGCAAACGGTCCCTAGCGACGTCATACAAGGCCCTCGGTCAAAATCCTTGTCCAGTCAAACTTCTTCCATCGCTTCTTGAAATCGCTAAGCCGTGCATCGTCCCTTACCCACCGGCCTTGCCGTTTGATAATGCTCACATCAACATCGAGCATACCACCAATGATCTCTCTGGCAAACAGGTCGCCCTTCGGCCATTGGCTCGCGTCCTCTACAATATGGCCGAGACCTCCATCTAGTGAAAACCAGGCATGAAAGTATGGCATCTCCTTCGCAATACTTTTCCTAAAAGCATGTTTCCCAAGGCCCTCACGAGCCCTCTTTGCTGTGTCGATGATTTTTTTGTGTTGAGCCCATTCCTCGTCAGCCGACAACATAGCTTCTCTGAAGTATGCTGGCGCTGTAGCCCCCAGATCGTATGGTATGGGTATAGCAACCAAAGCAGCGTGCATTCTGCGGTGCGGTGCTACTGCGTTTTCATAAAATATAACATCCCGACCTTGGTCGTGGTAAAGACGTGTCAAGGACTTCATGAAATTGCGAATTTCCTCCCACTCGTCATCGTTGCATTCCAGCAAGTTGGTGTGATGATCGATGGGAACGATCACAGCCCCGCCCTCGGTACCTGTAAGCTCTGGCTCTGTTGAGAGAGTAAGAAAGACGCGCGTAGCCAATGCGGCGATGGGTGCGATAGGAAGATTCTGCGGTTGTTGTCGGTCCTCGTGGTGGCACAGAGGGCATGATTCAAAAATTCTGTTCATTTTGCTGAACTCTTGAACAGCCATCCCTTTTAGTTGGACGTCTGATTTGTATACTCGTTTGGCAAGCTTTTCAGCATTTTCGTCGAGGTACTCGAGGTCGTCGTCGAACTTGGCATCCTTGGCGATGCGCTCTGCTAATTGAAGTCCTTCCCCCTCAGCCGTTCTTCGAGTGCGGCGCTCCTCGCGAAGCATGTCGTCTATGCTCATATCGTCGTTTGTCTCGACTAGACCGCGCTCTCGGCCTCTTTTCGTGTTGACTGCCTTGACCTCACCTCTGTTTCCTGTTAACATGCGACTGTGCGCAGCATCCAGCACTAGTGCAGGGCTTGCATCATCATCCCGACTGGATGAAAATGCTGCCATAGCCTGTGAATATTCTGTCTCGAGCTGTTCGACGTCTGGTGAATTTTTCAGCTTCGCCTTCATGAGCCGCGCGCGAAGACGATTAAGGGTGGTTTGGTCTATCGGGACACTTGGCCGATCTCCAGCTGTTTCAAGAGATTCGTGGACAGAAGGCAGCACACGAGCTCCCTCATCTTCTCTCCCTGGATCATTATTGCCATCCTCCTTCTCGATCCGCTTCCGATACAGGTCACCCGTGGGTTTCTCTTTGCCGACGTATCCCTTTCCATACAGCCTCCTTCTCTCTATCTCGGACTCCTCTTCCCGAGCGTCATCAAACTCCCGTAAATTACCATACCTCTCCAGAGCAACCTCATCAACGGGCCGATTTATTTGCTTTGCCACCGTGTAGACCCCTTTCAGTTTGGTCATCCTCCACTGCGAACCTTCGTCTCCAAAAACATAGTTGACATCATGGCCCGAGGGAATATGGCTTTGGTTGGTATTTTTATCCTTGTCGACTTGTTGGAACGCCCCTTTATTTAATTCTCTTTCCGAAACCCACTGCTGTGGGCTTTTGGTGTTCTGCACAGATGGCATTTCGCTTCGTCGTCGGTGGACGTAGTCAATGCCAATGCCTGACGGATCGGTCATCCAGGAATCTCTCGTGGCTTTTATTTTGGATATGTCGTTGTCTGTAGCAAGCGAATCTTCTTCTGGGTCACGCAGTTTAAGATGCTTCGCGTCGCCAGGATCGTCTTCATCACCTGCATCTGAATATCGTGGACGCTTATGTCGCTGTCGTTTGTCATTATGATTGGATTCTTTAACTGGTGACCCAGTGGGCCGGTGCCTGGATCCGCTTTTGCTATCCTTGTGTCGCGTTGGAAAAGTCTCATGCCGGTGCTCGTGCTCGCGATGATGATGATGATGATGATGATAGTGATGATGGCGGCGGCGGCTTTCATGTTTGTACAGTTCCGATTTCTCCCTCTCTGCCTTTTCGAGGGCAATCTTATTTTCGAATTCCGCGAGTCCATCCATGATGTAGGTCTCCTAGTATCTGGTCCACTGTATGGGATGTCTTTTTTATCGTTAGCTTCCACGTTAAAAATATTAGAGATCGTGTGGGTTAGGTAAATAGGCGTGAACAACCAATGTATTAGTAATACATCCCCACCACCACAACACGATCAAAGAATTCTACGAGGTTGGTAGGAACCAAAACCAACCAGGACACTATACACTATTATTTGATACCATGACGTCCAATAGTACTGCCCAAAAGCCTATCGCAATTGTGTGCATTGGGATGGCGGGTGAGCGATGCTATTACTTTAGCCAGGTTAAACGTGAAGCTGACGAGATTTTTGGAATAGGTTCTGGGAAGACAACGTTCATGCAACGCATTAATGCGCACCTCCACGGTCAGAAGCAACCCCCTTACGTTATCAACTTGGATCCTGCTGTTCTCAATGTGCCCTTTGACAGCAATATCGACATTCGTGATAGCGTCAACTACAAGGAGGTGATGAAGCAATATAACTTAGGTCCTAACGGGGGGATTTTAACTTCCCTGAATCTCTTTTCGACCAAAATCGACCAAATCCTCAATCTCTTAGAGAAACGAACCTCGCCCGATGCAGCCCAGCCAGGGAAGCTTCCCATACAGCATATTCTGGTTGACACACCAGGCCAAATCGAGGCTTTTGTTTGGTCTGCCTCTGGGACTATTCTACTCGAATCGCTTGCCTCCTCCTTCCCGACAGTACTTGCATACGTGATCGACACGCCGCGTACCGCCAGCACGAGTACGTTCATGAGCAATATGCTTTACGCATGTAGCATTCTTTACAAGACAAAGCTTCCAATGGTGCTGGTTTTTAATAAGACCGACGTGAAGGACGCCAGCTTTGCGAGGGAGTGGATGACGGACTATGACGCATTTCAAGAAGCACTGCACGAGGATGAAGACAGAAACGCATTTGGCGGCGTGGAGGGAGGTGATGGCATGGGAGGCAGCGGCTACATGGGCAGTCTGCTTAACAGCATGAGCATGATGCTGGAGGAGTTCTATGCCCATCTCAGCGTCGTCGGGGTTAGCTCGATGACAGGACAGGGGGTAGATGATTTTTTCACTGCAGTGGAAGAGAAGGCTGAAGAGTTCAAGCAGCAGTATCAGCCAGAACTTGAAAATCGGAGGCGAGATAGAGACGAGGCCAAAAAGAGGACAAGAGAGCGGGAATTGGACAAGATGATGAAAGGGCTCAACGTCAAGCCAGGACAAGGAGGGGGGGTCGACGACCGCAGCGATAAAGAAGACAACAGTAATAACGATGGAGGGGAAGATGACGATAACGACGGTAGCGGCGATGACGATGACGATCTGGACCCGGACGACGAATACGACAGGGAAGGTCTGCAGTCACGATATGAAGCCGCACTTTCTAGTCAGAGGGACCTGACTGCGGACAATGCCAGTTTCGCCAAATATCTACATACGCAGAAGTAATCGGTAGATGGTGCTGCCGCCAGTATACGATCAAATGTACCATCATGTTCCATAAGCCCGGCTACATACCCAAGACTACAGTCAGGTTTAGGCAGCGCATCCTTGTAACTCCATGCTTTCAGCTTGCACACTCAATAAGCCCGAATCCAAACACGCGAAGAACACAGTCCTAAAAATGCGAAACACCTTCATTCCTCGTTGCCGTGACAAGTTTATCTAGCTTCAAATTGTACCATACTGTTTCCTGTCAGCAATTCGGCGCTCGGTACATAGAGCAGGGTTACCGTTCATCAAGAGACGGCGATGCCACATACCGCTTCGTGCGTTGCTTGTAGAGTACACGGCCTCCGCATTCCTTGCAGCGAATTGGATCTGCTCGGCGCAGTGTGTTTTTTATTCCGCAGTCGGCGCAAAGGTAATTCATTTGCGCGCCTTCTGAAGAGTCAACGCCGTAAGGCTTTGCTGGGGTGGAAATCCCCTGAGTTTGGCTGACCGCAGTCGGAACAACGTATTTCTCGCGTGATGCCATAGCATGTATATATTGCTGTGTCGTATATACTGGTGAGAGTCTTGAATACAGGTGTAAAGAAAAGAGCATTCGGATTACGATACCGCCACATCGCCAATGAATTAGAAAATTTCTAAACGTTGATCACGTGAGGTCCCACTTAATTCGCCAACCCATCTACATTATCTTATCTTGGTAGAATATGTAAGAAACGCATAGTCAGCTAATGTCAGGCCTCACGAAGAGTGCCCGGGCAGAGCGATTACTAATTAAGGAAATGGGGGCCTCCTATTGGTGGAGGCCCCACCTTTAGGAAGAAAACTCTGCTGCCTCCTGACAGCCATGTATCTAGAGTAGTAGATAATACAACGATATACTAGACTCCGCGGATTGACCTATTTGGGCAGCGATCAGAGGCCCTGAGCGCAACCGATACAGTATCCAGCTAACCGCTACACCTTTCTACAGGTTATGAGCCCGGATGGGATACTGATCGCAGTTCTTACCGGAAGAAAAAACCTTTACGTCAAGGCAAGATCGGGAGTTCGATCAAGGCAGTACGGTTAGATCAGAAGCAATAGTCCTTTAACAGACTCTATAAGCAGCAATCCATATTGGGCACGCGCTCTAACTCGTCCGCTTAACTGGCTTTAACGGCTTAACCTTGAAAAAGACAACTAAGTTAAACCTTCCTTAAGTCCTACCCCCAATCCTTTAACACTAAGTGGTAACCTTCAAACACTTATCACTATTACTATCATCACCTTTTTTAAGAAACCCATCACCTTTCCTTCGACAACTAGTGACTATAGCGGTACTACGAGAGTTACCGGATAGCTAGTTAAATCGATTCGTCGATTACTGTAATAATTAAATTTCTAAGCTAACTAAAGCCTAGGAATGGAAGGTTTAGAGTTAAGCCATTATATCTAGCATTAAATTGCTTAGAACCTACAATCTTTCTTACTTTTTAACTTACGAAGAAGTTACAAAGTTTACTTTTAACTATGTAGTATTTTACCAAGTTAACCTTAATCTTTTTAAATAGGCAATAAGTAATACGATGGTTAAGACGTATAATAACCTTAAAAAGTTATTGTGCCTTAAAGTTAAAAACCTAGCCATCGAATAGGCAGGTAAGATGTATTATCTTACGTGGAGAACCGACGAAAAAGTGGAAGAGATCCTTGTAAGGGTTAACACGACGTTCTGTAAGTACGGAAAATACGTAACCCTTATGTCTAATAAAAGTAAGGTAGCTTGTTTGGTAAACCTAACTTTATATCGTTACCCTACGATTAAAGCTAAAATTATAGCTAAGTGGCGAAGCGATTAGGTAAATCTTAACAAGGATAAGATCTACAATGCCACTAAACTCTTTGTAATTGATCGTTGTAAAGACTAAGCCTTAAACAATAATAACACTAAGAAGGGTGATTAAAAGAAGGGTAAAGAGAGTGGTAATTGTGACGGAGTTAACGTAAGTAAGACTACTTTAAAAAAGTAACTAAAAAAGGAAGAAGGAGGGTTTAAGTTAAACGTGGTTTATAACTACTGTAAGAAGCTTAGTTACGTAAAGGCTAAATGCTAGTCCTTACACTTAAAGCTCTAACTATGAATTCTGGCGAAGGTTACGCGGAAGCGGCAGAATTCACGAAAGCGGTGGAAAAGATTTCCTGTGATTTTCTTGATCGTAAGAGTGAAAAAATAATGAGTTGGATAAAGATAAACTAAGGGTCCTAATTCAAGCTGCAATAGAAGTCTGTATAGTCTTCGTATGCAAGTAAAAGATATATCATCAGAACCGCCTAATTCCATAGTATTGTGTACATGTTTCTTTAGAAGCATACGGTCACGTGCTGTGACGTAGTTGATGACTAAAGTAGGAGGGGTAGTTCTAAGAACTCGGAAATTATCCATGTTTATATATATGTCTTAGATTTGTCATCAAACCCCACTTTTATATAAAATATATCAACGTGAAGTAGATTTTCCGCTGATCATAAAGGTGGTAACAAAATCTCCGTAGCTTGTACGGTTAAAGAGATATAACACTATATAGCCGAACCGGCTATATTAACATTAACCTACCTTCTTAAGTAATAATACTATTTAAAAGTTACCCGTTAAGGTTAATAGCACCTCCTACTTGTTTTCGTTAGATTAAACACCCGAACTAAGTCCTCTTCCGTAAAATATAAAGGCTTAAGTGGTAGTCCCTACCTTAAGTAAACATTTCACTGTTTTTAATACCGTTTATTACGACAACTATACCGGGTTAACTAATAACACATAGCTTTTCAATACTAAAAGAGATCTTTATATCGTTAACGATAAGAAGTGGTTTTAAAAGGGGACTATTAAAAATGCAAACGTGATTATTCGTACTAGCGGTAGTCCTTTAATCGTTAACGAGATCGGCGTAGCCCGTATCCTAGTTCGTAAACCTAATAGCAAAACCAAACACGTGGCTTACTATAACACCTTTTTTATCTTAACCTTTCCAATTAATATCCTTTTTAGTCTTTATTACTACTTGGAAGGTAACTACATTACTAGTACTTAAATAGTTAATAAAAACAGAGATACAATTAACGTATATGCATAGCGAGTGGGCCAGACAAGCGAGTAGACCACCCAACCCCCTTCGTACAACTTTCTTCTTAAATAATAACACAACAACAGTATTAATCAATTCAAATCACTCAAAACTATATACATCCGACATTTCTCTATCTTCCTAACATGTCCGCGTATTATGTCCCGACTTGCCACACACGCCACAGTGCCGTACAGTCGCTGCCCTCGTCCTTCTTCCACCACGATTTGCTAGTACTTCCGCCGTTAACTGTACTTTTATGTCTTTACTGTCTAGTAAACTTGTCGCAGCTTGTAGACTAAGTAATCCTCCTTTTTAGAGACAGCTTTTTTTAGCCCTTCGGCGTTTGCTTATCGTATAACTCGCTGCTTTTAGTTCTTTAACCTGTTTTTGCATTAACACTATTTTGTGCATTACGGTTTGTGTAGACTTGACTAGCTGATTTATTGCGTTAAGAATTGTAGTTAGAGAGCTGTTTTAATGTTAGACGATTTTGTTTTTAATAAAATTAGACTATAAAGTGGCTTTGTACAAGTTTTGTAGTGTCTTAAAGGTTTAAGGGTTAGTTGTTGTAAAAGGGGACACGGGCGGTAATGGCGTGCAAAACTTAACATCTAGTTTAGAAATTACAGTTTTTAGGTTAAAGAGGACTAGCTTTACTTTTTAAAAGCCTTCTTATACATTTCTTTTTTTAAAAGTCTTAAAAAACATAGTGTAAAATGTAGAAAAGAAGTCGGGCTTTGTAATATAGTGAATATAGGCCTGTATTAATTTCTCGATTTGTTAGCTGTACAACTGTTTTAAAGGTGTAAAACACTCTACATTAAGCGGTTAAAGTAGATAAGAGGAATATAAAGGTATATAAAGAGTAATAATACTCTTTTCTTTACAATACTGTTTAAATTCCATTAAGTAATAGCTTTTATAGCCGTCTAATACTAATAGTCGTTTTTAGCTTGTTGTATAAAGACTGTTAAATTAATAAAAGTGCTAAAGCTATTAAAGACTAAGTTTGTTTATTATCCACCTATTTTTACTTACAACAATTACCTATTTAAATGGAAATAGGTTATTACAGTATTAATCTTTAAAGTAATTTTAGCCTTTTACTACTACAAACAACAGTATAGCCTAGCTATACAATTAAACAGCCTAAATTATAGTAACCTATTCTCAGTTTCCAAACTGTATTAATTTAGCCTTTACACGTCTTTTAAACAAGGTAACAACTAAAAATGTTGTAATCTAGCCCATTAAAAAACCAGTCTTGTCGAAATTCTAAATGTCTAACTTGACAATACCATGTTTCACAATTGTAGTCCAAAAAAGCTCAAACTACGCGCCAATTAGCTCTAAGTCTTCGCATAATGCTCTCTAGTAGTCGTACAAACACGACAGTCGCGTCCAAAGCTGTAGTTGTCGCTTAACAAAGTTGGCCGCCTAGCGGTGTCCGACGCGTAGTGTATAACGCGCCGTCCGAAGCAAATTGGCCATATCTTCCACATTGCTAAGCCGACAAGGAAATCCTTGTATATCTAAGTCAGGTACCTCTCGTACGACAACCTCTTCCTTTAACAGAGTTAGATTTAAAGAATTAGGCATGCTGTTAAGGCAAGCAGTTGTGCCGTTTCTTTAGCACACTAGTGTCGTACAAGGAACCGAGAAGATCTTTGCAGCTGTACAAATAGTAAGTTTTTGGTCGTTTTAGAGAGCTTGGAGGGCAAGCTGTATTTGTACTTCTTTTTGTTGCGCGGACATGATTGTTTGTTAAGGAATTGATGTTTGAAGGTGAAAAGTTGTATAAAGGGGGTTGGGTGGTCTACTCGCTTGTCTGGCCTACTTGTTATGCATATACGTTATTAAGTTTAATATTTAAAAACATGGCTTCTTCTTTTACGTTTAAGGTTATTACACCCTATTAGCCAACTATAAGAAGAACGGCGATCTTGGCAGTAACCTTAAAAACTTAAAAGCTTTACGTAGTTTCTAAACGAGCGTTAAAAAACTACGCTTAATTTACTAAAGGCTAAGGCACTCCTTTTAGTAAGCGTTTAAGGAAACCGTTTAGTAGTTTGAAGAGACTTTAGTAAAGTTAAAGAGCATTTTTAAAAACTTAAGTTAACTGTATATGCTATACGAAATAGTAAAAGCACAGTATTTTAAACTAAAAGACTAGCGTAAAGTTTAGGTAAAACGACTTAAAAATATATACTACTTAAACCTTAGATTTATAAAATAGATAGGCTTTAACGGATTTAAGTATTTTATTTTAGTTAAGGATAAGTATAATGGAAAAATCGAAAGCGTTACTTACTAAAAGAAATTAAAGGCATTAGGCTTTATATAAAACGTAATTTACCGTAACACTAATATCTTAGGCTATAAGCTAACCTGTATTTACATAGACAACGGTACTAACATTTAGATAACCTATTTTAAAAACTACTACTAAGAAGAAGGCATTTAGTTAATAACTAGTCCGATTTACAACCCGGCTAAGAACGGTAAAGCGGAGAGAACTGTAAAAGAGATTATTATTCGAACTAAAGTTCTTTTAATTTAAGGTTATTTACCGTTAGTCTTGTGGCTTAAAGTTTGTATAGCTATAACGTTACTTTACAATTATATAGTAAATAGTAGAGGGGAAATACTAATTGTTAAGTAGGCTTGTTACTTTGATTAACTAAACTTTAAACTTAACCTATCCTACCTACAAACAATCGGTTTACGTGTCTTTATACGTATGCTAGACATTGTTATTTAATAAAAAGGATTAACTAAACTTAATCTATAAGGAGAAGAGGGAGTTTTAGTAAGATACTAAGGAACTTACTTATACTAAATGTGGTTGGTTAACCGGTAAATCGTTATGGTGATAAAAGACGTGTATATATTTAAGATTTTAGATGAAGACGATTTAAATTACTTTAAATTATAGCTAAAGGGTACGTAATAACGAACTAAACGTTTAACGGTAACCGACAAAGGCGTGATTAACTAAGAGCCCTATAATTGTAAACTCCTAGTACTAATCGACACCGGACTTTAAGGGGAGAGCGATAAGGCTCTTATTAACCCTATTAACTATAAAAACGAAATCGATTTAAAAAACCTAAACGATGTAATCGATAAAATCGAATTAACTTATAAAAGCTACCTTACTTTTTTAACTAACCCTATTAAAGTTACCTTAATTACCTTTCATACGAAGACTAAAAAAAGCGATTATCTAACTGTAAAGTAAGTAATAAAAAGACGAGAGGTAAAACAATAAAAGTATTATAAAAAAAGCTTAATAATTTAGTAGTAAAAGGAGTCCTTAAATTCGTAGATTTACTTTATAGTAAAAAAGCTATATTGTACTGTTAAGTGCTTTACTAAAAAAAAGGATTAAAAAGAAAGTAAGACTAGTAATTAAAGTGTAAGGATATCAGATACAGAGACGTACGGCGACAGGAGGTCGCCCGAACTCCCAAAGGCTATAGTCAAGTGAAATGCACAAGGCCGCAAACGGCACGTGCATGCAGGTCAGATAATCGGGGTCTTAGACAGGCGACAGGAGCCGAATAAGCCCGCGCGCTCCGGCGACGGGAGCTGAACGGGCCTAGTGTATACGCCGGCCCTCGCTAAACCAAATCTAACGGCTCGGCAATAAACGCCGAGACCGATCTTTGCGCCTTACTAAAGTCGCCGTATAAACCCGCCTTGGTCGGCGACTATTGGCGACTTTAAGGTTAGGCCTTGTATAAATAGCGGGCTTCTTTTTAGTATTAAACTAAGGAGAAGTAAGCTAAAATTTACGTAATAACCTTATTATTAAAAATAAACTTTTTAACTTATAGTTAAACCTTTTTTTTACTACGGCTTTACTTTATAATATTTTAGCCTTAAGCTACCTTTTTATAATTCTTTAACTTTTTTTTTAAAGGATTATAGACTATTATTATAATATTAAGGATTAATTTACGTAACGTTAGTAAGGCGTTAAACAATTTAAATAATAAAGAAAGACCTTTTAGGTTAATTAAGGATACTCCTTAAACAACTAAGATTAAATCGTAGTTAACTATTACACTTAAAAAAGTAATAATACTACTTACTTTAACTATTCTTACTCTTAACATAAAAGCTATAAAGCTGCTAGCTTTATTAACCGACATACTTATAAGTATTATAAATTCGTTTGTCGTAACACTATAGACGGTTACTTAGTAAGCTACTACTTAAAAGATAGACTATATAAAAGACAAGTTTAACTTACGTGTACTAATCTATAATGTAAAAACCCTTACAAAGGAGTCTACTATAGTAAAAATTAAGGACTAAATCTACGTAATTAATAACGGTAATAAAGTTAAGCTAAAAATAAACGATAGGCTTAAGATTTAGTAAACACTCTTAAAAGTAAAGGAATTATTTTTTACAAAGTAGTAAAGGTATAAGGACGCTATAACAGTAGCCGATCCTAACGCGTAACTTATATACAGAGTTGTGAAAAAAATAAAATTATTTTATTTTTGCCTGAAATAAAAATAATTTTTTTATTAGTCAGAAAAATAAAATTATTTTATTTTTCTTGGCAAAAAATAAAATAAAATAATTTTAATATGAAATAAAATAATTACAAATTTTTTTTTTAAAAAGTAAAAAAAGTAAAAAAAACCTATTTAAATTATATATTTAAGTAATTATAGTAACTATAGTTATATAAAAAACATTATTATATTTAATTAACATTTTACTATGTATTAATTTATTTTTTTAGTAAAAGTGGGTCTTAGTAAAAAAAAATTTTAATGCTTTTTTATATGTTTTATACTATATAAAAAAAGTTATTGTAATTATTTTATTTCATATTAAAATTATTTTATTTTATTTTTCTTAGCAAAAAATAATATTATTTTATTTTTTGAAATTGAAATAATTTGTATTAAAATTATTTTAATACAAATAAAAATAAAAATAAAAAATAATTGTCACAACCCTGGAGATAATAGACGAGGAGAAGATGACCGACTCTTACTAGGTTGTTACTCCGATTACTAACTTGATTTAAAGCGAAAAGGAGGTAGAATTAGCTGATCTTTATTACTACTAACACGTTATCAGTAAACTTATTTATAGTATAACTATAACGCGCTTTAACCTAGCGTTTACAGTGTGTTAATACGCGAAAGTGCTCTTAAACCTAAAAGATAACCTACGTTAAATCCGTTAAGCGGATTCTCCGATACCTTGGGGGAAGGGAGAACCTTTTAATCACCTACTGGTATAATGACGACTACAATTAAAAGGTTTAGGTTAAATGCTTTGTTAACGTCTTATAGGGTGACGATGTAAAGGATGGGAGATTATTATATAGCTACGTCTTTTGGGTGGTTAGTGGCCCTGTGTTATAGGCAGCTAAAAAGCTGCTAACTGGTAACACCTTAAGTATTAAGGCGGAGTACGGGGTAGCTTACTTTACCGTTACTTAGGTAAAGTAGCTTAAATAGTTTTTAGGCAAGCTATTGTATGATTTAAAAATCGTGATAAGGGTTAACAATTAGTTACCTATAAAGCTTACTAAGACGAACGAATTTAAGTAATGTTTAAAGTATTTTACAATTAAATGGCATTTTTTAAGAGAAGTAGTGGTAAAGGGACTTATTTAAGTCGAATACGTCTTAACAGCAAACTAGGTGGTAGACATTTTAACTAAACCTTTACCGAAAGCGCCCTTTTACCGACTATTACTTAGACTTATAGGATAGTCGGAGTGAATAACGGTTAACCTTTTTTTTGTTAACCGCCTTTTTAAAACTATTACGAAATATCGCCTTCTCGACAAGCGGGTCGAAACATCAGAGTCCATTTTGGCCCCGCGCTGGTGGCACTTGAGGAGAGTGTTAGGCCTCACGAAGAGTGCCCAGGCAGAGCGATTACTAATCAAGGAAATAGGGGCCTCCTATTGGTGGAGGCCCCACCTTTAGGAAGAAAACTCTACTGCCTCCTAACAGCCATGTATTTAGAGTAGTAGGTAATACAACAATATACTAGACTCCGCGGATCAACCTATTTGGGTAGCGATTAAAGGCCTTAAGCGTAACTGATATAGTATCTAGCTAACCGTTACACCTTTTTACAGCTAATTGTTAGAAGGTATAGCGGTTAATGGGATAGTGTAGCGGTTGTACGTAAGGCTTTTGATCTCTTTTTAATTAGGTTAATCCGTAATATCTTGTATTTCGTTGTATCTTCTACTACTCTAAATACATAAGTGTTAGAAGGTAATATAATTTTTATTACAAAGGTACCTTTACCAATAGGAGGCTACTATTTCCTTTAGTTAGTTATCGCTTTGTTAGGCACTTTTTATAAGGCCTAACACTCCCTTTAAGTGCTTTATAAAGTAATATCTTATAATAGTTTTAAAAAAATACGGTTAATAAAAATAAAGTTAACCGTTATTTACTTTATGTTAAGCCTTGAGTTAAATGCGCCCCATCTAGGCCACCCCCTATTTCGGGCTAAATTAATTAATCCCGCCACACACTTCCTCCTACTTACTACAATAGTAAAAACGCGTGATATTTAGACGAAAAAAACACCAAATTAATCAATTCTTTTACTTTTAATACCGTTATAGTAAAATACACGGAAGAAGACGTGGAAAACGCGAAAAAGGACGTTGAACGTGGTATGGGAATACGGAAAGCCGTTAAACTTTATGCCGTTGTATACTAAACTTTCTGAAATCGATTAAACGGCGTCTAAACGCACCGAAAGGCCGTTGAGCTTTAACAAACTCTTTCTTTACGGCTAGAGGAGAGCTTAGTGTACTGGGTTTTTGTCTAAGCGTAGTTGGGCTATGCCTTTACTTATTAACAACTTTGTAAAGTTGTGTTAAAAGGTGTAGCGGTTAGCTGGATACTGAATCGGTTGCACTTAGGGCCTCCGATCGCTGCCCCTATAGGTTAATCCGCGAAGTCTAGTATATCATTGTATTGTCTACTTCTCTAGATACATGGCTGTTAAGAGGCAGTAGAGTTTTCTTCCTAAAGGTGGGGCCTCCACCAATAGGAGGCCCCCATTTCCTCGATTAGTAATCGCTCTGCCTGGGCACTCTTCGTGAGGCCTGACAAGTTGTTAAATGCCTTTTAACTATAAAGGGCTTATAAAAAACGTTAAAGAAGCTTAAAAAAACTTAGCTAATAAAGTTTTTTTCTCGTTATTTAGAAATTAAGACTATAAAGGGTATAATAGTTGAAAACTAACGAGTTAACGGTGTTTTAAAAGTAAATATTTAAGCCTTTTTTCTACACCTTTAACCGAAAATTTACGATATTCCTTTATGATACTAATATAATATAAATAAAACTAGGTTATTTAAGGGTATAAAGTAAACGGATTAATTGTTAAAAGGACTAAAAAACGTTTAAAAGTTATTAAAGGTTTAAACTTACGCGTTTAAGTAACGATCTTTAAGTGTATTTTTATAACTAATAAAACTTTTCCTCTTTATATAATCTTTACTAGTAATTCGGTTTAATATCAACACTTTCCTACCTTTTTTAACAAAGATTTTAATAATTAAAAGTTTATAATAAGTTTTAATAAATAAACAAACAATGAATTAATAGTTAAATAGCTAAAATTTATCTTCTTTCTTTAAACTACGCCTTTAACGGCGGAAACAGCGTTTACTTGTATTTAACAGCTATAAAAGTTATCTTACAAACGAATTTATGCTTTTATATATAAAGAATTGTTAATATAGCCAGTTAGGCTAAATAGTGTTATATCTCTTTAACCGTACAAGCTACGGAGATTTTGTTACCACCTTTATGATCAGCGGAAAATCTACTTCACGTTGATATATTTTATATAAAAGTGGGGTTTGATGACAAATCTGAGACATAAATATACACATGGATAATTTCCGAGTTCTTAGAACTATCCCTCCTACTTTAGTCATCAACTACGTCATAGCACGTGACCGTATGCTTCTAAAGAAACATGTACACAATACTATGGAATTAGGCGGTTTTGATGATATACCTTTTACTTGCATACGAAGACTATACAGACTTCTACTGCAGCTTGAATTAGGATCCTTAGTTTATCTTTATCCAACTTATTTTTTCACTCTTACGATCAAGAAAATCACAGGAAATCTTTTCCACCGCTTTCGTGAATTCTGCCGCTTCCGCGTAACCCTCGCCAGAATTTATAAGAATAAGGTTTAGCTTTTTATTTTACTAGCACACTCCTCCTATATTACTTAGCCTTTTAACGTAAGCGTTTTTTCGCCGTTAAAATCGCGGTATCGCTATTACCTTTAAAAACTTAGTTAATTTAGACGATATAGGCAGGGTTGTGATAATTATTTTTTATTTTTATTTTTATTTTTATTTGTATTAAAATAATTTTAATACAAATTATTTCGATTTTAAAAAATAAATTTATTTTATTTTTTCACAACCCTACCTTAAAGGAGTCGATATTTTCCATTAATTCCTTTATATCCTTACCCTTACATAGTTTATTTTTAATAGTATTAGTAGTTTTATGTATTTAACATAAAGATTAAAATTACTAAAGTTAACGGTAACCGGTAAATCTCTTTATTTTAAAAGACTTATTTAAAGGAGATAATAAATGAAAAGAAGAGAATTAACTTTTATTATCAAGTTACTACTTTACTTACTAACTTAATTAAAAGTAAAAAGGAAGTAAAACTAGTTAATCTTTACTACTACTAACACGCTATCGGTAAACGTATTTATAAAACAACTATAACGCGCTTTAACCTAGCTTTTAAAGTATATCAACACACTAAAGTGCTTTTAACACTAAAGACAACCTATAAGAGATTTGTAAAACGAATCCTTTAATATTTTAAAGGAAGAGAAAACCTTTTTATAACCTATTAACATAATAGTAATCGTAGCTGGAAAGTCCAAGTTAAATGCTTTATTAACGCTTTTTAAGGTAACAACATAGAAAATAAAAGGTTATTGTATAACTACATCTTTTACGTAGCTAGTAGCCTTGTGTTATAAGCAGTTAAGAAGCTTTTAACAGTTAACACTTTAAGTATTAAAGTAAAATACAAAATAGCTTATTTTACTACTACCTAAGCTAAATGGTTAAACCAATTTTTAAGTGGATTACAGTACGATTGTAAAATCGTTATAAAGGTTAACAATTAGTTAAGCATTAATTAAGCTTGTAAAGACTAACGAGTTTAAACAACGCTTAAAAAACATTTTACAATTAAGTAGCACTTTTTAAAAGAGGCTGTGGTAAAAAGACTTGTTTAAATCAAATACGTCCCTACGGCGGACTAAGTAGTAGATATTTTAACTAAACCTTTACTAAAAGGGGCTTTTTATTAACTACTACTAAGACTTATAAGGTAGTCGGAGTAAATAACGGTTAACATTTTTTTTATTAACTGCATTTTTTAAAATTATTACGAGATATTACCCTATAAGGCACTTAAGGGGAGTATTAGGCCTTATAAGGAGTATTTAATAAAGTAATAACTAACTAAAGGAAATAAAGGCCTCCTATTAGTAAAGGCCTTACCTCTGTAATAAAAACTTTGTTGTCTTTTAGGACTTATGTATTTAAAGTTATAGAAGATATAACGAAATACAAAATATTACGGATTAACTTAATTAAAAAGAGATTAAAAGCTTTACGTATAACTACTACACTATTCTATTAACCGTTATACCTTCTTACACTTTAACCACCTTATAAGTCTTAGTAGTAGTTAATAAAAAGCTTTTTTTAGTAAAGGTTTAACGTAGTTTATTACTAACTAAGCTACTTTTTACAATTTTACTAACCTTAACTTTAACACGCTTTTCTTTCTTACCTAATTATGTTAGTTCTTACAGTCAAGTCTTGTATTATTCTTACAATTAAAGTAAAACGTACAAACCTAAAACTAAGTATCCGACACCTTGTAAAACAGTACGACATTCTACAAACGACTTTGTAGTTTAGAATAACCGGAAGACCTTTAAAGGCAACTACTTATAGTAGTTGATTAAATTTAACTATAACTAAAAAGGATAAAATTGTATAATATATACTATAGTTAAATTTAAAAGGATTTTTACTTTAAAAAGCTAATGTAAAAGATATAGTAAATCTTTTATTAGTAAAGCGTAGTGTATAATACGTTAGAAAATGTTAGACTACTTAGTTTATTACGTAACGACTAAAGCTTTACACGCGTTTTTCTTACTTATATAACGATTAAAAAGCCTTATAAAAAGATTTCAACATGTTAAACGTATAGTTTTATTTAGTTATTATAATGTATATAAAAGTACGGTATTTAAGACGGCGATTTTTATAACTTTAATAAGATAGGCTTTATAATAAGTATAATTTGTATAAATATAGTTATTATACGCTTAAATCGCATTAATAAGCTAAAAGCTATTTAACTTAATAATTAAGAATAAGCTATAGTAATTTATATTATTACTATAGATAGTTATATTATATTACCTTTTTTTATATATTATAAGCTAATTCCACTTAACTACCTAGTACTTTAACGGTTATATCTTAAATGCTTAAGTTATAAAAACAACTTAAAACGGTTAAATTAATTATAATATAGGTTTTAAATAGCTTTAACACTTTAATTAATAAACGAAATTTTATTAAAAGGGTTAATGTTAAATACTTGTATTAAATAAGCATAAAAGCTATATTAACGTAGAATTTAATAAATACTATAAAGCTAACAAGATTATACTACTTTGTTTACTAGCTTATTCCTTATACTTAATATAACTGCTTTATGTTAGTGTTTTTAGTTTATTAAAAAAAGTATACATTAACTAAATCTCGTTCTTTACTTAAGCTAATGTAACGTATATTACTAAAGACGACTTTTTCCCTACGTTTAAAGTTACCTTTAAGCCAATCTTTATAAAATAAAATATTAAAGGTAGCTTTTAAAAAGCTAAGCTTATCCTTTAAATTTTAAAAGCTATAATTTTTAAGCTTAATATACAATTACAAACGTTAACACTTCTTAAAACCTTTAACGGCCTAACTTAACCTTAAGTCTTTTAAACGCTTTAAACTATTACGAAAGCTTTTTTATAGTTAACTTTTATTAAAGATCGAGTAATAAAACACTAAGGGAGGTCTTTAACACTAATTTTATTATTTATTAACTAGCTAGTAAAAGCTATAGTTAATGTTAACTACTAGCTAACACTTTTAACGGGTAAGGTTAAAGCACTTCAAAAGGCTAATAAGGCCCTTTTAAACTGCTAAAGGGCTAAAAGAAGTCAACTATAGGATTTAAGACCTTTTACTAACAAGAAGGCCAGCAAGCTTTTAACAAAAAAGGAAGTAGCCAAGGAAGATAAACGTAATAAAGTTGTAAAGAGGGGGCTATCCAAGCAGCATAAGATAAGCGCGCGGCTTTGTGGCATCTGCCGCAAGACTGGTCACAATGTAAGAACCTGCCTAAAGGTAGAGAGGATATAGATAATTTACTAGATTCTATTGTTTTAGATTCAATTAAGTGTTTTAGGGAGTAAGTTATATAGGTTAAGAGTTGTATAGTGGAGGAAAGTGGCTTAGTTAGTAATATAGCTTAGTTAGTAATAAACTACGTTAGTTAAAATATTTGTTACTTAGTTTATTATAAGGACGTATTTAATTTAAATAAGTCTTTTTACTATAGCCTTTTTTAAAAAGTATTACTTAATTATAAAATGTTTTAAACGTTATTTTAATTTGTTTGTCTCTGTAAGCTTAATACTTAACTAGTTGTTAACCCTTATAACGATTTTAAAATTATATTATAGTTTGCCTAAAAATTGGTTTAACTATTTAGCTTAAATACTTTATACTTTACTTTAATACTTAACGTGTTAACCGTTAAGAGCTTTTTAGCTACTTATAACATAAGGCTACTAGCTACTTTAGTTATATAATAATTTTTTATTCTTTATATTATTACCTTATAATACGTTAATAAAACATTTAACTTAAACCTTTTAATTATAATTACTATTATATTAGATACAAATTATAGTAGGTAATAAAAAGGTTTTTTTCTTTTTAAAATACTAAAAGATTTACTTTATAAATCTTTTATAGGTTGTTTTTAATATTAAAAGAACTTTAACGTATTAATATACTATAAAGGCTAGGTTAAAGTACGTTATAGTTCTTTTATAAATAAGTTAACTAATAACGTATTAGTAGTAATAAAGATTAATTAGTTTTACCTTTTTTTTTACATTCAATTAAGTTAGTAACTAGAGTAGTAACTCAGTAAAAGTTAGTCATCTTCTTTTCGTTTATTTTCTTTTTAAATAAGTCTTTTAAAATAAAGAGATTTACTAGTTACTATTAACTTTAATAATCCCGATTTTTACGTTAAGTAACTACTATTCAAGTTTTTTAGTTAACTGTATTTTAAAGACTTATATAAGCTTCCTTTTAAAGGTATTAATGTTATAATCTTTACTTATATAAAGAGTATCGTTAACGTAGGTTACTATAACTACTCTTTTTTTAAAGTAGGTTGTTAGATTTGTTTTTAACGGTTGTAATTTAAATTTTTTAAGCTTCTTTAAAGTTTAACTTACTACTAGTGTTTAGCTTGCTTTAGGCTGTATAATGCTCTTTATAGCTTAATTACTTAGTTAAGGGCCTAGTTTAACTGTTAAGCTGCTTTTAAATTGTTTTAAAAATACTTATTAAATAGTAGTCTTTATTATATAAAGATATCCTTATTTAGTAGTTTGTATAAATATATTATAATAACGTTAAGTTGTTATAGTATTAATCTTATTAAAACTAACAAAGTTATAACAATTTACTAAAAGTTTACCTTAAATGTAAATTGTAAAGGTTTTACAATGGTTATTCCTATAACGTTCTTAAAAGCCTTTAACTATTTATTAGTTTTACTTTTTTTAATCTCCTTTATATTTAATCCTTGTCTTTAGTAAAACACCTAACGGTACGATATAACTCTTTTACTATAAAGTAGATCCATAAATTTAAGGACTCTTTTTACTACAAGATTGTTTAGCTTTTTCTATAGTACTTACTTTTATTGTTTTACCTTTTATCCCTTTATTACTTACTTTACGGTTAAATAGTTACTTTCATTAGTCTTTATATAAAATGTAATTAAAGTAACTTTAATAGGGCTAGTAAAGAAAGTAAAGTGGCTTTTATAAGTTAGTTTAATTTTATTAATTATATTGTTTAGGTTTTTTTAAATCGATTTCGTTTTTATAGTTAGTAAAAGCCTTATCGCTTTTCCCTTCAAGTCTAGTGTTAATTAATACTAAGAGTTTATAATTACAAGGCTTTGAATTAATTACGCCTTTGTTGATTACTATTAGGCGTTTTATTCGTTATTAAGTGTTTTTCAGCTATAATTTAAAGTAATTTAAATCGTCTTTATCTAAAATCTTAAATATATATACATATTTTATTACTATAACTATTTACTAGTTAACTACTATTAGGGTTGTGATTTTTATTTTTTTGAAATAAAATTATTTTTCTTCAAAACAGAAATATAAAATTAAAGAAGTTAGTTATTAGTATATTATTAATATTATGAAATACATTATAACTTGTGTAACATAACAGTATATATCATGTTATGTTTAAGTAAATATTTATATAGTTATAAGCGATTAATACAATTATTTTTTTAAAAGCGAAATAAAAAATAAATTTGTATTAATCGCTTATAACTATATAAATATTTATATAAACGTATAATATTATATACCACCATGTTACGTAAATTATAACGTATTTAATAATATTAATAATATATTAATAACTAATTTCTTTAATTTTATATCTTTACTTTAAAAAAATAATTTTATTTCACAAAAAATAAAAATCACAACCCTGTTCGACGGGTTCCTTAGTTTAATATACTTAATAGCTTTAAGATAATACTTATATGGGGCTTTAAATAGGAAGACTTTAATAGTAGTATACTTGTTGTTATTGTATATAAACTCTGTGTTTTTTAGTACTTAGGTTTATACTAATAAGTGCTTAAAGGTAAAAATACGTAACTGTTTTTTAAAAAGCTAGTTTATCCTCTCCGTTTACCTATTCGTTTAAGGGTAGGCAGTATATAGTTAACAGCCGCCTTTTAACTTAGGGCTAGATTTATAAATGCCTAGTTCTAGTTCCAGTTCTAGTTTTAGTGCCAGTTAGGTGTGGAGTTAAAATGCGATTACATAATGTTTTTATAAATTTTATAACAAAATTAAGTACCTTTTTCTTTACACAATTTAGTGATTATATAATTATCACGTGAATTATTTTTTAATATTTATTAACGGTTTAATTAATTATTTATATAACTATTTTAATTATTAATATAATTGCGTGAAATATTTTTGATTATGTAATTTAATTATTAAAATAAAGCCGTTTATTAACAGCTGTTAATAGTTGTTAACAGCTGTTAGTTTATTAATAAGACAAATTTTACTTTTATTAAACGTATAAAAAAACACTACTTTTAGTTCTATTTTAGGTTTAAAAACAGTACAAAGCTTAAAAACGCTTATAAAAGTTAGCCTATTTTTTACTACTAAAAAGAGTATAGCGTATTTGTGGCTCCACACCTAACTAGCACTGGAACTAGAACTAGAACTGGGCATTTATGAATCTGGCCCTTACCATGCCTTTATCTAGTCCTTTTAGAAATAACTAGTAAAGAGAGAGTTTTAGTTAAATATAATACCTTAAGGCGTTTTAAACCAGTACTTTACGTGCTTGTAAAGGATTACGGCGTATTTTCTAGCCGTAATCGTTATAAGAGTAAGGATAAACATTACTATTTTAGTAAATCGATTTATAACTATAAGGACTAAGGTGTACTTTTATTTATTTATCTAAGGCTTAATGGTAGATTTATAATAAAGTTTATATTAATCTTTTTAAAAGGATAGTTTGGTAATAGTAATAATTATAGCTAGCTGTATAGGCGGTAAGGGGCCTCCGTACCCTTTAACACTCTAAACAACTAAAAGCAGGGTTGTGAAAAAAATAAAATAAAATAATTTTTACTTAAAAATAAAAATAATAAAAATAATGCTAAGAAATTTTATTTTATTTTATTTTATTTTTATGAATTCTGGCGAAAGTTACGCGGAAGCGGCAGAATTCACGAAAGCGGTGGAAAAGATTTCCTGTGATTTTCTTGATCGTAAGAGTGAAAAATAATGAGTTGGATAAAGATAAACTAAGGGTCCTAATTCAAGCTGCAGTAGAAGTCTGTATAGTCTTCGTATGCAAGTAAAAGATATATCATCAGAACCGCCTAATTCCATAGTATTGTGTACATGTTTCTTTAGAAGCATACGGTCACGTGCTGTGACGTAGTTGATGACTAAAGTAGGAGGGGTAGTTCTAAGAACTCGGAAATTATCCATGTGTATATATATGTCTCAGATTTGTCATCAAACCCCACTTTTATATAAAATATATCAACGTGAAGTAGATTTTCCGCTGATCATAAAGGTGGTAACAAAATCTCCGTAGCTTGTACGGTTAAAGAGATATAACACTATATAGCCGAACCGGCTATATTAACAATTTTTACTTGAAATAAAAAAAATTTTATTAGTTAAAAAAATAAAATAAAATAATTTTAATATAAAATAAATTAATTACAATAATTTTTTTTAAAGGTAAAAAAAGGTAAAAAAAATTTATTTAAATTATATATTTAAGTAATTATAGTAACTATAGTTATATAAAAAACACTATTATATTTAATTAAAATTTTACTATATATTAATTTATTTTACTTAGTAAAAGTGGGTTTTAATAAAAAAAAGTGAATAATTTTCAATGCTTTTTTATACGTTTTATACTATATAAAAAAATATTGTATTTATTTTATTTCGTATTAAAATTATTTTATTTTATTTTTACCTAAAATAAAAATAAAAATAAAAATTAATTATCACAACCTTAACTAAAAGTATAGACTTTAACTTACCTTTTTACTCCTTTTTAATAGAATTTTCGGTTAAGTAGCTTTTAAAGTCTTGTTTACTCTTATGTGTTTTACTTAAGGATTATTGTAATATAAACAGATTATTTCCTCCATTAACGCCGCCTACGCTAGTATTACTAGTCGTCCTTTAAAGTAAAGTACCCCTTTAGTATTAAAAGAGTAGCCGTTAAATAAACTGTTTTTACTTTATTTTAGTAACGATCTTTTATAAGTTTACGTTAGTAGGCTACGTATTTTACACTAATTAGTATAACTTTCAGCTAAGCTTTAAAAGTTAGGCCGTTTCCTTTTTATTAAACAATTACTTTATCGTTAAAGCTATAAAATATTGTGTTTTTATAACCTTTAATAGTTTATTCCCTTTATTAAGGTTAAGCTCGTAATCCGCTTAGGTCTCCCACACTTTTTACGTATGCTTACGGCGTTAATAACCGCTTAGGCCTTCTACGCTGCTTTTATAACAGCGTAGGTAATTGTCTTCTCTCCTTTGTAGTATAGAAGGGTAGTAATGTTTTCCTGTACCTTAGCTAACAGCGATGTTATTAAATCCAACTTCTTTATAAGCGTAAGCACTACGTTAAAGTATGTAATCTTACCTTAAGTGTAGTCCGGTCGTTTAAAAAGTCTGTTAGTAAGGTTAACGGTTTTTAGCTAATACTTTATTTTCAAGTTAAATACTTTAAGCTAGTACGTTTATCTTACAAGTCGTCTTTAAAGATTTCAAGCGGGTGCCTTTAACATGTTAGTTAAGGCTTAATAGTTTGTTAAGACTGTAAATACTTTAAGTAGCCTTATTAAGTAATATTTTTAATACTTTAAGCTTTTTACAATAGTAAGGAGTTTTTATTAGTTTATAGCCTAACGTTTTTTAGTATCCGTAAGCTTTTTAAAAAAGTATATTACAGGCTTTTATAGCCTGTTAGTCTTTTAACATAGTATTTTAAAAATCGCGTATTTAAAAGCGTTTGTCTTTATATAAGCCTCTGATTGGCTTCAACAGAAGAAGACCTAAGAGGAAGAAGAAGAGGGTTTAAGAAACTGCGTTAACTTAAGGAGAGAGGAGGAGAGAGGAGGAGAGAGAAGGTCCTCATCCTTTCAGGACTAAATAAAATAAATCTATTTTGCCACCCCACACCGCCTTGTGGCGGTGTGCATTCACCAGCAACAACACTCGGCCCACTTTTAATGACAGGCACCGCCCCGTCACCCATCAAAGAAAGAAAAGAAAAAGAGAACAGAATGCATCGCATGGCCCACCACAACCGATTGATTATATCGCCACCCTATAATCCTAGATAATCCCGACAGTCTCCTCCACCTAATCCCGTTAGCAGAATCATTTCCTTACTTTACCTTATTATGCCTTATTCGGTTAACCTTGTTGATTTTATTAATTTCGATAGTTTTGTTAACGTTGTCGTTCCTTACGCTCCTTCCGTTATAATTGTTTAGCCCTTTGTTTATTAAACTACTTATAGATTTAGATTTATCGTTTTAAATTATAGTAGGCTTGTAGTCTTCTCCCGTTTACTAGCTTAAGTACTAGTGGCGATGTATTAATCTTTAAATACTTTTTAGGATCGTTTATACAAATTAGTTTAATGTATTAGTTAAAAAAGTTATAGTATTCGTTTATATAGTCTTTACTTAATTATACTGTAATTTACCTTACGACGGACTGTTATAAGCCTACTTGTCCGTTTAAGAAGAATATATAAAATAGTAAGGATTGTAAAAGGGTTAGTTTATGTTTATTAAAGATAAGCCTTACTTTATTATTTAGTTTTTAAATAGGATATTATATACCTTATTAAATAATAAATCGTTAGTTTAAGTTAAACAAAAGGTTTAAATTAAAAAGGAAATCGCACCCTTTTTTAACTAATACCCGCCTTATCCCTATACCTACTTTCTTAAAGAAAGCGTATCTTAATATTTAAATAGTAAGATATAAGGGTTAGTATTATCTTAGTCCTACTCCTTTCCGTACCGTTACGTTTAACAAGTAGTCTCCTTAGTATAGCCTTTAGGAAGACTACCCCTTTTAATAATTCATTATCCTAAAATAATCGATAACAGCTACCTAAAACCATTTAAGCCATCCTTTATAAACTATAGCTATTATAAAATAGCGTAAGAAAATAAGGAACTTTTCTTAAAGATGTCGTCGTTAAAGATTAGTAATGTAATATATTTTTTAGTTGAAAGGAATTATTTACGTTACCCCTTTTAGTCTTTTAGCGTAAATTATTATGTCTTAAATGTCCTTTATTCGTTCCCCTTAAGTAAGGATACTTCCTATCAATCCTAATAGTCTAGTTACTAACGTTACGTTATTTTACACTAATCCTTTCGTTAAAAAGACGGTTGCCTTTAAGGTTAACAGTACTTTAAAGTTTACTATAATTATTTATTAAACTTAAGTTTAATATAAGGTTGTCCTTAATATTACTTAATTTGTCTTTTAAGATTAATTGGGGTTTCTTATATATTAATCGTAAATATAAGGTAATAAGGTTATACGTTTATTTAATCAATTCTCTTTAAGGCTTTAAGTTGTTAACATACGCTTTATGTTGTCTTTAATTTGTATAGTTGTTAATAATTACGTATAAAGCCGTTAATAGGATTTAAATAACCCTTTAAGGGGTTGTTTAAGTTAGATAAAAGGTGGGTGTTTTAAGGTAAGTATAAGTAGGGTTGTGTAAGAAATATTTTAAGCGATAGTCTTTTGTCTTTAAGATTAGTTTTACAACGAGATCTCCTACTTTACACCTTTTTAACTTCGTTTTCACTTTAGATTTACTATTTTTTAATCCTTTTCCTTATTTAGTCTCCTTTCTTAACTTTATAAATTAATTAAAATCTTCTCCCTTTAGTTTAGTAGTTATTAGTGTAAGTATTACGAATAGTCTTAGCCTATATCTAGTCTTTTATCCTAGCATTAATTTTAATGTTGTATATTACAACCTTGCTTATATTCAACTGTTTAAATTTAGTACGATTTTGTTTAGTGACTATGGCTACGTGTTTAGGTTTTTATACCTTTACTTTACGGCCTACTTTTAAAGTCAAGTTTTTATTAATTTCACTACACTTTCCGTTAGTCTTACTAACTAAAAACTGTATATTACATTATAAGAGATATATGTTTTTAGTGTTTAAAGTATAACTCCGGTAAACAATGGCTTACCCGTAGTAAAAACCTAGATAAATCGCGTAAAGTAATCGACGACTACATAAATATAATTCTATCCTTGTAGACTAACTAGTAGAATTCGTTTAGTAAAATTTATAGCTACTAAATCCTATAGTTAGTATCTTAAAACGCGTTTTAGTAACGTCTTTAACGGTTAGTTTCGCTTAGTTAGTTAATAAATTTTATATTTTAGTACGTGTTAAAAGACATCATATATCCTTCTTAACTATTAAAATACTCCTTACAATCGCCTTAAAGTTACTTTACTATAAAAGTAACCTTAATCGTCGTACGCTTATTCGATTACCGTAAAAACCTTTTTTAATAATACATAAATTACCTACTAAGTGTTTTCCCTTTTTAACAGTTTTTCCTTTTAAATTTTAAACGTTATTACTTAACTAATTAAATGGCTTTAAAGACGGTGGTTAACTTTTTCTCTTTAACCTAGTTCCCTTAGTAATACCTTACATAAGTCTTAATTAATACTAAAGGTAAGTCTTTACCTTTATCCTAATCTTAAATAATCCCACGTTTCGTAACTATAGTCTTTATAATTAATTATCTTCCTTTAAATGTTTCCGTTTTCGTTTTTCAATTCGCCTTACGTAAACAATTAGCTTAAGTTTTTTAAAATCGGTTTAAATTAGTAAATCTATTTAACTTAAACACAATTACAATAGCCTATTTATAATGTAAATAATCTTATTAGTGTTTAAATGGTAAACGACTTATAAATTAAATATACTTAATGTTTTAACCTATTAAGCTACCTTACTACTTAGTTCTCCCTTTATCCTTATAACCAACAATAAATTTAAATAATCCGTGTACACCAATATAGGAAATAGAGACTTTACTATAATCTTACGACACTCCTTTAACGCTTAAACAATTCTTAAAGCCTTTTTTTCTTTAATGTAATAACGGGTTTTTATATTTTATAACCTTTATAATATAAATAATAAGAATCGTACAGATTTAAACAACTTACTATATACTTTAAGTCCTTAACAGTTAGTCGGCTAGCTAGAATAATGTTACCTTAATACTAGTTTTAAAAGTGTTAACACTTAAGTAGTATTGTTTCTGTAGATTTAGGTTTAAGATCGCTCTCTCTTATATTTAAGTATAAATATATGTTTAAGCCTTTCATTGTTTATTTCCTTAGTTTTATTTACTTAGTATTTACTCTTTTTATATTAACGGTTTACCCTTTTCCGTTATCTTTTATATTTGTATTATATAAGCTTTCTTTAAGGCAAGTATTTAGTTTAAACGCTTTAAAATAAACTCCTTTAAGTAAAGTACTAGGTAAAGAAATACTTTTAACTTTTTTAGTGTAGTAAGGTGTTTAACTAGGTTAACCTACTTTTTAAATCGTTCTTAATGTTTCTTTACTAAACATCGTCCTCCTCCTTTTAATTTAAATCCTAATAACATAATGTTAGTTGTAAATAAAGATGTCTTTTTTAGTAATAGCCTAATCCGTATAAATATAACGTAAGGGAAATAGTGTTAATATAAAAAGTTAAAGAGTTAATCAAATTCCTTAATAAAGCTATTATAATTATTAATGTACGTGTTAAATAAGACACCTTATGTTAGGTTGTATCCGAAAAGGCTCGGCTATCCTAGCCCTTTTTACTTTAAAGGTATTAACTAAGCGTTAAACCTAACGTTTTATATAATATAATAGGTGTAAGGAGAGCCTGTTATCCTTTAAGGTATTCTTAATAACATATATTATATGTTAAAAGTAATAAATAAAGTAATTATTAAGTCCTTTTTTACTATTAACACTACTTAAAATCCATGTATTATATCCGCTTAAAAGAAAACCTTATGTTATCCTATACTAACGGTTTAAAACACTTTAGTTTTACCATATACCGGCTATTAAGGTTTAATTGTTAGACGATTTTACGGTTAGTAGTTTATTACTACTTATAAATCTCCGTTTAACTTGAGTAAGAATTTAGTATATACTTTTTATAGTAAAATTCCCTGCTTAATCTATCCTACCGCCTTTATTCTTAAGAATACTTAGTATGTAAATCCTCTTTTTACTACTATGTATTTTAGTTGTTATAAACGATAAGGCACTACGTTTAAGATTAGTTTAACGTAATATTTTATTAAGTCCATTACTACAATGTCCTTTATGTTAAAGGTAAAACAATCTTTTTACGTGTATAATAGTCTTATCGCCTTTTTTTATTGTGTAGTTCCTACAACTGTATTACTAATTGTTAACCTTAAGCCTTTAAACTATCTTTAAATTATTAAAATGTGTATATCGTTAAGATCTTATAGTTTTAGTCTTTGTTTAAAATTCCGGTTTAACGTTTAACCTTACTTTATTTAAGTATTTAAGACAAGCGTTCAAGTATATAAAGTCTTAATCCTAAAAGATTTTATAAAAAATTTGTAAGCCTTATAAACCTTACGTTTTACCCTTCCTTTTATGTTACCCTTTAACTTTTAAACAAATGTTTCCCTTTGTTTGTTTAGGCTTAACACGTTTAACAACCACCTTCTTTTATTTACTTTATTTATTACCGAATTCAACTAGCCTTTATCGTTTGTTAGTTTTACCGCCCTTAAAATTATTAACTCGGTTACCGAATTTAAGGTGTTAGGCGGTATTACTATACTTACTATGTTAACTTAAGGTTTTTTAACAAACTTTCTTTTAACCCTTTCTATTACTAACAATAGGTTAATTAACTTTATATCCCTTTTTGTTAGTAAATTCGTTATTTTTATATATGTTTCCTTACTTTTATTTTTTTTTAGTTATTATTAACGCTATTCGTAGGACTAATGATAATGTTTTTAATGCTTAATAGTCTTTAATAATGTTAACCGTTAAAGTAAACTTTACCCTTTTCGTCTACCTTATACATTTTAAGCTTACAGTCGTGTTAGTTGTTATTGCCATTTTAACACTTAAGCCTACGTTTTAAAGGGTTAGTCTTTTATTAGTTAGTATTTATACTTATTAATTAGTTTATCCTTTACTAACAGTTAATTTAACTTTTTATTATCCTTGTCGACTTTACTTTCCTTTTCTTTATTATTACTTCCTTTTACTAAGTTAACTTTATTATCTACGTTATCATTGTCTTAATTCATTAAGGGTATAATAGCCGACTTCCTACTAATACCTATAATTTACATTGTATTCTTTTAGTAGTCGATAACTACACGAATATAAAACAGCCACACTTTTAATAAAAGTAAGTTGTAAGTTTTAGCTTAACTAGTAACGTAGGTGTAAATGTATAAGAGTATTCCGTTAACCTTAAATAGTAGAATAACATAGTGTGTTGCCGGCACCTTACAATCGTTAACAACTAGTAGCTTGTATTTTCCGTTTAACACTTATGTTTTAAAGCCACACTTTTTTATATACTATAGGTTAATAAAGTTTGTTAGGGATTTATTGTTAATTAAGATTTGTTTTTACACGTCTTTAATCTATCTAGTAACGTATCTTAAGGTAACCTTAGCCTTTACGGATAAGGTATTAACAATATCCTTTATTAAGCGGATTCGTACCGTTAATAAGCGAGATCTTTTCTTTATCTTTCATTTTACATTCTTTTTACTAGTTTTTATAACACTTATATACTAAACAATTTAACTTTAAATTTAACTTAACTAATCTATTAATTATGTTAAAAACATAGTAACTAAGGTGTTATATAAGAAATTAAAGGCATTCTATTATTTTATTTTATAGTTTTCAAACGCCTAAATTGAAACGGTTTTCCGCCGTCGTTTTTATTAGTATTCTCCTAACTTCATATCCATTAACATTTTCTTAACGCGTTTTAACTAGTTACTTTAAGTCTTAGTTCCTTAATCCGTAGTCTTATAATTATTAGGATTTTTTAAGATTTTCTTACTTATACTTATATCCGCCAGCCTTACGTTATCCGTTTTACGTCTTTTAAAGCCCTCCCTTTTTTAGTTGTTAATACTAAAGTTAAGATAAGCACTTAGTGTTTATTAGTTACTTTTTCCTTATTATAACGTTTTATAATAGTAATATTAGTTAAGACTTAGTTAACTATTACTATTAAAATAGGTCCTTTATTATAGTTTATTGTTAACGTATTTATACCCGTTTATAATAAGCTATTTACTTTTACTAACATCCTTTAGTGTCTAAGCTTATAGTTTAATTTTAGTGGGATTAAGTTGTTTATTTTTAAATATTAAGTAATTTAGTCTCTCTTAGTCTTAAATCTTATAAGGTAAGGGTATTATATAATATAGTGTGATTTTATATAATTATAGTATACTACACTGTTTTGTTTTTTACTATAATTAAATCCGTATAACGCTTGTCTACCCTTTCCCTTATCGTATCCCTTATTTTAGTTTATATAACTATTAGTACTTATAAACACTCTTAAATTAAACAGTAGTTATGTAAACATTAACACTACCGGTTAAAGCTTTATCTCCTTAAAGTTTTTATTAATAAACCTTATTATCTTTACTACTTTACGTTAATACTTTACTTTTTACTATCCTTTATTTTTTCGTTATATTATATTAGGTTTATTTAAACCTTTTTCTTTAAATTTATTACTACTTTAATAATAACTTTTTAAACATTTTTAAACGTATAGTTATTTATAAAGTTCCTTTTATTAAAATATTTACTAGTTATACATAGTAGAATATACATATAAGATTTAATTATAATATCTTTTTCTTTATTACATATATTATAAAATAAGTAATTACGAAAATCTTTTAAACATATAAACGTATAATATCTAAATATTCTTCCGGATCCTCTCCCTTTAACCTAAAAAAAGTTAAACGAAATTCCGCTATTAGTACCTATAGTATAGTTAAAAGTCGTGTATTTTCCTTACAGATTTTCTTAACTAAATTTATAGCTATTTAGAATGCTTAATGAAAGTTCTTTTAACTAGTGTATTATCTACTTAAAAGGAACTGCTTAGCGTGTTAGAACTTGTAGATATACTTTTTCTTAATCTTATTAAAACTAGAAATTACTAGGCAATTTGTTAGGATTTCTTAGGTTTTTTAGATTTTACCGAAGGTGTAAATAGCAGTAATATAAAGTGTTAAGTTAGAAAGAAATGTTGGAAAAACAATAATAAACTCTTACGTAGTTTTTAACGTATATGGTATTATAACTAAGATGATTAATTAAGACAAGGGTGGTTAAGACGAGATGTATTTAAACGAAGGGAGGACATAAGGATGCTAAGTCGTGTATTAGCGAAGCGGACACCTTCCAAAAGGCTTTGTGATTTAACACGACGCTTGTACCCGTTGCCTGGGCTGAAAAGCTGTCTGTAGCACTAAGAGAGAGATGTTAAGATCGAAGGATATTAATAGAACTGTTGGTAAGGATAGGGAGAGAGAAAAAAAACGTGAAGAAGAAAAAAAAGAAAGAAAAAAAACATAAGGCTAGAAAACCGTAACCTGGTATGGACCTCCAAGAGTGATTGGCTTTAACAGAAGAAGACTTAAGAGGAAGAAGAAGAGGGTTCAAGAAACTGTGTTGACCTAAAGAGAAAGGAGGAGAGAGGAGGGGAGAGAAGGTCCTCATCCTTTCGGGACTAAATAAAAGTAATCTATTTTGCCACCCCACACCGCCTTGTGGCGGTGTGCATTCACCAGCCACAACACCTCCTTTATAAGATCTTAGTACTTAAGGATTATAGCCGTTTAAAATGCCTTTTTTAAAGCGGTAAACGCTCCTTTTTACTTAATTAAGTCTTTAAAGAAACGCCTTGAAGTGTTTCCTTTGTATACTAACTACCCTTTAGTAAGTTTGTAAGCGGCGATACAAGCTTCTAATAGTTTTTAATAAATCTCCTATACTATAAAAGTTTGTAAAGTTAAGGATTACCTAAACGTCTTTATATAATCTTAGCTGTGGTTAGTTTTAAATAGATTAAACTTAAGTCGGATTTATTTAAATACCGTTAACTTTATAAGCAGGTTGTGACAATTAATTTTTATTTTTATTTTTGTCTGTATTAAAATAATTTTAATACAAATTATTTCGATTTCAAAAAATAAAAATATTTTTTGCTAAGAAAAATAAAATAAAATAATTACAATAACTTTTTTTATATAGTATAAAACGTATAAAAAGTATTAAAATTTATTTATATTTTTTTACTAAGACTCACTTTTACTAGAAAATTAAATTAATATATAGTAAAATTTTAATTAAATATAATAGTGTTTTTTATATAACTATAGTTACTATAGTTACTTAAATATATAGTTTAAATAAGTTTTTTTCTTTTTTTTACTTTTTTTACCTTTTAAAAAAAATTACTGTAATTATTTTATTTCGTATTAAAATTGTTTTAATTTATTTTTTTCAGAACCCTGGTACTATATAAGGGTTGTGTGTTTAAGAGTAAATCGATTATATAGTCCGTTTTTTCTTAAGTAGTAATATTAACACGTTAAAGATATTAACACTTTTATTAAATCTTAAAACTTAAAAGGGATTTTAAGTCGTTAGTAGGTTATACTTGGCTTTCCTTTAAGTAAATATTCTTTTTTTTATATACTTACTATTAGGTTTATAATAATAATAATAGTGTATATAACTATTGTATTTTAAGTCTTTCTTATAAACTTTTTTAAAGTAATAATTTTAAGGTTTTACTTATAAAGAAAAAAGTACTACTTCTCTTTTAATATCCTTTACGTTTAACGTCGTTACGCTTGATAATATAAAGCTTTAACTTTGTTTTTTAAGATGGTCGACTTTTATATAAGGTTATATAAGAGATTTAACTTAGTTTTTTAAATTAGTAAAAGTAACTAAAACTTTTTATATGTTATACGTAACTGCCTTTTTTTGTAAACAACTTAGTTTAAAGTATTATAAAGTAAGCCTTACATAAGTGTATTTGTTTAATAAACTAAATACTTATTATATTTACCTTTATATTGCTAGTTAGGTTTACTGTTATTTTTTTTTAACGGCTTAGCCTTAAATTATTGTCAATACGTACCTTTTTATTTTAATTTTTATTATAAAAAGCATGTTTACTTTTAAGTTTTTAACTGTATTTATTTGTTTTTTAAAATATATTTATTATTTATTTATTATTTTTTCTTTACTTTAACTCCTTATACTTTTATTAAAAAGTTAAAGTATTAGTTAATATAGTACTTTTACTAATAATATTAATAACACTTAATATTAACTATATTCTTTTTTCCTTTTTCGTTTTGTTTATCTTACTTATACTTTTATAAAGCATTTTTATAAGTAGTATTCTTTCCTTTATTACTCTTTTAAGGTTTTTATAATAGGTTGTTTCACTTTTTTTTTTTTTTTTTACTTTAAAGAGTATTTACTTATAAATTATTTTTATATATAAGGTTTTCTTTTATAAATTTTTTACTTGAGTAAGAAAACGATTAAAAATCTACTCGTGCCCAGGCCCCACCTTTTACGGGTCCAAAATTTTTTAAGCCCCTTCTAAAAAGGTGCCGACCAGCCAAACGTACGTATCAGCCAAGTGTACCATATCACCAAATTTCAACAACCTCTCTTATTTTGATTATAACTACAGTAAAAACGCAAATACGAAAAAAAAACTAGCTATCCTGATTCTGCTGATTTCAGGCTTCCTAACGGGCTATAAAACGCTTTGTGTTAATGCGTTGTTGTTGTGTTTTTTTTAATCTTTTCTGTGCTCTTTTAAGACTCTTTTACGCCTTTTCGACTTGATTTACGGCTGAATTCGCCTTTATATACCGTCCTTTTTCGACAGTAAGCACTTTACCTAATTGGCGTTGTTTATTAAACTGTAAATAACGGGTGTTCTACTTATTTTTAGTAATCTTATATTGTTTTAAGTTTAGTAAAGTTTTGTTTAATTAAACACGGCTTTTAATAACAGCTTACCTTAAGGAGTTAATATTTTTTATTGATTCCTTTATATCCTTACCCTTATATAGTTTATTTTTAATAATACTAGTAGTTTTATATATTTAAGACTATCTTTTAGTTACTAACTACATTAATTTAAAAGCTAGTCTCGTTTATGTTTTATACGTCTTTTAAAAGCACTCCCTTCTTTATTATAGTCTTTTAAAATACTAAAAACTATTTATTAATAGTACTTTCGCTTTTTACTATCTTTTAACAAGTATTAAGTATCTCTAATAACGTTATTTCGTAGTAGTACCGCTGTAAAAAGCGTAAGGTTTCATAAATCCTAACTGTTAAAGGATTAGGATTTGTAGGTTAGCCTTACTTTTTAAAACGGCATTTGTAGTAACTTATACGTGTTTTCGGAATAAAGGAAGGTTTCGGCTTAAAGTAAGGTCGATATAGTTACAAATACCTTTCTCTTCGGCCGGGAGGAGTAACGAGTAGGAGGAAGGGAGTCCTTTTTTTAAACAGTGTCCTTTTAACCGTCGCGTAAAGGCCCTAGGACTAACGTTGAATATCTTCACGACCGCGGTGTATTTCGACCCGGGATTTTTATGATAGTAATCTAGTGCATTCAACAAGCGATCCTTATCTTCTGGAGCCATTTGGGCTATAATTGGTGGTGTAGGAGGATAAAAAGTTTGAAGGGTCGAAATTTGGTGATATGGTCAGGGTTGTGACAATTATTTTTTATTTTTATTTTTATTTGTATTAAAATTATTTTAATACAAATTATTTTGATTTTAAAAAATAAAATAAAATTATTTTATTTCTCTAGGTATAAAAATAAAATAATTACAATAACTTTTTTTTATATAGTATAAAACGTATAAAAAAGCATTAAAAATTATTTATATTTTTGTTCACTAAAACCCACTTTTACTAGAAAAATAAATTAATATATAGCAAAATGTTAATTAAATATAAGAGTGTTTTTTATATAACTATAGTTACTATAATTACTTAAATATATAATTTAAATAGGTTTTTTTTACTTTTTTTACTTTTTAAAAAATTTTTATTATAATTATTTTATTTTATTTTTCTGACTAATAAAAAAATTAATTTTATTTCAGGCAAAAATAAAATTATTTTATTTTTTTCATAACCCTGGATATGGTACACTTGGCTGATACGTACGTTTGGCTGGTCGGCACCTTCTTAGAAGGGGCTTAAAAAATTTTGACCTGTAAAATGTGGGGCTTGGGCATGAGTATAGTTTAATAGTTTAAAACCGTTATAAAAGATTATTATAATAAGTGTTATAAGCTTAAGTAAAATGTAATTTTATAATATTCTTTAAGTAATATAATTATTTTACTTTTTTAAACTTAAAATGTAATAAGTATTTTTAAAAGGCTTTAATTATCCTTTTAGTATACTTTTTAGTATACCTTATAAGTTAACAATATTAAATCGTTTAACTTAAGTATTAGTTAAAACGTTTATTCTTTAAACTTTATTTATAAGTTATTATATCGTTAATGTTTCTCTTTTAAAGTAAAGTTATTTAAATACTATTTTCATTTAACCTATAATATAGTGTTTATATTAGTTAAAACTATAATAACCTTATTTTTATACTTTTCATATACTTAAAGTATACCTTTAAATACTTATTTTATTACGTACATCTACGTATTTTATTATTAAAATAAAATAAAATAAAGTATTTTATTAGTAGTATAATTTTAATATTTTTTTACATATACTATTAATTCCTTATTTTTACTTTTCTTTCTTATATTATTTATAAGCTTAGTTATATTAAAAAACAACGTTTAACTTTTATTAATAACTACGTTTTAAACTAAGGATAGTTTAAGGCTTATTTTAACGTTAAAACTAAAGTTATTATTATAATAAAGTAGTTATAAGTTATAACTACTATCTTATCCTTTATTTTATAGTTAAAGATATAGTTTTTAAACCCTTTTTATAAGTTAAAACTATTACTTGTACTTATTAACTTCTTATTAAAGTCTTATAACTAAGTTATTACTTAAGTTAGTAAACTCGGCTATTACTTAACTTTACGTCAACTTTTTTACAACTGAATCTACGATTGTATTAACAACCGCCTATGCTTACAAAGTGTTAATAGTCGTTACTAAAAGAATCTCTCCTTCTATTTTTATCTCCTAAAACAAGCCTCTCTCTCCCGTTTAGCTTTTAATATTCCGTATCCTTTTCTTAGTTTTTTAAGGAAGAAGAATTAAAATTATTAAGAAGGTACTTATAAATTAAGGAAAATTACGTGTAAACTAAAGTATATTTTTAAGAGAGGTAAGAGTTAAATTAAAGACAAAACTAATTCTTACCCTTTTGTAAGAAATAGTAAGAATCTAAGGCTTATATATTACGGAGTCTTCGTAATTACGATCTTCCGGCCACACAGTATCTACACAGTGTGGGTACTGCAACCTGGTACTGTGCGATCGCGCTGTAGTTCGTTACAAAACTATTATATAAGCTGCTCTTATATAAGCCTTTTGTATAAGTGAAAGTATACCAACAGAACTGTTTAATTTTTTAGTATATTATAAATGTCTTTTTAACTAACTAAACTTATACGCCATGGCGTTGTTAATAACTAAAGTAGAAGGTAAAGTTTTAATATCTTATAATTTTTTTACGTATATATATGTCTTGGATTTGTTAGTGAGCCTACTTTTACAAAAAGTATATTATAATAATCTAGATTTTATACTAAATACCACAGTGTTTTTTATAAGATTGTAGCTATTGCGGTTATTTAAATATATAATTTTAAGTGTTTTTTTTTTTTTTTAAAATACTGTAATTATTTTTTTTTAAATCGAAATAATTTGTATTAAATTTATTTTAATACAAATAATAAAAAAATAAAAAAATAATTGCTACAACCTTAGTTGACAGTAAGGTTATCTAGTAAAATCTATAATTAACATTCTATCCCAGGCTTATAACCTGTCTAAACCTTAGCGGTTACATAGATAAATGTAACGATTATCACGAAAAGTCTTTGATTAAAGGGCTGTTAATCCGCGATGGTTGCAGATAGTTGTATTCGATACCGATCTAAATACATTCCTTTAGATGCCTTTAGAGTGCAGAGTTTTTCACCCACAAAAAAGGGGGACCACACTAATAGGATGCCTGCATTTCATCCCATTACTAAGCGCCATTGTAGGCACTCTCCTTGATGCTTGACAAAAAATAGCCTTTTGGTATTCTCAAGTGTATTGTTTTTAATGCCGACTTCTTGATTAACTGTAAGTTGTACTCCGTATGCTAAATTTAACAAATTCAGAAGGTGATAATGTCACGTGCCGACATTAGACGATATAATGAGGGGCCTCGCATATGATTTTTCTTTTTACAACAACATCATTTAACAGGCGGTCATGTCGCTGCCATCTGCTCTTCCAAGTCCAGCCAATTTTATTGGAGTAGCCCTAGTTGTTAATAGGGTTCGTGAAGGGCCGCGTTTCGTCTTTCATTACCCTAGTCGAATCACCCCACCCTTAGATCACCTTCGGAGAGGGTATGGTGTTGACCAGTCTGACGACGAGGATGATTTAATCAACAGTACAGCGAGCGCGCTCACACTTGGAAATCCTGGGGATTACATGCCCAATGCCGCCGAGTTGGCTAGATGGAATCATGATGATCACCTGGCAACAGATGACGGTACGCAGGTTGTACCTTGGGAATTTGTTGCTGGTCTCCCGACAAAGGCGCTGGGGGGTATTTTGACCCCCCCGCGTGCCTTTTCCAAGAAGCGGTTTCAAATATCTCTTAATTCCCTGTGCTACGTCTCTTACCCCATATATGTTCCTTCGAGTGGGTTCTGGGACAGAGAGAGAAGAAAACATGTCGGAAAACACAGGTTGGCAAACCCTTCCGCTGATCTATCGGCGAATCCAGAAGAGCTCATGCACCGGAATAGCACTGAATGGCATGAGAAGGAAGACAAAGCCAGCTCTATGACTATGTTTAATTTGGTTTTTATTCTCAATCCAGAGCGACATGAGGCAAGCGAGCTCGTGGATGCGGTGTACGCCCACATTGTTCAAGAGGTGAACAACGTGTACAAATATTGCCAGGAAAGAGAGGACTTTGTGTGGCAGGAATGCAAGAGAATCATCCAGCTCAAAGAAAAGGCCTGTGAAGACAGTACGTCACCTCGTCAAACACCCTGTCGTCTACTGGAAATAGACGCAACTGCTTGAAGCCGTGTTTTCTGACAGCCCAAGCACAATTAAAGCTGACCACTCATGAATAGGGACTAAAATGAGTGTATTATGGGAAGAGATCTTGGCAACCTCATCACTGGCAACGTCCATGCGAGATCTGTACAATGCCGTCTGCAGCAACAAAGTTGCCGTATTGGATCTAAAACTTGGGACCGGATCTGTTGGCCACTCCATGCAGATTCCAATGCCATTCCACGTCGAAGATGTACAACCCCAAGGTGCCACCAACGCCCAAAGTCTTATACTTACGACGGCCAACTCGGTACCGCATTATGATATGGTCGGTGGCCTGCCTGCATTTGACAAATGCTCGACACTTTTGCTAGCAGACGATGACGACAAAATCATAAAGGACCTCCAGGTCCGTGGGGGCAAGGCAGCCTCGGCCATGATTGATCTCGTCAAAGCTGCAAAGCCCACACTCTCGTATGCAACTTCACACTCTGGCCGTCTCTTCTGTATCCCTTCCATGGCCTGAGCAGCCAATAAACCTACATGAGAGAGCACACTGACATTATACTTTGACCGGGAAACAGATTTCATCAGATTGTCCAACTTCCAGACAGCGTGCTTACTATAGAGCAGGTGCGAGCGTATGCGCAGCATTTCATCTATTGGAGGCGAGCAATGGCTATTCCGCCTATTCATGCTCGAGATGTATATGTGCTGTCGCCAAACTGTGACCTCAACAACCTCGCTCGTGCGACTGCTAGCTTCGCTCGGGAGTTCCCCTTTGCACCACCCTTTCCGGATTTCGTGGCCGGGTTATCTGCTGCGCCCCGACCATACAAATCTTTCTGTCCATCCAAAAGCCTTCGACCAGCGTACTTGCGGATTCTCGCATGGCTGATCCGCGGCGGGTGGGTTTGTCAACTGTGTACTTTTGCCTACGTGATTGTGTGGCCAGAAATCCAGTATGAGGTTGAGTACGAGCTTGAATCACAAGACCTGGCTCATATCAAACAGAAACAACAAAAAAGAGGGAGAAACCGAGGCGGCCAGGGACGCTTCACCTCTGCTGCTGACAACGAACAACATCCGCGGCACCTATCAGTCACAGATACTAGTGGGGGCACTGGCGGGGAAGAAACTCCCATATCTTTTGGTAGCTCGTACACTTCGCCGTCGCCTATACATGGCCAGAAAAGAGATACGGTAGATGGAGACAGTCGGTCTCGACAGTCGGCAGCCGAACATGCGGCAGAGTGGGCAAGACGGAAGCGTATTGCTGAAAATGCAGCGCACAGTTTAGCAGAGAGAGCCACTGCACATGCGCGCAAGCCTGCTCCCTCCCACACAGAACATCCATCTGTGAATACGGCACCTCACCTGGCAGGCATGCTCCCTCATGTGATATTGGATGCCGGAAAACCAACCGGGCGCGAGAGTCTCTATCTAAGTGCCATTGAGCGGCATATTCGCGCGCGCAGACTGGTGCCACCGCCTGTGAGCAAAAAGGACGAATTTGTTGGATCAGCAAAAGGGAGTGGTCCTTCCCGCACGCACAGAGGCCAAGTCGACGAGGTCACCGCCTGGAATGAACGCATCGCGGAGATGTGGCCGGTTTTTTGGAAGTACTTCAATGGCGGGACGGCACTGGAGCGTATCGCTCTGCTCGAGGACTTGAAAAGAAAAGATGTATGGAATGTCCTCTCTGCCATGAGCGAGCACCTACTTTGCGTGCGTCACTGGTAAGTGAGAGGAAAGCTGGCGCCATTGTTTTGGCTTAAACGAGACGGTCGGACACATAACACCAGATAGTACGCATATGACATTGACTTATTATGGGACAATAAAGCCCCTGGTACGTGAAGAACTACACGTGAGATCTTCTGGTATTGAACAATACCTGCCAATATATCGCCATCCACCCAATATCTCCCAGAATAAAATGACAACCGAATGCGAACACGCACGACAAAGGTATATCTAAAACAACAACTCCGATTAAACCCTATATTGGACATTAGGCTGCCGCGGAAGACCTGAAAGCTGCGAAGCTGCGAAACATGTAAACATGCTGATAATCCGACAGGGCATAAAGAACGAAAGCAGGCCAATAACAACGAATATAGCATGCGAGGCAAGGGACGAGTGCTGCGAAAATGACAACAAGCCAGATCCAACAGCGGCCGGTCCTAGTTCATTCATGCACGAGGAACACGACCCCAAAAGTACAAAAAGAATATAAGGGGGACAGAAACACATCGCAGGGTAGAATAACAAGACGTGAAACTCCGAGTTGACAAGCTAGACCGAAAAAAAAAACTAGAAGTCAAGGTATTGTAGTGGTAATGAAAACGTCCCGGGGGACCCTCTGGGGGAGGGGGTTGAGAAAAAAGGAAAAAAAAAAGTTGATGAGGCAAATGCGATAGAACAACTGGCAAACCAAACATCACTTCGAACCGGTGAGAATCAAGTGAGATCCATAAATTCGTCCTCCTCTTTCAGATCCATATCCCCGGTTTCATCGTCGTCGGCCCAGAAATCACCTTGTTCACCAATATCATGAACAATAACGCCACCGCCGTGGTCTGGGCTTATGGCGATACCTTCGGCATGACCTGAGCCATTGATGGGATCTCCCTTATAGTCTGTGTAATCAGGCACCCGCAGGCCAGAACCGTCGGTACGTGAATATGTAAAGTGCTTCTTCTCACCCTCAGCACCATCGGGGTTACGCATGGCAATCATAAGCTCCGAGGTCATGCGGCGTTCGTCGTCTGTGATTGTGAACGGCATAGGCTCGCCACGGTCATTGAAGTACTCGATTAGCTCCTCCTGCCGAGAGACGTGTTTGTCCAACAGCCACATGAGATCGCGACACCAGCTCACTGCCCCATTGAGAATGTCGCCTTTGTTAGGACCCTTGTCCTTTTCTTCGACCGGTAGGCCGGTTGTGATGTTGCCAGCGGCGTTGCCAGCAGCACGTCGTGCGCCAGGACCCGCGAGTCCCGATGTAGCTTGCGACGGGTTGGCAATACCCGTGAGCGTAGGGGAGAGTGGCGTACCACTTGTAACGAGCTTTCGGATCTTCTCGTCTTCCAATCTATGGCCGGGAACCAGCTTGCTTAAATCCTGTATACGCTCGTTGATATTGTCGCGTCGACGCCGCTCAACGAGATTGTGGGACTCCCTTCGCCGCTTTCTCTTTGCTTCTTGTGATGTTGTCATAGGAGCGCTCAGCTTTGCAGGCATCGAGGTGCCACCCTTGAGAAGCAGTTCATTGATCTGGGCACTGTGGAGCCCACCAGGCTGCATGGGAGAGGAGAAGCCAGAACCTGGGAAGGATGACATGCTGTTGGGAGTCTGAGCCCATTGACCGGAATGCGATTTTTCGTGGCTAGATCCATTGGTGCGAATGGGTTGGGGAGAGCCGATATTGAAGGACTCAGACGGCGGCGCAGCGGGAATCGCGGTCATCATAGACCCAGTCTTGCTGGTTAATGGGCTCCGCGCTGTCGCAGCCTTGCGGGGAACAGACTGGGATAGACGAGAGCGGGATTTAAGAAATGCAGAGTCGGTACCGTCATTGCCAAAGTCTGAAGCTGCGAGTTGCGAACCAGTGTACGCGCCAGTTGGTGACTGAAGGGAGCCAAACGCTTGAGGATGCTGGATGGCACGATATTGACCCATGCCATTTACGAAAGGGCTCTGTATTGGGTCACCCTCCGGCGTGTTCGAAAAGCCATTTATGTGCGCCTGATCAAGTGAGAGACCGTGTTGTGCGGGAAACATGGCTTGGGCATAAGCGCCCCCCAGGCCTATATTGGGTAACCCAGAGAAGTCCTGGCCGCCAGCGTGCATGGTGGATTGCGGATCGGTAGGACTCGCCAAAGTGTCAAACAAATCGTCATCGGAGATGAGAGCAGAACCACTAGAAAAGCCAGTGTGATTATTCTGGTTTGCGCCGAAGTTGTTCTGGAATGATGGGTTGAAGCCGCCACTCATAGCCAAGTCATCCGGATCGATGCTTCCGCCGCCGCCGCCGCCGACCACCTGGCCGAAGCCATGCTGCGCCATTGTATATAATGTCGATGCGTGGGAATGAAAGGCCGCAACCCCTTCGTCTCGCTGCGTAGTCCACTGGGTTGCGGTAGAGCGATCACCCGTCAAATTCTTGTGGGGTAATATACCGACAACGCATAGACAGGATATCGTATGTTGCCAGATACTGGTTTGAGAGAGGATCGTGCTGCGTATGACGCCGTGCGAATGCCGTAATGATGCTGTGGCCGCTGGTATAGGGTAAATGGCAAGACGGCGAAACGGTGAGAAGAGGAAGAGGGCGGATTCTTGAATGAAAGAGAATAGCCCGCCTAATAAAATGGACTCTAGCGGCTGCGCGAATGACGTGGGAGGTCAAAAAAAATAAAGGGAGCGGAAGTGGATGCGGATGATGAAGGCTGATGCAGACCGACAAGAAAAGGTATTGAGGTTTAGATAGAAATATGAGAGGGGCAGAATTGGTGGTGTTTCGCAAAGGACCGAAGGGCGGTGGTTTCGTTCACCTAACTAGACGGCAGAGTCAGCAATGAACTAGCCTTGATTTGGAACGTGTCGCTCAACGCAAGAGCATGAAAATAGCTGAGCTGAGCTAACAAACAATACAAGGTTGGGAGAAGATGGAGAAAAAAATAAAATGCGAATGGCGATGGGAAATAGAGGAGAGCTAGAATGAATTAAGAATGAAAAAAGAAGCAGAAGAGAAGCGCAAGAGGCATGGGTAATACGGAGGGGGGGGGTCCCTTACCTGCCTGCTCTTTGGTTTTGGCCTCGAGGACGTACCGATGACAGTCGCTGCAACAAACTTGGTAAATGAATTTGTAGGACGTTGGCATAGGCTGCGCTTGCGAAACGTAGCTAGTATGCACCGATGAATGTGCGGCGTGTAGGACGGATAGCGCACGGGTTGCGCAGATGAGGCTGCCGGTATCGCTACGTGATGCAGTTGACGGAAGAGGAGGGGGGTTGATGGGGCGCAAGTCAAGATGGACTGGAGCAAGAAGATGCAGCTTGGCTAAAAGAACAGCGGCTGTGTCGGTCGTTATAGTAGGCGGTGTCGAGTCTTCCTGGCTCCTGAAATCCCGGTCCCAGGCACTGAATAGCCGCAGATTTGGGCTAAGGGAGGCAGGTGCGTAGCTCGTAATACAGTATGGAATGCTAGGTAATTTACAGGTAATATATATAATAAACCGCAAACAACCTGCAAATAGCACGGTGTAGCACTGTATGAATGGGTAGACTTATTTGAGACGGATTGCATGTAAAGCTCGCAGTACCGTGCTTCCGGCAGACAACATCAGAGTGGCTGTCGTGCTTAATATACGTTGATGGGACTTCAAATATTGGACGTCATCATGTCTGACTCTAGGCACACTTCCCTGGTCTAGTTGGCTGTATTGCAAGTCTCTTGACAAGCCCGCAGACAACCAAGATGGTGTGCGGAGGAGGCCAGGAGGCCAGGAGGCCAGGAGGCCAGCGGATCCAAGACCAGTTCAAAGACGAAGACAGAAATAGGACACCTTGTCTTGCTGGCCTGCTCGGGTTTTTAAGGGTGGCAAGAGGAGGGGCACCAGCACATTCGATGTGACTTGACAAAACGAGCTAAAGTGAGACAGTGAGGCACACCCTAAGAACACCGTGCGCTGCCAGCCTCGGCGAAACGCGTCGCAGCCTTTTCGCCTGATGCACTGCCTACTATGTACAGGTAGCTGCTGTGGGAGTATCCCGACACAGTCCGGTAGCCAATCACTGGCCGTGCACGGCCGTCATCTCCAACTGGCCACCTCCAATCATGTGCCCACCTCCTTTACTGGTGACTTATGCAGCCTTTTCCATCGACACGCGTCTCATGAGACTCCCTCGAGACTGTATTTCTCACTCCCCCAAGACTCCTTCTGCTCACCTTTTCACAAATCGACAAAACTAGTGTCCACACCCATCTACTCACCGCACTACTTCTGCTGCACGTGGAGGCCGCCTTTGTCGTCCGTACTCACAGCAGCAGCAGCCTAGATGCCTGGACTATTTTTCTGGTACGCAATGTGATGCACCTCCGGCTGTGGTTCTGGTGTGTTGCACATCGAATCTATGATAATTTACACTTTCTAGCTGCTGCACCCAGTTCTGCACAGCAGTGTCATTCGCCTACCTTCCACTGACATTTTTGCAGGCCCTGGACACCAACTTTCTAAGCAGACGGCATCCGCTTGACGATCCTGTGGGTGGGAGACTATCTCTGTCTACCACAGCCACTCACAAGATACAACCTTGCCTGCGACCCTCCTTACGTCCATCATTCGTGACCCCAAAGCACCACACGCCCACTTTCCGCCATTGCGTCGACGCGTCACACTTTGCCTGAACGCCAGTCGGGTGCCTGTTTCCGAAATACAGCCAGACATTAGGCTGACAGACTGGCGTTTGGGGGTATTGCTTGTCTGGCGGTTTTTCTATCTCAAAATCCCTCGCTCGGCTGAGAAATGGCATCGCAATCATTCAGGGACTCTCTCGGCTCTCTGGGATGGTCACGGCGGGACGCTGATACTCCCGTCAACACATCCCGGCAGCCAGGCCTGCTATCGTCGTTGCAGTCATGGAGTCCGTTTAGTGACAACGGCTATGTTCGCCTTCCCACGGCAGAGGGTTCCGGTGCTCCGTTGCCGGCACCTACCCGACGCGAGGAAGAGGAAGGCTGGTTTGCCTGTGAGTCAGCATCTGCGCATCCCTTCTCGTTTTGCCTTCTTTGTGTCTCCGCCTGCAGTGGTTAAGATGCAAAACGGGCGCAATTAGAACGTTTCACCGACGGCATCCACGAGAACCCATGCGTGTGGATGCGCAAGCACATTCTATTGTTCTCAACTTCGGCAGATTACTCTAGGCTAACCATAACTGTCTTTACTTGAATAGTGAGTCGATGGGATCGCTTGCTGATATTTACGGGTTGTAACCTCGGGGCTCTTGCCTGCTTTGTTGTCTGCTTCGCTCTCTTTCCCGTCATGGCGGCTCGGCCACGCAAGTTTGTCATTCTGTAAGCACATGTCTTACCGTTGCTTGATTTTAGTATCGCACCTATACATTTCTAACGCGAGGTTTAGATGGACTCTTGGTTCTATACTGTTTTTGTCGTCCTTTGCTGCAGTTATGGGTCCGTGGGTATATGTCAAGCATCTTGCGTCAACTCCGAGACTGCCATTCACAGCCCTCTACTTTGGATCGATCGGATTGACTCTATACTTCTCAATGGGCGTATGTGGGCGACCTTCGCCAGTCCTTCTTTTTATCAGCTATCAATCACTGACGTCGTTATTCCAGCTTCACAGTACGGTCTTGACGCTCATATCTGCCATTGTCCAGCTGACTTGCCTCGTGTGGTATTTGGTAAGCTACTTCCCAATGGGCTCCAGTGGACTACGTCTTGCGACGAGCTTTGGAACACGGCAGGCAGTGGCATGGATGTCTGGCTAGTAGGCATGTGGGGTGGACATGACAATAGGAGACGTATTTGGAAAAAGAAAAAAGGCTCTTTCGATGCTGCTTGTGACATTAATTTGGTACATATGTCCTGTTTAAGCCACTACGTTTGACTATATCAGAACGGCTTCATTCAGTTGGTGTTGGCCTACCTTTTTGGGCGAGCCTCGAGGTGTGGCTTGTGCTTAATTTGTCGGTGGCTTCGTCTTGTTCCCTCGCGACCGTAATCTGAAGACGGCGCATCAATATACACTGGGTGTTTACGACAATCTGCTAGTCTATGAAGATTTATGCCCATGTCACTTTGTGAAGGCTAGGCAAACATGTACTCGCACACCATAGATATGTGTACACATACGAAGCGCACCACTGTTGAGGAGACGGATCGTGCCCTAATATGCGTATATGTCTTACCGGTAATATATCCTGTATTAGTGGCATTTACCCGCAAATATAGCATATGGCAGCGGCCATTTGCCAGGCACGAAAACACGGAAACCCGCGATTTCTCCTCTACGAGTTTTTTTCTTACTCGTAATACTCATTTTCAGTTTGTGAATATTGGCCCGTTTGCCGCCTATCCGATCAAATTTAAGCGGGGTGCTTTGCTCGTCTGGTTGTCGGGTAGCTCCGCTAAAACAAATTGCCGACTTACATGTATGACTTGGAGCTCACAAAACACCAATAACTGACCAACAAAGCCTGCTGAATGCCGCTGCCTGAGCTGGCGGTGTTAATGTGCCCTTGCCTTTCTGCCCCTCAGAATTAAGCTCCCAAGTTGCTCATCAGCACAACCCACACTAACACCTTTCGCTAAGTATCGGCCCCGGAAAAAAAATTTATTCTCACACAAACTTCTGTCCTTCTTTCTTCCCTCTCTTCCTTGTCGTGCGAGAAGAATAACCGTTCTTTTCCTCCCCTCCCCTCTTCTCACCCCCCCTCTTAAGAACAGCCTGTTCCCACCCCTCCCTTTTCTGTTCACAGTTCTATTTTGTGTGCTGGAAAATACGACTCCCGGTACACAACGTATTACTGCCTCGACCTTCTCGCTTAGCAAACCCGTGCTGAAGACCCCCATCGATTTAACTGTCTTGCTGCCTCCCTCTCGTTCCTCATCCATCCTCTGATGACCAACGCAGCCAACGCAGCCAACGCCGAGCAGGACTTCAATTTTTCAATTCCGAACTCTCAGCACCTTGACATACTACTAGGCGGGGGTCGTCATTGTATCCGACCTTCCCCGGCCACTTTATCGCCCATTTTATTATCCATTTCCCTCTGCTTCACCACTACTGCTTTCCCGTCTCAATTCCACGCGTGCCGCTTTTCGTCTCAATTCACGGAGGAGTCTTCTATTCTGAAACTCTGAGCAATCATACGGTTTCTCTACAGCCAGCTGGAAAGCAGGAATAAAACGCAACAACCCGGTTGCAGCCACATCCAAATTCCAAGCGGAGACCCTCGTCGCCTACCGTTTGTCTCTTTCCGAGCCATTTTCTGGCTGCCGAAAGAACAGGTGGCAGTGGTTATCTGACTGCCCGTGAGGCGCGAAGCTTTCTCGTCGTCTATTTACTGTTCGGAAGTTTATTTTGCACTTTGTGCCGGATCTATACGGCCAGGCAGCTTGGCGGCGTCGCCGAATGCGGCTTTGACGGGGGTGGTTTCTCGATCAAAGGCAAGGTGTGTGACGGTGGCAGGCAATTCAGACGTCCATACTGAGTGTGGTGTTCCGGAAGGTGGGATTCAGTGGAGTGTGTGCTGGTTCCGCTACTCTACCCTGACGTTTTGAACGGCGAAGCTTTCTGACACAAACAGCGGCCATGTCGACTGCAAGTTTCTCGTATGCACAGGCCGCACGGGGCCAGATGACACCCCAAATAGTCACACCCCCGCTCTCTAATCCAGTGCCTCCTATGCCAACCAGTGCCGAAGGAAAGGATGACGGATGCGTCACGACTGCCTCTCGGGTCTCTGGTCCTTCAACGATATTCGATACGGACAAACACGCTACGAAAGCCCCATACACCGAAACCAGCCCTAGTTCCCGAAAAGTTGACTCGGATACTGCTTCCGCCGCCGATTCCGCCACATTGGTTGGGACTCTCGGAGAATCCACGTCGAATTTTTCTGTGGATGATCTGTCTCATGCTGTGGCCAGTGACAAGAACGATCAAGTTTCGGTATCTGCCACTGCATCTTCTTCACCTGATGATATCGCCCGAAATGACAGGAAGGACAAGTCGTCCAAGACGCCAAGCAAAGATGGAGATCAGTCTGGCCTGGTTGAGGAGAAGGATGCCACGAAGGCCGAACTTTCTCCAGCACCCCTCCCTATTGTCAACATTTGGGACCAACGAAGACGTGATCTTGCAGCTAAATCGAATCAACATCCCATCGCTATTTCGAAAGCGACAACGACGATGTCCCCAAGCACTTCCAAGCCTTCTGCAAACAGCACACCGCCAAAGTTTCGCGAGCCAAAGAAGGCTACCAGTCTGGCAATGGATGGCGATACCGACACAGAGCTAGGCGGTTCCGCAGTGTCGACCAAGTCGCAAACACCGCGGTCAAACGACACCCGCACTAGCGAGCAAACTCGTCGAAACGGTCCTCGTGGGAGCCGGGTGACAGAGAAGGATGATAAAGTCTCAACCGCCCGCGATTCTTTACCGTCTGTTCAAGATGCTTCACTGTGGCCGACCCCAGAGTCGGCCGCTTTCGGTGAAGACCCAAAAGCAAAGGGTATACTCGAGAGGACAGAAACCGCCGACAAGGAAGGCCAAGAAGAAGCTGGCTCTGCAAAGTCGCGTAAAAAGGGCTGGGTTCCACTACCATTTGTTCCGTCTGTCAATTTCCAAACCCCCATTCCCAGTGTCAGGGGCTCGAAACCAAAGACGGGCAGTCGCGGCGGCCGAGATTCTTCCAGAGGCGGTTATAACGGCATCACAAATGGCTCAGCTCTTCCGGAGAGGTTACCATCTGCAACTGCCTTTTCAGGGGAGAAGATGTCTGATCCCCGAGACCCGCCGAAGGAAACTAATGGCAATGCAACCTCCCGCCACATTTCGCAAATGTCGAATTCATCGAAGCGCTTTTCGACGGATACTATCCACAGCCGAGAGCCGCGGAAGTCATCGGGAACTGTTATCCCTGACAAGTCAAAAGATGCCACACCGATCTCTTCAGAAGTAAGTTATTATTTACAGCTCTTCGTTTCTACGGTGGTGTTTGTGAATGGATGGCTAATATTCCCCAGCTTTCTGGAAAAGTAGACTTGGTTTCAAAGGCCAGCCATACCAATGCAATTAACGGCACTGACAAAGGCTTGCATCACGCGTCCCATTCCGCACAATCTGATCGACGGTCTGCATCGACAGTGAAGAACGGCGATGCGCAGCCTTCTGGAAAGGAGAGTGGGCTGCAACTAAATAAGGAACATCAAGGGCTACCGTTCCGTGAGAGAACCGAGGCAAAGATCGAGCGTGCTGCCCGTGGCGGCTACCGTGGCGGGCGCGGTGGACATGGCGGCACGTCTCAAAACCACCACTTATCGCATTCCACCTTTCAGCCAAACGGGCAGAGAATCCCGTCGAATGGTGCTTCTGCTTCATACGGTATTAACTCACTGCCACCTACAGCTGTGCCATACAGCCCACCATCTCATTTCGCATTTGGGACTGGGCACAACAGCCAGAGGCCTAACCGAAATTCTGGACGAACCCAGTCTCTGTCGCACACTCATGCTTTTGGCTCCCGCCTGCAGACTAGCGTCGGCAACGCATCCCGACTCCACACGAATGCTCCGCATGCAGCCGCCAGTTTTACTGCAGAGTTTCAGGTGCAACCCTATCCATTGGCAACATACAGCCCGTATATGGACCCGGACTTGCTTCGAGGCTTGGTCACGCAGCTTGAGTATTACTTCTCGGTGGAGAATCTCTGCAAGGATGTATTCCTTCGGAAGAAAATGAATGACCAGGGTTTTGTGCCGCTGTCTGTTGTTGCGAGTTTTAAGCGGATGGCTAAGCTGGCACCTTCGATCGACTTCATCCGCACTGCTTGCGAGCAGGCTTCCAACCTGGACTATATTGTCGACCAAGACCAGAACGAAATGATTCGTTCCAGGTTTCATTGGAACAACTTCATCCTACCAACAGAAGAAAGAGATGATGAAGCCCGCAAACCGGGTCCTGACATCCGAAATGTTCACATACGCTCAATTCACAGCAGACCGCCGCATTCATTTCTACCTTCTTTTGGGTATCCGCCGATGTTGTCTGCGATGTTTCCTGCCAACGGAAATGATGGCGTCTACCAAGCTTACGCCAACGGGATGCACACAGAGCACTCGCCTGTGCGTAATGACTCCGATATAAATGGGAGGCCGTACGCGGGTGAAAGCCAGCTGTCTGCGGCCGTCCCGGACTTTTCACCTTCTAGCACGAATGGCGCTTTGACAGCATTGGGAGACTATCAGAACTACCCGGATGAGGAACTTGAGAAATCGGTCGCCTATGTTGGTTCAGATGCCGATGCGACGCTGGATGGTCAACTCAGCCAGTCCCCTGATGCTTTGCCAAAACCCGCCGGCCATGCAGCGCAGGGAGGCAACCTAAGCGGGTTGCAAGAGAACCATTCGAGGTAAATTCGGCTCACTAGCCGGGTTTGTTTTTCTGTTCCGCCTTTATGTTGGTCATACCTCGATGGGTTTGTTTTCACGTCTGACTTGCTCATTCCCAATGCAACAGCACATCTGGCATTGCCTGTTCGTCGAGCCCCGAGAGAGACACAAATCCAACAGGTCGTGCACCTCCTGCCAAGACGCTGATTCCACTGTCTTCTATTGCCCAAAAGGTTGGGAAGAGCCCTGTCCAGTACTGCGATCCAAGACTTTCAAACAGCGGGAGGATACTAAACCTGGTGAAACAGCAGCTAGCATGAAGCGTCTGTACAGGTTCTGGTCACATTACCTGCGCGAAAAGTTCAATGTGCGGATGTATAAATATTTTAGGGCATGCGCCCTCGACGATGTTTAGCGCAGCCCGTTGAACGATTTTGGATTGAGGTGTCTTATTCGGTACTACACACGTTCTGACCGGTTCTGCGGATACAAAACCGCAGCCAGTGGTTTTGATACCATACTTTACCGAAGCCAGCCAGGTGTCGAGCTTTTTACAGTCAGAAGCGGACTTCAATGCACCAATATAAAGATCAATTTCGTTTTCGAATTTCGGCACAGCTTGTTGCTGATAAAGTGTCGGCACAATGCCGACTGGTGCGAACTCTTTGTTTCTGCCATTTCAGCCCCGGCATAGCCCATCCTGTACCGTCATATCCGGACAACTGAAAACATGCAGCATGCTCACGCCTAGAGTGTTTATTTTTGTGGTCTTCGTCGCTTCGTCATATCCGCGTGGCTACTATGATGCCTTAAGGGCAACATTTGAGGGCCCCGTTTAGCTGCGCCCTTCATTATGTGGGGGCATTTTTGTCCCCTAGTCATCCTAACGAATACGCAGCAAAGCCACCGGCCGGTTTGGCGGGCACCGCCCACGAATTGTCGATCGCTCTCCTATTCGAGTTCCACGTCCCACGAGGTTAATCGAGGCTGCGCTTGCTAGTGATGCGCTTTCTAGTTGGTCTGGTCGAGGTGGGGTGGGTGGCGACTGGTTGGCTTGGGACCGTAAGACACAATTTTTATTTGTGGATGTCGTTCAGTTGGAAGGCTAGTAGCCTTCAGCAACCACCCAATGCCTAGTCTTGCTGGGTTGTCAACCTCGACTGGTGATTTTCATCCGTGCCTGGCTGTATTCGTCGGGTCCTCGAGGGTGAAGGTCTCGTCGGTCGTTTGTAATGACACTACAACCCGACGTTTTTCTTTTTCAAAAAAAAAAGTTTGATCCTACCAGATTTCCAAAAAGTTCATCACGTGGGTTATTTTCGAGGCTTGTTTTTGCCATTTGTCATTTATCAATGAAGCAAGCTCCCAACTGTCGTTCTGCTCTGTTCTCCTCTCTCTTGCTTGTTTTCACACAGCTGTCGCTGGTTTTCTGTGACCACTTATGTCCTGAACGTGGTGGCCTTGTTTTGTAGACTATTTTTGAGGTGGCCTAAGAAGAGGAGACGCGGACAGGCGGTAAGAGACTTTAATACCCACATGTCACGATGGTCATTTGGTGGGAAATGGACAGTGGGGCAGATGAAAGAACCTGGAACCCCATGCATCACTTGTAAAGGCGAGACAAAAAAAAAATAAAAATAAATACAAATAAAAAAGGTATGGCACAGCACTGTGACCCGTGAAGCGTTGGAATTATTCTAGGCTCTCTACGTCTAAACATACATAGTCCATCAGGCACAGTACAGAAGCTGGCGAGGGAGCCTTGGGACGTGAAGTGACGCGACCGCGGCATACTGAGATTGTCCTCTCACCCTCTGGCTGCTAGGTCTGGTATGTATGAGCTGGTGATATTAAAGGGCGACAACTAGGCCAACGATGGCAGCAATTCCGGCGCCAGCAAGCTGCATGGCGACGGCAGTGGGAGCCACGCCATTGCTGGTGCTGGTGTTGGGTGTAGAGGTCACCGTTGGTAGGGTGGACGTGAAGCTGGTAGCCACAATGTTTCCATTACTATCTGTTGTCGAGGTCACCACGACGGTTTCGCTGGAGTAGGCTCCCGGAGCAGTTCCGGCATCTTGAGTGGTGGAGGGGCGGATGTCGGCAATAGCATGCTCGAGAGAGGCGACATTGCTGCTGAAATAAGGCGGCACGGCTGATGAAAACCAAGCGGGAGGTGACGAGGTAAGAATCGCCGAGAAGAGGAGAGAAGCGGGGTCGCCGGTGACAGAAGCAGCGGAAGCAGCAGCCGCCACCGAGGCTGTCAGTTGAGCATAGGCTGAAGGCGGGATGTAATGGGACATCAGCTCGACGGCCTCGGATGAAAAGCCAGCATCGTCAAGTCTATGGGGTCTTCGTTAGAAATGAAGTTGGAACTTCCCCTTTTGGCCCGAGACCATTCTCTGCTCACGTTGTTCGCTGCTCCTGCGACATGCCAACACCAGCCATTGCTGCGATGACAAGTAGCGTCAGTTCGTTGGAGTACATCTTCTTATGCTAACTTTTGGTGGCAGGCTGCGTGGTCTGCAGGACTCTTGGCAGGGACAGTATATGCGTCAAGGGGCTTGTTCGGAGTGTTCAGACTAGGCCAACAAAGAAGAGGAAACGCAGGAAGTGTGAGCGGCGAAGGGAGGGACATAGCTATGTATTTATGATTGTCACAGCTGCCACACTGCCACCAATCGACGTTATATTCATTTGCATTGTCATCGCTGCTAGGATTCCAAGTAGCACGCCTATAACATCAGGGGGGGAGGTGCAACGGTTTGTGTATCTCTATCTCGAGGACGACATAGCCAGAGAAGGGTATCACGAACGAAAAGCAGCACAGAGAACACTGACACGGTGGAACGGTGGGGGTATGAAGACGTATCAGTGTTCTCTGTGTCGCTGCCGTTAAGCGACAAGAGCCGTGATTGGGCATGGAGAAAAGACACAAGCACAATAAAATAGATAGAAGCCGCATTGTGCAGATGGTGCAACCAGTACTGCCGGTTTTGGTTTCGGTCCAGGTGCACGTCAATATTGGACGGTTATGGAGAGAGCAAGAGTTGCTGGCCTGTGTCGCGAAAAGATGAACCGGGTGGCAACTTGTACCTGGACGACACCTCCGCGTGTCGGTTCCTCAAGAAGGGTAATAAATAGAGCACGCCGAAAGCCAAAAGCAGAGAGCCAGTGCTGGCGGTCTGGCGATGCTGAAGATGTTGGGAATGTTCAGCATTGTCTGCCAAAAGCAACTACGTCATTGAAGAGAGGATGACAAAGCCACCGTTCTGACATGCTCCGCCACATTGCTACCGATGCGTATCACCAGTAGCTACGGGGGGGTATCCTGCCTGTGGTGTCGCATTGCATAAGATACAGGCATGGGGGGCAGGCTGTGCAGCCGTTCGACGACCCGGTGGAAGCCAATCATCCTCGCCGTCAGAGACGCTTGTTGGCGCCAACGGTCCGTCCGCCTTCCGTTTGGCGTCCGTCCAAGGAAACGGTTGCGGCCGAACCAGCCAATATTGCGAGCTCTGGCCCCTCCTTCCCCATATGCTAAAAGGACCAAACATGAATGGGCCAACAACTGCTGCACTGCGCAATCCACGAGACCCACACGCAAGCCACACCGGGAGGAAAGAAACGGCGGCACGAGCAGGCTGCCTCTTCGCCTTCTGGCCACCCACCCCCTCGCTCTTTCTTGGCCGACGTTGTTTCCCTCAGAATGGCCTTGCTAGAAATACGAGTATCTACACTAGGATGAAAGAGTTCCGGCCTTGCCGCCTCACTTCGCCTGCCTTCCACCCCCCCGCCTGCTGGCCTGAGTGCATAAAATACAAAACAACCCCTCCACCCCTCCAACCCCGCGGAAATCCTCGCCATCTCCCCATCGTATTTGATGGTCTGTCTGTTTTCCATCTGTCACACATTCCAGGTGACCTTTGAAAGCACATCTTCGCGCCGAATCTTTGCATCTCCAGACTAGACCATCTTCCATTCCCTGTTCCCTCGTCTTCCCTCATACTGCCAGCGCTGGCCGCTCTGGTTCCAACGAACCCACACGGCCTCCCAGCAACATTGCGCCCGTCTCTCGTTTCGCCATGGCATCGTATGAACCGCACGACGACGGGCGGAGTGAATACTCGTCGTCGCGCTATTACGACGATCGTCGCTCCCAACGCGACCCTCGCTATACCGAGTCTCGCGACAGCTACTCCCGGTCCCAGGTGACATCTCGCGACCTTATCCCCAGGACTCGCGAAGACAGCGACCTGTCGGTCGAAGAAATCCACCGTGACTTCCCACCGCCGACATCGTACCGCGACTATGAGGACGATCGACGCTCGCGCTCCTCCAAGGACCGCGGCCTCGACCGCGACTACGACCGGCGCGAGAGCAGGAAGTCCCGGAGCAGTGCATCCTATGACGAGGAGAAGAAGCGCCGCCGCATGATCAGCAACCAGGAGAAGATCCTGGCCGCTGTCATTGGCGGTGCCCTCGCAGTGGGCGGTAAGGAGCTCTACGACCGACGAGAAGCACAGCAGGACGGCCATGGAATCCACCGCAACGCTCTCAGCTCTGCGGCCCTTGGTGCCGCCGGCGCCTTTGCTGCCTACCAGGGTGCCGACCTATACAACAAGCACGCTGCCAAAGAAGAGCGCAAGTCTCTAGTGGTGCAAAAGGGACGCGGCGGGCTCTACAGCGATGACGACAGCGACGAGGATCCCCGCGAGAAGAAGGGCCATAAAAACTTTCTCGAGAGTGCCCTCGCAGCTGCTGGACTGGGAGGTGCCGTTCAGGCTCTGACCGGAGGCAGCGGCAGCACCCACGACGATCGCCGCTCAGATACGCGCAGCCACCACAGTGACAGCCGGTCGCGCTCGGGCTCACGCGGCAAGGGAGGAGGGTCTACCAACAAGATCCAGAAGGCTGCTATGGCTTCTCTGATTGCCGGTGCTACCGAGGCATTTCGTGTTGCGAAGGAGCCTGGTGCCTGGAAGGGCGAAAAGGCGAAGCGCGTGCTCACTGCCGCCGCCGGTGCTGCCACCATCGACGCTGCTCAGGACGACAAGCACAGCAAGTTGGGGCTTGCTGAATCTGTCATTGGCGGCCTGCTCGGCAACCGCATTGTCAATGGCTCACGCCGGAACATTGAGGAGGATAAGCGTACCGGTCGCAGCCGATCCCGGTCCCGGGCCCGATCCGAAAGCGCAGGCGGAGGCGGCAGCGGTGGCGTTAGCGGGCTTACTGCCCTGGCCACCGCCGGTCTTGGTGCCCTCGGCGCCAAGAAAATCGCCGACAGCCACGAGCGGTCTCACTCGCGCCGTCGGGGCAGTGTAGATTCGGACGAAAGCCGGCCTCGCCACCGCAGCCGCAGCCGCAGCGTGGTCGACAGCGCGCGCCGCGGTCTTTCCAAGCTTGGCATCGGCAACGATCCCAACGACGACTATCGAGATGAGTCGCCACGCCGCCGAGGAGGTTCAAGTCGCCGCCACCGCCACTACGACTCGGCAGACAGCCACGATGGCCACGCCTCGGATCGCCGCCGCGGCGGAGACCGCGACCACGACCGTGACCGGGATCGTGATCGTGATCGGAACCGGGATCGCGACCGTGGCTCTGGTCGAGGTGGACCTGACGACTATGATGACGACGACCGCTCCGTTCGGCGCCGAGGTGAATCTCGCTCCCGCCGGGGCAAGGGTGGGTCGAGATCCGACTCCGAGTCGGACTTGGGCAGCTCGTCCGGAGACGAGAGGAGAGCCAAGAAAATGAGAGGTAAGCAAATCATCACCACTGGTCTGGCAGCTGTAGCAACCATACACGCCGCGCACAATGTGTATCAGAGTCTGGAGAAGCGGCATTCACGGCAACGGGCGGTCAGAGAAGGCCGCTTGTCGCTTGAGGAAGCCAAAAAGCTCAAGGACAGGGCTATTTTGCAAGATGCGGCATCTGTTGGGATCGCAGCCCTTGGAATCAAGGGTGCTATCTCTGAGCTGAAGGAAGCACGCGAGGTGACCCATGAGATGAAGGAATGGAAAGAGGAGAAGGCTAGGCGGCACCTGCATCGCCTTGAACGCCAGCAGAGCAGCCGGTCGTCGAGCAGAGATCCTAGGGTGCTGTCAGCCCCTTCACCGACCGACCAGTATGACGACAGCCCACGCTACCTTGCTGCAGGCTCGTATGAAGCCCTGCCAGCACCGCCTGTCGGAAGCAAACCCAGCGGGCGCGACAGAAACTACCGAGGCTGAGCGCCGATAACAGCTGCTGGCATAGTTTCCGGGAACGCAATGACAACCACGATAGCCACGAGTGTTATGATTACGACTTCAACGACTGCTTCGACTATGACGACATGACGACTGTTATGAAACAAATGCATATAGCCGTGTCCGTCAGCTGCCTTTTCTGCTCCTGCGCCGCTGTGTGCTGCCGAAGGAGCGTGCCCTTTCTGCTCTCCGAATAATGATTCAGTGGACGTTGTGCGAGCTTGCGAGGGCTTTCTATTATTTCGTCTCTCTCCAGAATGCTCCTGATGCGATTGGGCTGCTGCTGCTACCTCCCCCTCCCCCTCCCCTTCCCCCAAACACTGCCTCAGAAACTGCTACCAGACCAAACAAAATACAGTGCAAAACATGAGATGTTTTCCTAGCTTACAACCGAGGGCCATATCGCTGATGCTTCCTATTTTGTAACAGACGGGCGTCAACGCCACTAACGGACCAGCCGAGCGACTTTTCACCGTGCTTCGCAGGGACTGTTCCCCACAGCCGTGCAGCAGCACACCTGGACGCACCGGTGTGATTCGGCACGGAGAATGAAGCGGATGCGTGTGGGTTTATACGTGCATGCATCCATGTACACCACTTTTCATGACTCTAGGTGGAAACGCTAACCCGCGCCTGGAAGAGAAGGATGAAGTAGCTTGGGACAATTTGCAACAAGTACCGGGAAGGGTGGGGGGGGACTTTTGAACTAGCGAGATAAGGGGAGGACTATGGCACAAGCAAGTCGTCGGACGGAATGGACGGAACTGACGGGAAAGTAAGACGTACTACTTGTTTTGTGGAAACACGGATCTGATGGGAAGATTGATGAAATGTATGATTTACGGCTCCATACGCATCCTGCTCTTCTCATTTATACTCGTACTCGCCCATGACGGCTGCCTACTTCTCCTCGGGTTCTTCGATTGCACTATTTTGGTACGCGGAACATTCTACGGGAACATGCCCGGAACCAAAAAACCGGCTGTGGGAGAAGCGGTGAGCAATATCTCAGTGCAATGGAACCATTGCGAGTCTCCTGCCTGCCTGTGGCACTGCTGCAATCCCACCTTGATCTGTGCTCGTAGGATCAGCCGACCCGCAAATACAACATGCCCTTACGAGCGCAAGATGCAAGAACGAGGAACGATTCTCGTGGATGGTGCTGGATCCGGCCTTCTGCCGTCCAGACATTGCGGAGTATTGGCAAATACCGGTACGGCTCACATCACATAGCCGGTGATCTCCGCTGTTGAGCCGCACTGCCAAGATGCGCCCAAAAGATGGGCCACTCGGCACGCTATATAGCTCGCCGACTTGGCATGCTAAGCTGTTTTCTTCAAGGGCGCCACCCGCCCCCTCACTGTTCCTCAGTGATGTCATCGTGCTACCAGTTCCACAGGAGGGCATCACGAGCAATAACCGAGATAGTCTTGATAGTCTCAACTGTTAGCTGCGCACTACCAAGGGAGGAACAATGTCCGCACCTATTTGGGCGATTACAAAACTCCCCAAGAGCTAAACGTCTCTGCTCTGCAGTCCGCCACCTGTGCATTTCGCATCAGTCCCCCCCGTCGCTGGCTGTCTCGGCTGGTGCTTCTCTCTGGCTGACGCTCCCCCCTCCTCCGCCGGCGGCCGTCACATTGCCGCCAGTTTTCTTCCACGCCTGGGCCATGGCCAGCAGGTTCAGCTGGCTCTTTGCTTGCTGGTCGTCCGCTGGGAACGCGTAGTCGACATACTCCTCCCACGTGCCGTCTTCCAACCGCCTCTTCTTCTTGATCCGGCGCGGCATCTGCTTCTGGATCTTGTCCACATGGCTGGCTGTGCCGTGCGTTTTCTCAAACGCAAGCCAGGCGTTCAGCAGCGCCACCCGCTCTGCCTTCAGCTCCTTATCCTTGAAGCCAGCATATGCCCGCTCGAAGATCTTGCGCGCCCGCGCCTTTGCGTCCTCGCTCACCGCCACATCGCCGTCTTCTTGGACCTCCTCCTCTGCTTCCTCGTCGCCATCGGCTTCCGGTATGTTGATTTCAAACTGTGCGTAGCTGATCCATACCTTTGGATGGTCGGCCTTCTCCAGCAGTCTCTCGTACAGCGCTCTTGTGCGATCGTATTCGCCTTCCTCTTCCTCAAAGTCGATATATGTCTTCCAAAGGACTTCGGGCATGTCCAGGACCGGCTGGCTGACGCCCATGTCGAAGATCGCACGTGCGCGGTCCAGGTCGTCGAGGCCGCGCTCCAGCTCCGCCCACTGGATCCACGTGCTGCATGTCGCCGGGCTGTAGACAATGTGTTTTTCGTACAGCACCCGGCACCTCTGGAACTCAAACAGCTTCTTTTCCAGCTCAATGTAGCCCTTGAACAACTTGTCCTTTGGCGCCATGCCGATGGCCCGCCCCAGCGTCTTGCGTGCCGCCGTGAGCTCCCCCTGGCGTACTTCAAAGTACGCCTTTTGCAGCCACACCTTGGCAAACGTGAACGTCTTGTGGGGGATGAGGTTAAGGCATGTGTCGTAGATCTGCCGCGCCCGCTCGACATTGTTTGTCTCCGTCTCTTCCCACAGGGCGTAAAAAAGCCAGAGGAAGATGTAGCGCCTCCACAGCCGCTTCTCGGGTGCCGGCGGAATCTGCGCGACAGCCTTTTCATACACATCTCGGATTCGATCGACATCCCCTGTCGTCTCTTCCAGGCGTGCCCAGTCGAACCAGATATCGTAATTCTTGGGGTTCTCCTTGACCTGTTCCTCGTACTGCCTCCGCCGCTTTGAAACGACCACGTCTTCAATGCCCTCTCTGTCGCCAAATTGCTTCTCGAACGTCGTGTACTCCTTGTGCAGAAGCATCGACTTGGCTCGCGGCAGATGATCAAGCCCAAACTTGTAGATCCCGCGGGCGCGGTCGTATTCTTTGAGCTTCGCTTCGAACCGCGCATAGCTTGTGAATAGCCGCTCGTCGACAAAATCGTCTCCAAGCGACTGGACAGCCGTCTCAAACACCTCGCGGACCAGGTCGCTCGTCCCGAATTCTTCTTCAAACCTGGCCCACTTGATCCAAGTCCGAGGGTATGGGTGAACCACTACATAGGAGCGGAAAATATCCCTTGCTCGCTCATATTCGCTGTATCGTTTTTCCAGTCGAATGTATGCGTTCCATACTTCTTCGGCAGGCTCCCATGTCAACCACCGGTCAAAGATCTGCCGTGTGCCTGACACGTTGCCAAGCATCTCCTCGCTGCAAATAGGTTAGTCCTACCACAACACAATGCAGCTGAAAACAGAAACTGGGCTAGGGCTGGCTCTTGATAGATTGCTTACACGTAAACATATTTATACCACAGCTTGTCCACCCGTGGCAGGTGGGTGACGGCTCTGTCGAGGAGGTTTCGAGTATGGGCGATATTCCGGTTCTTGATTTCGGCCTCGATGTCTGATAGTGTCGTGTCAGAACTCCGCAGAGATAAAATACACGAGAAGGTGCAAGCATGTGCATTTCGGCTGTCTTCATCTTACATCTGATCCACAGCGGCACGCTGTTCGGTAGCACGTCCAGAGCCCGCTCGAACACGGACCTTGCCCGAGCCAGCTCTTTCTGCTCAAGCTCAAACTGTGCATATTGAAGCCATGACTTCAGGTCTATTCTAGTCCGCCGCACATTATCTTCGTATTCGCGGCGCTTGCGGCCCTGGTACTCGTGCAGCTCCTCGAGGTCTGCGAAACGCGTAGTCGGCGCCTGGAGAGGCACCTCTTGTCGATCGACCGCTTCCCTGAGAAGTTGTTCGGCCGAAATCTTAAATGAGTTAGTGGTCGGCGTTCAGATAGATGCTGAGAACACGTTCTGTCTGGCATATACCTGAACTGGGGCAGCAGCCTTGTTTTTGACGCGAGGAGGGCCGCGGGACTCCATTTTCAAGTATTTATTTTCTGCTATATTATCAGTGTTTCGGGGTAAAGCCGGAGACGTTCCGTTTCGGCGGCAGAGTTTGATTCGGCTTGCCCGTTGTGCTCGAGTTGGTTGCTGCGTGTATTTTCAGTGGATTTTCAAGCAACCGCGATGATAGCCTTGCTGCAAGGGAATGCGCTATTCTTTAAGCGGCTAGCGAAATGAGGCTGGCTCCACATTTCTCAGCCACAGCTGCTCTTTTTGCACCTCTTTTAGACAAGGCAACAAACTATTATCAAGAAACTGCATTCTGTGCAGACTCGATTCCCACGAATACGCACCTATTTCTCTCATGTTCAACTACGATGGCGTCTTTGGCAGATGAGCTGCTCCAGGACTTTGAGGATTTTGACTCTGAGGGCGCGGGCATCGCTGAGGAAGATGAAGAAGATGCCACAGCGGCCCTTATGGGCCTAAATGGTGGCGATGTGCACATGGACGACGGTGACCTCGCCAGCTCGGATGACGACGACCAGATGGACGATGCAAGACATTTAGAGACAGGGACCGAAAAGCTCGGCAAGATGGCCGACATGCGCTCCGCCTCTAGTCTTGTCAGGACGTTGGACTCCATCTTGGAGGTTAGTGATGCACGCACAACACCCTGCCCCCTTTCGGCTTCCCGAGAATTTGTGTGATTTGGGAGGGTTGAAGCATTTGCATCTCCTATTTCCATTTTCTTTTGTTGTTGAGAAGCACTAGGCCTAACTTGTCTGGACGGTATCTACAGAAAATCGCTTTTTACCAAGCACAGCCAAGCGAGAGGCGCAACGACCACGTCGGAAACGTCGAAGAGCACCCCGAATATCACCTTTTGACACAAGCGAACAGCTTATCTACGTCGATTGATAACGAAGTACTTCTTGTGCATAAATGGATTCGAGATCACTATTCAGTACGGTTCCCTGAGCTGGAAACACTGGTCACCAATCCGCTGGAGTACGCTCAAACCGCAGCCATCCTCGGCAACGGGCCGCTGAACTCAGACACCATGCGGAGGATTCCGCAGTCCACGGCCAACCCGCTGGGAGTGTCGTTGGAGGAAGTGTTGGACAAGCCAACGTTGATGATTGTCACCACGAGTGCCATCACATCCAAGGGCGAACAGATGGCACAGAGTGACTTGGATGGGGTGGTTACCGCATGTGGGATGATTGTGAAGCTCGACAAGGCAAAACGGACGCTGACGGAATACGTCCAATCGCGAATGACGATATTTGCACCCAATCTGACAGCGCTGATCGGTTCACTGACAGCGGCGCAGCTGCTCAACACAGCGGGCGGGTTGACAGGGCTGTCCAAGACGCCGGCGTGCAACATTGCCGCATGGGGGTCGAAAAAGGGCGCCAACGTCAGCGCGTTGGCGACGAATGTCGCGTCGCGGCAGCAAGGATACCTATACATGTCGCCGATTATTCGCTCGATTCCGACAGACCTTAAGAAGCAAGCGATGCGGATCGTGTCCGCGAAGGTGGTGCTGGCGGCACGCGTTGACCGGATCCACTCGTCGCCCGACGGCAGCGCGGGTGAGGATCTAAAGGACCAGTGCTTGGAGCGGCTGGAGAAGCTCCAGGAGAAGCCGCTAAACAAGGGTGCCAAGGCGCTGCCAGTTCCAGACGACAAGCCGTCACGCAAACGGGGCGGTCGGAGAGCGCGGCAAGCCAAGGCTGCAACAGCAATGACCGATCTTCGCAAGGCGCAGAACCGGATGGCATTTGGGCAGGAGGAGAAAGAAGTGGGCTACGGACTGGGAGACGGGACAGCCGGGCTGGGCATGATCGGGGCAGCCAGCGACGGCCGAGTGCGGTCGTTGCAGGTCGACCAGCGCACGCGGGCAAAGCTCAGCGCCAAGAACAAGGGCTGGGGTGGCCTTGCATCGTCGGTAACCGGCGGGGCGGCGTCGTCGCTGAAAGGCGTCGGCCAGGCGGCGGGCAGCCTGGACCTCAGGGGCAAGGGTCTGCGGGCATCTGGAGTGGGCACGACGGTGGGTCAGGGTGGCACGGTATCGTCGTTATCGTTCACGCCAGTGCAAGGTCTGGAGTTGGTGGATCCAAGCGTCCGAGCGGAGATGGGACGCAAACGGAAGGCCGAGGAGGACCGGTATTTCAAAGGCGGGACGTTCACGCAGGTGGGCGGTGGCGGCAACGGTGGCGGCAGCAGCACGGCGACCAATGGCGATGGCGTGTTCAAGAAGCCAGCCCTGCCGCCAGCCAAGCGGTTGGACACAGGGTCGACAAAGAAGTAGCAGCAGGGACTGGAAAAGCAGATTTGAGCTTTGGATTTGTCGTTGGCGCAAGGTATGTTCCTAGATACCGGGCTTAGGCGTTCAGGAATTGTATGTGTAATACCCTGTAAGATTAAAGCATGTCCCGCGTCCGGGCTTGTTTTCCTTTACTTGTATTAGGACTGACAGAGTGTGCGCATCTTGTAAGGCATGACATGAAGGGAGGGGCGGGCACTGAGATCTAGAGCAACCTCTCTGCCGGTGTTCGTCGATTGATCAGCAGATATAGCATTGTAGAATGGTAAATGGATAGCATTTCTAATGTTAGGTGGTGCCTTGGTCAGGCGCCTCCCGTGGTGTGTAATCTTCGCACTCCGCACATCTGCTACGCAGGCGTCTCCCTTATATTCTCGGAGGCCTTCCTCCTTACTGGCCTCGATTTCTTTCACGTGCAGGTCCCTAAATGCCGATAGCACGAGAGGCGGGGAACGAGGACAGCAGACAAGGCAGCTAAAGTAATGGCGAAACGACAGCTACGACGATGAGAGAGACGATAGGATCAATATATATTGACGCAAGTACGGCTTATACAGCTACGACTATCACGAAAGTCATCACGATCCGGAATATCTCTGCAGCATGTGATATGGTGGAATTGTTATTGTGTTAATAGCATCTGCACAGAGGTTTACAGTGAGAGTGCGAGAGTGAACGCCTCCTTGCTGGCAGAGGGGCCTACTAGTCAAACTGGCATTGAAAGTGCCATGTGAACAAGTAGTCTACGCCCATGGACGCATTATGGCATCTACTTGAAACAGCCTCAGTAAAAACCTGAAAACATGCCATGGGTGTAAGAGACAAACTAGATGCTTATGGAGGAACGTAAGGGAAAATATGAGGAAAAAGTGGGCAGGTCAGAACAGGACAGGGAGGAGAGGGAAAGGGGGGAGAGGAGGGAGAGGAGGGAGAGGAGGGAGAGGGGAGGGGGGGGGTTCAGCCTCGATCTTGCTGCCAATTCCCGATCGTATCAGCAAACGACGATGGCCTATGCTGTGGCCAGGTGCCAGGGACCAAGAACAAGTGGATACGGCTACGGCTAGAAGCGTGTCAAGGCCGTGCAACTGGCGCGCTTGCTAGCTTCTGTGGGGGTTGGGGGCCGCTGATGCAGAAGACCGGGCCAGAAGCGGTCAGGATGATGGATCGACCAACTGACGGCACCGTGAGATTGCCGAGTATGAGATACACAAGGAGAGGACAGAGGCTTGCTGACTCGCCCGCTGCCTCACTTGTTCAAGCCGGAACACCAGCCGGAAGGGCGGCAGGTGTGAAGCGGGCCCTAGCTTTTGTATCTGCCGGAGGTAAGATGCCATGGCATCACTAATTCGCTGGCTGCAGCTCCGCCCAATCCATGCTTCCTGTGCTACTGCCACGCTAAACCGTTGTGTGTGTAGAATCACCTCTTCCCCCATCAGGTACTTCGTGTCTGTTCTGGTGCTGGTGGCTTCTGCTTCTTCATGTTTCGAGTCTTATTTTCATGTTTCCCTTTGTGCCTCTTCTCGTTCTCTCCCTTGATGCCTTCGGCCCGTTTTATATACATATAATACCGTTCTGTTCTATTTTGTCTTGCGCCTTGCTCTGTCGTTTTCGGTGATGTTCTTTGTCTTTGTTAGATCCAAACACAACCGTCTGTACATGGTCCATCACACTCGACATGCTGTCGGGTGGTATATCCAGCCCGCAGCTGAATCGTCTGCGAGGCTGCCCTGCCTGCTCTTTCTCGTATCACCCATCCCGGTACGGCGATCTCTAAATTGTTCCCCTTTCAATTCTATTCTTGCTTTCCTCCCCCCCATCCCCCTCCCATCTTCCCCTTGTTTTTATCTCCCCATACTTCTTTATTAGCCTTCAACACTAATTTAATCTACAGGCTTTTTACAACGCCCTTCACGTCAAAAATCAAGCGATCTTACTAGTTTACCGGCTTCCCTCCACCAGAGCGACGTCATGGTGAGCTCGGTGTATACTATGCTACGCCTTTTTCTAGTCCAATGCCATTGAATTGCATACTGGTTTCGTCTCCAACTTTGAAAGGCTACCCAAGACTATTGTCTTTTGGTCATTCCACCCAAACTGGAACGCCCTCGTCTTCAACGCGTTCCTGTAAGCCATATTAACCCCCAAAACAAAACTCCCAACTCCCGTTAACATACACACTCTGGTATCATTCACCTTCGACTATACGGAATCATGTCCCTGTCGATCATTGACGGCAGTGGCCGGCGTATCTTGCTGCTGAATAGTGAGCCTGATGTCGACAACAAACATCCAACAAAGCACCCGGGCCTCCAGCCAGGGGCCAGTAATCAAACACCCGGACGCACAGCTGATCAGTCCGGGACCACCCCTCCAATCGACGAGGCGATTAATTCCAACACTTCTGCATCCCATGCCTTTCACCGGTCGACACATATGAGCGTCCGGGATATTATCACAACGCATTCTCACTCGACTGTGAGCTCTAATGACCACAATGAGCCTCCGCGCTCTACTGGCGGGCGGTCATCGTACGCATCATCTGAAGCTTCAGTCTTCTTTCCGGACACCAGCTCCATGTCACCGGCCACACCGGCCACACCACTGTCTATGGCCCATGGTAACGACTGCTCGCACCCGCCAACCCAGTCTCCGCAAGCGCCGATCTTTCAGGTGCCGTCAACCTATGCTCACTGCGATATTCCTAGCCTTCCGCCTGCTACACCGACTCCTCACGCCTCGCGCAGGGCGATGCCTGAGAAGTCGCGTTCTAGCACCAAAGGTTCCCGATCAGCTGAAACAGAAAAGACCAAGAGCTTAAAGAAACGATACCCTTGCAAATGCCTGCACAGCCACAACTGCCTTGAGACATTCGGCACTTCTGGCCATGCATCCCGCCATTCGAGGATGCATTTTCCTGACTGCAGAGTGCCGTGCGAATTTTTAGGCTGTACCAAAACGTTCACTCGCAAGGACAACATGAGAACTCATTACCGATCTGTTCATGGTAAGCCGCCGCCACGGTGGGCGTCACAAGCGGAGTCGTGGACAGTATTACAGACGCGGTCCCCACCGGCGGCTACTTCGACTGCCACGGCTGCCCGGGCTGCCGCGGCTGCTGCGGCCGCTCCAACAGCCCAGAATGAGGCTCCTCTGACGGGGTATCAGAGTGCTGTGGGGATCTTGTTCGAGGCTGCCTTTCATCAGACCAGTTGCCAGGACGTGCAGTTTTGTTCGTGTTGAGTTGGTTGGCTGAATTTACTGACTTCCTATTTGCTGTTATTTGTAATTGTTACCACGCGGTGTTCTGGCTGCTCGTGGGATTTTGGTCGATGGATTGGGAGTGGATATTCCCCTGTATCGTCTTGTATTGTTGTTTGACTGCAGCGTGCCTTACTTCTGGTCTTTTGCTATGTATCTGATTTGCTTTTCACCTGTACACGCAGGAACAATGGGCGCTGTGGTGTTGGTTTCTACGAGGGCTTTTAGATGACTGTCGTGCACATGTAAGAGGGGCTGCCTTTTTGCGTCTGGCGTGCATACATTCCCCTCCCCATCGGTGCCACACACTTGCACAATTCCTTGGTTACGTTGCCTATTTCCGTGCCCTGGCGCAAAAATATGCTGAAATAATAGCGATCCCATCATTGTGAAAAAAGCACGTTAGACTACCATAATACGAAAGCACACATCAACAAGATCAGCTCTCTAACATGCTGCTCTTGGCCTACCTATGGAGGGCATATACCCTCATTTCCACAGGGCTTCGTCCTCGGCACATCCTCGTGCCATCTCCAGCTGCTCGTCCGTCTGACACACAAGCACGCGGTGAGCGGCGTCCTTGCCAGTAATGTCGGAGACCGTCTTGGTGATGCGGGTTCCGTTGGCCACCTCGTCGACAGAAAAGCCAAGGCAGCTGCACTGATCGACCACAGCGGCCCGCAAGCGATCGCTTCGCTCGCCGATGCCGCCAGCAAAAACCAGGGCGTCTACCTGGCCACGAAGCGTGACATAGTATGAGCCGACAAAGCTGCACACGCGGTCGACAAACATGTCAAAGGCCAAGCGGTGCGTGGGCTTGTCCGACGAGGCAATCTCACCAAAGTTGGTGGTGCCAGTCAGCGCCTTCCAGCCGGAATCCTTGTTGAGAATCTCCTCAGCCTGCGAAATGTGCAGGTCGCTGGTCGACGCAGGCGAGAGCCGACCGACGTCTGAGGCGTAGTGGAAGACAAGACTGCGGTGTAGCAGTCAGTAAAGCGGGCCCTGGCCCGAGTATGGTCTGACGATGGACCCCGCGGCGAGCGAGAGCCGTGTGATCGGTGGTCGAATTGTAGGCTCACCTGGGGTCAACGCTGCCACTGCGTGTGGCACCGGGCAAGCCGGCCAGGGGGGTCAGCCCCATGCTGGTATCCCAGCTGCAGCCGCCCCTTATGGCGCAGGCGGAGGCGCCGCTGCCCAGATGCAGGGCGATGATGCTGGTCTCGGAAACGGGCTTGCCGAGGAAGTCGGCGACAGTGCGGACGATGAAGGCGTAGCTGAGGCCATGGAAGCCGTACTTGCGCAACATGTTGCTCTTGGCGATGGACTGGTCGATGGGGTACGTGCTGATGTGCAGCGGCAGGGTAGCATGAAACTGCGAATCGAAGCAGGCGATGTTGACGGCACCAGGCAGCTCGCGGATGCACGAGCGGATGATCTCGAGCGACTTGGCGTTGTGCAGCGGCGCCAGGTCGTTGAGCTTCTCCAGTGCTGCATACGTGTCGCGGCCCACGACCTGTGGCCGCGTGTAGTTGCCGCCGTGCACGATACGATGCGTCACGATGGAAAAGTCGGCCCGCTTGCTGATCTGGGGCAGCGCCGGGTCGTTGACGAACAGGCGCAGCAGCAGTGCAAAAGCGTCATCCTGTGTCTCGACCTTGGCTCCGGGCTCAGCCTGGTTTACAGATGCGCTCTTGAGCACCACGGTGCCGCCGCGCTGGTAGTCGAGCTCTGGTGGCGGCGCCGTCAGGCCGTTGATCTGGGCCTCGGCCAGCTTGTGCGGCGGCGCATGGCAGGCTTCGACTGAGTAGACTGAGATCTTGACCGACGACGAGCCGGCGTTGACAGAGAGGACGACCTTCATAATGGAGGCTGGCTGGGTCAGCTGGGCACAGAAGAGGGGAAACGACGATGAAGGAGAATAATCATAAACGAAGGAAAAACGGGAGGGTTTTCCGCAAGGCTGTTCTTTTCTTTCCCTTCCTCCCTCTCTTGATATTGCTCCTTCCCCCTGGCTTCTTTCTCCCTTTTATTTATTTCTGAAATTACAAATTCTCGTGTTTTCTCAGTCTCACCGTTGCAAAATCTCCTGGTCTCTCTAAATTGACCGTCTGGATGCCCGCAAAAACGCGTGTTGGCATCAGGCGATTCCCCTGGACAAATCCGGTGTGCGGGATATCCTGATTTTGCTGATATCGACAAAATCGTCTAAGCTACGACCTGCTGGCTGGCGGCGGCCCCTCTGCGGGCGGACTTCGCTGCAAATCCGTACCGGCCTGTCTGCAAATGGGCTGACTGGTCCTGGCCAGAAATGGACATGACGTAATGCCATGGAGGGGATGCCTAATACTATTTTGAGACTTTTGTAACGAGACCCCTCCGTTTCCACCGTTTCCACCGTTTCCACCGTTTGCAATGCTAAATACCGTTTCTGAAAACGTGGTTTCCACAAACATCTGCTTTTTTTTTTTTTTTTTTGGTGGCGCTGCTTCCGTTCCCCAGCCCCCACCCGTACCAGCTACGGCGTTCTCTCACTTTGCCCAATTGTTTCACCGGAGCGTGCTACCCCTCTGGGCGGAAGGACACATCAACTGCGGAGTAATACGACAAGCTGTTCCCCTCCGTATCTCGATCAGGGGGTTTCTTCAACTTCTGAGATCTACGAGGCACGTGCATTCTTCCCCAGCGGACCACGCCAATGCATGATCCACGGAGCTCTTACTCTCTTCGTGCTTTACTTGTGGCCATACTTACCCTGGTATCCTGGTATAATGTTTATAAAAGTTGCTACATGTGGCAGGGAGGGTTGGTGCCTCCCGTTTTAGTGGTGCCAGGCACGGTTGATAATCATGACTGGCGTCTTGCTAGAAACCACACCCAGCCTCTCCAGGGAAGGAAGAAAAAAAGACTTATCCTGGTACTCACGAACGAGCATTAAAAGACCCATTCACGAACGAAATCATGGTCTCATCGGTCTGCCTCCCGAAACAATGGTTGGCACTGGTTCTTCCACTACAGGCGGACAAGCGAGCCATGGCTTTACCGTAGTACCCATATGCCTGCCGACGATGGAAACAGTCGTCATTGTCAAGTTTCATTGTCAGGTGTTATTATCACTTAACCATAATGACTGCAGAAAGGAGGGGGATTTATAAAAAAGATTCTCCAATTTGGTAAGCTTGTACGCCATTCGCAAGCGTATTGTTTGTGCTGTCGGTTTCACGTGACTGTGATGCACGGGCCAGAGATAGTATGGCCTGCAGTGACCAAGAACAATGAGCATCACGGTAAGAGGACTTTTATCCGTCCTACATAGTACACAACAATAAAATGACACGAAGCATCGGTTATCGGTTCTACACTCGCCTCATAATATGGATGCGGCGTCATCATATCCTTCCACGAATAAAGAGGGAAATATACCCTGTCAGTCCACCCAACATTTCTGACGCACCCGTCCGCGACGACGATGGTTTACCGCCGCCTCCGCACTACCTACTTGCCAACCGCGCTGTATGCGAAATGCCACTTTTGCACCGGCGTGTCGTTCCCGAGGGCGACAGTCCGCTCGATTGCTTATACCGCATTTATGAGCATCTTGTGCTCGACCAGCACCTCGCGATACGCAACGAGCTGGAAGCCTTTTGGTTCCACGGTAGCGCCTGGCTAGTGCGGGAAATTCCTGACCCACGCGACGTCAACCCAGAGAGATACGCGTGCCTCGCTTGTATAACTCGCCTCATAGTCTTATCCTTTAATAAACGCATCGCACTTGGTCTACCACGCGATGCCCCCAGCATCTTTACCCACTCTATGCTGGACGAGTGGCGGGCCCGCACACCCGTCTTTGAAGAGGAGCCCCCGTGGGTGGCTCATGTACCTCGCCTGCGCAAGACCCTTGCGTTGCCGCACTGGGACAACACTGTACGCGACTTTGTCCCGCTAACTGACTTTAATAACGACCGGGCATCCAAGGAATTCATGGACAAGAATATTTTGATTTGGCAACCACACATTCATTTCCTATAAAACTTCCTACACAACTAGCGTAAAAACCCTTTCACAAGCGAAATACAAGCACGATCAAAACCAGCTCCGCCTCAACAGTACAGGGCCGGAGAACGGCAGGATGATGGCTGAGAGATACCGCATAAATCTAATAGAACCACAGGTTAGGCCGCCCAGTCGATGGCCGAGGTTCCATACCGCCTGGTGTACGCCTTATCCACCTCTCTTAAGACATCTTCAGTGACATTCTTTCTGAAATCGTCACACCAGTGGAAGACGATTCTGGCGCCAATTCGTGTCTTGCCTGCCTGCCGCAGATACTCGTACAGGTAGATAACAGCGTCATTGATGTCGTACGGGCGTCGATTGACCTCGCACAGCCTATTATTAAGCTTGCCGCAGAAAGCATAGGACCAAGGGGCGGCAAACATTATCAACCCCGCGTTATTGCTAACGCGTTCGAACACGATATTGCGTTGCTGAAACGCTGTTTCGGCGAGACGCTGCTGGATCGAACGCCCCATCATCACCTGGGTGCTGTTGTTGAACCAGTCGCCGCCCAATGCGCCGTTTGTGAGCCGGTTCGCATGTCGAGCGGCTTCGTGAATCACACTGTTCTGCGGAGACTCAGGGTTGGCGAGGAAGAAGTCGACGTCGTGTGTAGAGTTGCGGGATTGGAGGTAGAGCGTGTTAACAGCTCCGCCCACGGTCACGATATTGATCAGCACTCCCCTTTGCATGAGAAATGCCGCCATGTTCTCCAGAGCTTGGAAAATGGTTGCTCTGTCGAGATCGAAAGACATGTGCGTGATGGGCATTCCCTGTGTGTCGCGATACACGGGGGGGACCATGACAGGACCGCCGGTCGGACCCGAGATGTTGACTGCAGGCTGATTTTGGTGGGACTTCTTGTCTTTGCCTCTGCTTTTTCCCTTGCCTTTGGATGGCTTTGACTGACCGGAACCCATGTTTTTTTTTTTTTTTGTTTTGTTTCTGTGTAGGGAAAGGCGGAAAGTTTATTGTTGATGCTGGCAATGGGTGTCGTGAACGAGAAGAAAGTGCAAGTGGACGAGAACGATGGCTGAGTTGATTGAGATGACCGAGACAAGAGGTTTATTTACAGTCACATCTATCTCTGGCTGGAGAAAAGAAGATAAGAGAATGAGGATCAAGCCAAGTTCTCATGTCGATAGCACTTGCCGCTGCTACATCTTGGGTGTGGCTACAGAGTTACAGCCGCGCAAAAATAGCCTCCCGAAGTTCGTGTTGGACTCCTGAGACGAGAACAAGGCCAAGAAATCTGGGTTTACCGAGTCATAGTTCGTGTCTGCAGAAAATCTGCAACGCATCGTTCAAAGAGCGTATCGCCTGGGCAGCCCCTTCATGCCATGGCAGGTCTGACATTCTGCATCCTTGTTCTGTGCTTAAGCGCTTGACAACAACCTTCATGCTAGATGTTCACGCTGTTTTAATCCCAGTGTCCTTGGCGGATGTATCGTGTGCGATGTAGCCGTTGCTGACGAGACGTATTTTGGAGGCTAAAAGGGAGGATGGCCAGCCAAGGCGGCCAGGGTGAATAAGGCACATGCCAAACACCAAATACAGACGTAATCGTAGTAGACGAAGTGGTGATTTCCTAGTAAAACTGTGCTTTCTTTCCTTGGCCACCTCCTTGAAGATGTAGGGGAAAATGAGAGGCCCCACAGAAGGCTGAAGTATCTTACACGCCATTGGGAGACCATAAGCGCCCACTATTTTTGGTAGCAAGCCATTAGCCTACTGTGAAGGCCAAGCGTTTCCACCTTAAAAAGAAAAAAAAAAGCCAACAGCACACCCTTGGGGGGCAAGGTTTTGCCTCGTCTGCCTGGTCAAGGATTTGGCTTCAAGTCGGCGGCGCCAGTCGTCGCCAGATCCCCTTAAGGGTGTGACACCCAGTGTGCAGTCATCATGCCATTTCGTGCAGTTAGCACTGCCCCTTTCGATTTTGTTGCCTCGTCTTGGATACCACGTCTTCCACATCTCGCCCCTCTTTCTGACACGAACGCCAAAGTCACTAAAAATGGCCCAAAGCTCTGCTATCAAACTCCCGACCTGGCAAAGGGTACAGCCAACTCCATCGCAGGCATTTCGTCGTGACCCTGCGACTGTTCTGGCTCGATGGCTGTACAGCAAAAGAGAGCAGAAAGTCCTTTTGCCACCGCAGGCGCAGGCCGATTCACCGGCCTTTCAACCCCTTTCCATAGTCTGCATCTCGGACACGCATAATGCGCAGCCCGAGGTTCCGTATGGGGATGTTTTGCTGCATGCAGGCGACCTCACAAACCATGGGTCATTTGCCGAGCTACAATCCCAATTGACCTGGCTTCAGAGCCTGCCACATCGCCACAAGGTGGTCATCGGGGGCAACCACGACCTGCTGTTGGACCGTACGTTCACTGAACGCCACCCCGACCGCATCCCGGACGGTTCATGCGGTGATGGCACCTCACTCGATGACCTTGACTGGGGCGATTTGGTCTACTTGAATGATCGTTCCGTGACCCTGGAATTCCCACTTCCACCGTCTTCTTCTTCTTCTCCCCCCCAAGGGCGCACGCTCCGCATTTACGGTGCGCCCTGGACGGAACAATGCGGCGTGTTTGCCTTCCAGTATCCGCCTGTCCGGGAGCGTGTGTGGGCCGGCCGCGTGCCCGAGGGTACGGATATTGTGTTGGTTCACGGGCCGGCCAAGGGGCATTGCGATATGGGCGGCAAAGGGTGCCCCCAGCTGCTACGTGAGATCAGGAGGACGCAGCCTGCCCTGACAGTATTTGGACACATCCATGGAGGCTACGGTCGTGAAGACATCATCCACGACAATGTCGAAGCCGCGTACAGCGCTATCGAGCTGGGAGATCGGGGCCTGTTGGGCGTCGCTACGCTGCTGTGGTGGCTTTTGTGGGACAGCCTGTGCGGATGGCTGCAGCCACGCCGCCGAGTGACAGGCACACGGCTTGTCAATGCCGCACTGATGGCAGGCCGCGGGACCGCAGGAGAGTCACATATTCGAGAACCGATTGTGGTCCAGTTGTAAGCTGCGAGCATTGTGTCGAGCGTCGAGTGCATGTTAGCTATGTTCTTGATTGTGTCGTTCCTGCCATTGCTTGAAGAAGAAAATGCCTTCAGGATCAGTACAGTGGACAGACAAAATCTGTAATTGTTTGGCATTGCATTGCATCCATTAGCGTGCCAGTTGTAGTTACACAAAGCCGTTGAAATTCCAATACAGCACACTCTAATAATAGCTATTACATCTGTAACATAAGCTGCACTGTCGTGTGGGCACTAAGGGCTCCACGTGACCCACCATAGATTTAGTGTTAAAATACTCCACACGGAGTACTAGGTGGCATTTTATTAGGACTTTTACTACTGAGGAACCAACCCACGGAATACATACGATAGGTATTATACATCCACCACTCTCATTACTATGTAATACCCATCTGCCCCTGCTGTTTTCCATCGTCGCCAGAACACACAGGCGCAACAGGGCAGTTTAGTGGATATAATTGGGCAACCACCGAATAAATCCCCAGCAAAAAGATCGTGCTTCTTCCACCTTGAACAAACCATCACAAGATCTGATAGAAATTCAAGTTCTTGGTTGCTTTTACTTGGTTGAAATTTAATTGGGGATCCCCCGGATCAGCTCCGATAATGGATAACTCTCCGCGACAGACCCCTCGGTCCTCAACAAGGCAAGATGCATGTGTACAAACTACCATTCTGAGCTGTCACTGGCTGTCGGCGATCATACCTGGTGTGAATTAGTCGTCGGAGTCTTATATACTTCTCGCACCCCATTCTCAGGGACTCCCCATATTACTCGTACTTACTCGTACCCAGAACACATTCCTTACTGCATGAGCGTCGCATACAAAATTGTATTGTGTGCCTCAGCATCCATTTCTCGCTCTCCTCCTCTCGCCTCCCCTCACCCACTCTTACTGATCCACCCAGCCTGTCAAAGGTCTTGGTACGTATCTCCTCTCAACTTTAGCAACACGTCGAAGATAGGAAATCTAGCTTTCCTACTCGATACTGGTAAGCTACATGTCACTTTTCCAGTTTTCCTGGCTGCTTTCTCAACTGATATGCGTGTTCTCATCTACAGATCGCCACCTTTTGAGCCAGCTGCATCGCGCGAGCCTTCTGGAAGCGGCCGATCGTGTCTATATATCCCCCTGTTCGTGGTTGGTCATATGGTCGTAGGGAATTTGCGCATGAGGGCGAGAAGAAAAGGTGGGTATAATGCAATACGCAACAAAATCAACAAGGCTGCGCGTGTTCTTAACCACAGGTGTACTAAGCTCGCGATTTACGGGCTGTTACAGATGTATCACCTCAAGACGGGCCGCCCTCGCCGCCGTCCGGCGGTTCTTCTGCGATAGACAAACCCGCAAAGGATCCCAGACCTGAGTTGTCACCCGGGAAGATTTCTGGCGACGGAAGCTCGAAGCGGTCGGATGGGAATGGTACGCCGCTGAACTCGGCATCTGCGTTCTGGGCAAGGGCCCACTGTTCCATGAATCTGAAGTAATCTTTTGGAGGTGAGCAGAGAGGGACGAAAGACGAAAATACCCCTAAAAAACAGCCACACGCACGACAAAGGATGACTTACCCTCCTTCCGGCTGAACTGGATGCCGAGATATCGGATGTCCAGTCCACTGCCGGGCGAATACGAAGACGCCGAGGACGGCGGCGACACAGTGGAGGCCTGCTCCAAGTGCGGCTGGGAGCTGCGCGAGCTGCGCGAGCTAGGGCCGTGGGACGAAGACCCGTTGGAGGAGGAGCCGTGGTGATTACTGCTGTGGTGGTTGCTCGAGGTGCGCGGGCGCTGCCGCAGGGAGGACATGGAGAAGCGACGGCCGGAGCTGCTACTGCTGCCACCAGCATGACTGCTGCTGCTGCTGCTGCTGTTGTTATCTGGGGCGCTGCCGCGACGGCCGCGGACGGTGAGGCGCAGACGACGGTGGGCGTCGTCGCGATTCTTGATGTCGGCGTCAAAGGCATAGACGAGGTACTCGCGGTAGCGGCGGTCCGTGCGGTTGGCATAAAAGGTGAGGTAGTGATATGTGGTGTAGCGGTCACGCCACATCTTCATGCGCTGGATAGCGCCAATGCCGCGAACGCTTCCAAAGGAGTCTGTGCGGCCGTCGCGGTCGGACCAGATGACATCGAAGTCGAAGTGATCGACGAGGTCCTGGCTGCGCAGGTCGCTCTGGAAGCGGTGGGAGCCCTCGGTGGAGGTGAATTCGTACTTGACTTCGATGTGGTCGTCGAGCACAAGCGTGTCGTCGCTGGTGACGTACCGGATGCGGTGCGGCTCTAGGAAGGTCAGGTACAGTTCCATGTCGCACGGGTCGCCATATGGTCGGTGGCGGGCGTGCAAGGTGTGGGGGAAGATGTCGATCGGGGCGCTGGACGGCACTGGGAAGTCAGCTGGATGGCGCGGCGCAGCAACATGAGAAGAGACATACAAAAGTGCTCAAGGAACTCGCCCTGGTAGCTGCACTGCCATCGAACGCGGCGCGGCTCGGTATGGACAATCTCCCAGGGGCCGAGATAGACGGTGGTTTCGTTGGCGGTGCGTTCGAAGAGCGTGCTGGGGTAGGCGGGTTAGAGCTTGGACGTAGAGGGGAGAGGCAAAACAAGGAGGCAGGCGGGCGAAGGAGTTACATTGTTGCCTGATAGCCCGGCGGCCCCAGGTCTAGGGGCCGCAAGGGCGTTGGCGGCGGGGCCGACGAGTTGGACGTCACGGCGGACACGGCAGAGGAGCTCGGCGTGCGGGTGGAACCGTTGGGGCTGGCATATGGATGAGCATACGACCGCGGGTAGCCGACAGAAGATGAGGTAAAAGAGGAGGCAGACGACCCAGATGCAGCCATGGTCTGGCACAAGGTGGTCGGCAAGGGAGGGGGAGCCGTAGAGAGAAGGGTGATGGAGGTTACGGCGGCGGCGGCGGCGGCGGCGGCGGTAGCCGCAGCAGCAACGGCGAGGTGGAAGGGAAGCTATGAGAGGGGGGGGGAGCAGGGCAGGTAGAGGAAAGACAACTACCGAGCAGGAGAAGGACGACTAGAGCTACCGAGGGCGACCAGACCGGCAGCAGGTCAGTCGGCACGGCGCAGATGAGCAGCGAGTGCTTGGCGAAGGTGTTCTGCTGCTGGAAGATGGTGGTGTGGCGAGACGCGGCTGCTCCATCCAGGGCAAGTGTGGGAGGGAGGGAGGAAGCTTGACAAGGAGCAATAGTAATAGAGACCGACAGAGCGTATCGACAGATGTGCTTCTTTTATGGAGGACCACAGGAAAGGTTGCTGGAGACGACTCGGCCGGTGGTAACGTTGGCAGGCGACTTGGGGAGGGGTGGAGGGGGACACGATGTTTCTGTACAAAAAGCAACCGATGCAGATAGATGGCGTGAAGAAAGAGAGGGCAGCGGACGGCTATCCACCGTCCACAAAGGGTTGGCAGGTGCCGGAGTGGTAGAGCCTGCTTGTCGTTTTCTTTTTTTCTCGTCCTGGTGCAGATATCCCACGCAGGCGAGCGAGAAAGCCAAGGGTGGCAGTTTATGAGGGTCGTTGGGTGGTGACAGGCTCTCCGTCAAGGGTAGCTTATTCGCAGAGGCTCTGGCTGTTCCTAGTGCGTGGGCCAAGCTTGCAGCCGGGAAGGGGCCGGCGAGTAGGAGCGCGCAGGTTTAGGGGTGAAATGAGCGTGGCCGAGGAGCGGAAGCCTGGGACGATGCGGCGGGCGGGCGTTGCATGGTTGATGCGCGGGCGTGTGGTGTCTGGAGCGGTGCAGCGTGGTCCTGGGCGTTGGGTTTCTGCGAGAAGTCAATTCGGCCAATCGCTGGTGGACCCAAGAAGGAGAGCACGGCAAGAGGATGGGGTGAAGCGGGTGGAGGCGACGTGAAAAAGGGACTCTGTCGTGTATAGGGTAGGGAAGAGGAGGGGACGGAGGGGAGAGGAGGGGGGGGGGAGCTTGGAGCACGAGTACGGAGCAGAAGGGACGACGGCCACTGATGCCCGAGTGTGCGGATTCGCCTCCGCAAGGGACGAGCGGCCGCTCTCTGCGTGTAGGGCGAGCACATGGGGGAATGCGGCAACGGGATTTGTGCAGAGCGGCGGGCAGGCTAGGCGAGCAGGGGGGCGGCTGAGTGGGCCGTTGTGTGGGGACCACGTTAAAAGGCAAGCGTAGCGAATGACGCAGGTAGTATTGCTCGCAGCTAACGTGTATTATTGTATTACCTGCTGTAGGCAATACTTGAGGCGCATTGCAGCGGGCTGGGCCTGGACTCGCTGGGCGATTGCTGGGCGGCGCAGGCCATTGGCGATCTTGGCACGTCGAATCACTTGGGCACATGGCGACAGCAGCGACGTTCTGGGGAGTGAGCGCAGAGACGAGAAATGAGATAAGGGCGGGTGGCAGAGGGCAGGAGGGCAGGAGGGCCAGGGCGTCCAGGGCGTCCAGGGCGTCCAGGGCGTCCAGGGCGTCCAGGGCGTCCAGGCCGGTCCAGGCGGCTCTTGCAGGGCAAGGGTTCTGGAGGGGACAGAGGTCTGCAGAGGCTAGAAACCGCAGGCCGCGAGCTTAGAGAGCAACTGAGAGTGCCAAACAGAGCCGAAACACATCCACTCTCGTGGGACTATCGTCCAAGCCACCTCAGACCCTTCAAAGACCCCCTCGACACCCTCCCCATCTGCTTGGCTGCAAGGGTCTTAGCGCCTCGACTCAATTCGCGATCCTTCAGTTGTCCCTTCTCCTTCTGCTGTTTCTTCTCAGCTGCTCATTATCTAGACCCGTTGCCCATTCTTATTCTTGCACACACTCACTTCTTCCTCTCTCCCTGCATTTCATGGATTGACCACCTGCTTTTGACCACCTGCTTTGCTCCCCAAAGCTCAAGCTCCTTGCGGACCCACTCGCGTCTGGCGTCTCATTTTGAGAGGCTGCATCTGCACGCCATTTCACCATTCCCGGACTCTCCCAACTCTCTTCCCTTATCCCGCCCAGCTATGCCCTCCGTGCCTGGTTCGCTCTAATATGGCAGGAGCCATGTATCCGGAACCAGAACGGAGGCGCAATCGCGGCTTCCTAGGCTCCGACAGTTCGGCCTTGTCCCCACAGGATCGTCACGTACGTGACCCCCCGTCTGTCCCCCGGTTCCCCTTCTTCCCTACTAACCGACCCGCAGGACCGCAGCCAGCTGCGCTACGAGCTTGACCTGAACACCTGGAATCTGCGCATCTGGGGCGTCGCCGCCTCGGGCTTCCTCACTGACTCGTAAGTCTGCCTCACCGGTCTCGGGTCTCGAGTCTTTTCCGTGTTGACCGCTGTAGATACAACCTCTTTGCCACCAACGTCATCCTTGCCTCCATCTGCTTCGTCTACTTCCCGGACCACAAGTACCAGTATGTCGGTACCCTCATCAACATTTTCACCCTGCTCGGCTCCGTCGTCGGCCAGCTGTCCTTCGGCTTCCTGGCCGACTACTATGGCCGGACCCGTCTCTACGGCATCGAGCTCGTCCTCGTCATCGTGTCCACCATCGGCGTCGCCACCAGCAATTATGGCTTCAACGACCTGTCCTTCCTGGGACTGTTCATCTTTGTGAGTTTCCCCGTCATGAGCGCCCCGATTCTTCTGCAGCTGCTGACCTTTGAAGTGGCGCTTCGTCATGGGCATCGGTATGGACCTCGACCCTGCCCCCCCCTTGTGACCTTCCGACCCTGCTGACCTTTAGGTATCGGCGCTGAGTATCCCCTGAGCGCTGTCATCACGGCCGAATGGGCCAGCACCTCCTCGCGCTCCACTATGCTGTCTTCCGTCTTTCTGATGCAGCCCGTGGGCCAGGCTCTAGCTCAGCTCGTCGGCGTCTGGGTCGTCCTGGGCCGGGAGCGCATGTACCACCTGCAGGCCATGCAGTGCGGAATCGACAGCAAGTTCACCGAGGAGTGCCGCGAGGCCATCGACGGCATCTGGCGCATTGTCATCGGCTCTGGCGCCGTACCGGCCCTCCTAGCCATCATCTTCCGCTTCTTCCTCTACGACTGCGGCCTCTACACCCTCGAGGTCAAGAACAAACCCGGCACCGCCTTCCGCGACACCCAGCGCATCTACGGCGCTCCCGGTGGCATCCCGGGCGGCATTCCCGCCATGCCAGGCATCGGCAGTGGTGGAGTGGGCACCGCCGGCGCTGGAAATGGCACTGGAAACGGTGCTGCTGCCAGCATCTCCAGCCCCGGCGGCGGTGTTGCACCTCCGTACTCGCCCGCTGCCGCCTCGTTCGATGAGCCGCCGCCCATCCAGTTTTCCGTGGGGGATTTGCGGAACTATTTTATCCGGGATGGCAACTGGTATTATCTTTTGGGTAAACAGCCTCCCCCCTTCCCCCCTCTCCCCTCCCCCCAAATATTCTTCTAATTTGTCCATCACAGGCACTGCTGCTACCTGGTTCTTTCTCGATGTCAGCTTCTACGGCTTCTCGCTGGACAATCGCGGTGTGCTGGCGGACATGTGGGCTACCCAGGACCCTCCAGCAGTCAACACCTCACTGTCATGCTGGAACTCGAAACTGGTCAACGGTACTTCCACGCTGCCTTCTTGGCAGGCTGCCGGCAACCTGCCTGTCTGGCAGACCGACGTCACGAAGCCCTGCAACACCATCTACGAGGTGCTGATCCAGCAGGCCAAGCAATACTTGCTGACTGTTTCTCTGGCGTCCATTGCCGGCAGCGCCTGCTTCATATTTGCCGCCAACCGCCTGCCGCGTCGCCAGTGGCTCACTACATCGTTCGTTGTCCTGTTCGTGCTCTTCATCGTCACCGGCGGCGTCTACTACGGCGTCAGCCATGGTCCGGCCGCTCCGGCCACGGTCGTCTTTGTGGCCATCTGCCATTTTGTCTTCAACTTTGGTTCGTTCTCCTCTCGCTCAGCTGTGTCCTGTACCGACTCGTGCTTGGCTGACCTTGACGACCACTAGGTGCCAACACGCTCACCTTTATCATCCCTGCCGAGGTCTTCCCGACCTGCTATCGCTGCACCTGCCACGGCATCTCTGCGGCTGCTGGCAAGATCGGCTCCATCTGCGCCGTGCTGATCGTCTACGGCGTGCAGGTCGGCTACAACTCCAACACCCGCCAAGGCTTGCTTTTTCTGCTGTTCGGCTCCTTCATGGCCCTTGGCGCTGTCTACAGCTGGGCCTACCTGCCAGACGTGCAGCGTGTTGTTGGCGGACGCAGGTTTAGCTCCAGTCGCCTCGAGACAAAGACGCTCGAAGAGCTTGGCGAAGGTCGCGCCAAGGCAAAGCGCGAGGGCGAGATCATCACTGTGCGTGACAAGTGGGGCGAGATCAAGCGGCGCCGTGGCCGCAGACGACTCGGGAGCGCGGCCGCTGTCTAGGAGCAGGCGGTCCGCGCGTTCTGTGTCCTGCGTCTTCTCAACCTGTGCGATCAATGCATGATGACCTATAGTCTGATTATAATACCCGAATGAAGGATTCTATACAAGCGTTACCCAACCAGCCCTATCCTATGCTAAAAATGTGTATGTCACTGCTATTGTTGATTACAGGGTACTTCTTTTTTCAAACAAAATTTCAAAATCCCAAAATCCCCCCCCTCCCCCCCAAAAAGCCTTTCACCGCTCGCTGGCTGTCGTTGACCCCATGCTGCTGTCATCGCTGACCGACTGGCCGTCGGACTCGGACAGGCTCGCCGTGCCGTTGCGCCGTGGGATCGTCAGATAGTTTGCTGCTGCTATTTCTGTCGTGTTCCGGTCCCCGGGCCCATTGCTCGATCCATCAATGTGCCGCGATACGTCAGCTGAGGCTAGGGCATCGCGCAGGCTTTGTCCGCTGTCGTCCATGGCGGCCAGGAAGCGCGCCAGCTCCTTGCACAGATCCCAGTCGCCCTCGCGCATGGCCCGCCGCAGCAGCCGCACGCCTTGCTCACTGGCCGTGGCCAGCTCGTCAAACGTATGGAGGATCAGCAGATAGCCGCCGGCCGTCTTGAGGTTGCCGCGCAGAAGCGATTCCTCAAACAGCTCCTGCGGCGGCGGCAGATAGGCAAACAGGGTGCGCCACGACCGCACCTCCGTCTTGCGCGTGCATTGCACCACGATGTCGAGGTACGGCCGGAAGCTCGACAGCAGCGACAGGACGCGCGGCAGCACGGCGGCGTCTGGTGCCGGCGCCGAGTCCACTTCTTCGTCGAGCACCTGGTGCAGCAGGATCTCCAGCGCGTGTGCAAAGTAGGTCAGGTTTTGGTACTGCTGGGCCAGCCGCAGGGCCGTGGGGGCCTGGGAATTGCGCAGGTAGAAGCGCAGGACGTCGGGAAGAAAGAGATGGGTCTGGATATGAGCAAAGACGAAGGACGGGGAGAAGAACGGGGAGACTCACTCGTATGGCAAAGCGGAAAAAGGAAAAGTTGACATCGCGCCGCTGCACCAGGTCCGGCTCGACACCCAGCACGATGCCCTTGGCCAGCAGAACCGACAGCGGGTAAAAGTCCACGGCCACAGCCACCGGCGGCACGACATCGCCGCCCGACACCACGGCGTCCAGCACGGCCGTCGTGTCTGGCCACACCTTGAGCTCGCCGCCGTCAAAGAGCCACAGCGACGAGAGCAGCTTGTCGACGCCGCCGGTGCCGGCACTGGACGCACTGGACGTGGGAACGGGCGGCGCCGGTGCAAACGGCTGGTCTTTCATGCATACATAATACTCGACGCTCTGGGCGATGATGCGCATGTCGTACTTGAGGTGGCCCTCGTCGTTGAGCGACGGCCGGAACAGCACCAGCTTGCCGTCGACCAGCACCAGCACCGACGCCACGGCCACGTCCTGCGAGGGGTCGCCGTCGTACAGCTGGCTGTCGGGCAGGATCCAGCTGAGGCCGCGGACGCGTGCCGGGCTGCGCACGATGCCGTGGAAGCCAATCTGGCCGACCTGCACCAGCCGGACGGCGCCAGCGGTGGATGGGGCAAAGACAAAGTGGTAGAGCACGTTGTCGTACGTGTACACCAGCAGCGAGTCCTCGCCCGACGGCGTGATCAGCACCACGGGCGCCGGCATGGCCTCCACGTGCAGCGCGCTGGCGCGGTCGAGCGCGGCGTCGCGGGCAAACAGGCGCAGCTCAAAGGCGCCGCGGCCGACCTCGACGGCCGCCACCAGCACGTTCTGGTACCAGCACATGCCGCCGCGCACCTGGAACTCGTCCTCGGCCACGGCATCGCCAAACGTGCGCCACCGCCCGCTGTGCACGCTGTAGTGGGCGAGACCGCGTCGGCCGGCCACGGCAACGTACCGGCCGTCCGCCGAGATGACGGTGCAGCGGATGGGCCACTGCTTCAGCAGGTAGGTGGCCGGGATGCGGGCCGTGTGCCACAGGAACGGCTCGGCCGAGATGGTCGTCATGTCCGGCAGGTCGTAGCCGCGATACACCATGATGTTCTGGTTCGTCTGCAGCACCGTGCGGAACAGGTTGGCCGGGCTGTAGCAGCCAGCCGCGGCGCTGCGCGCCATCTCCAGCAGCCACACGGCCTCGTGCCGGTTAGCCACCAGCAGGATCTCGCACGAGCCGCCCACCCACGCGGCGTCGCGCACGCCCGACAGCCACTCTTCGCCATTGGCCTGCGCCAGCCCGCGCTCGGCCTGGAAGCTGTGGCCGAGCGGCTTGCCGTAGACGCTCCACGTCGCCCACCCCTTCTCGTACCCGGCCAAGAGGCAGTAGCCGTCGGGCGAGTAGGTCAGCTTAGTCAGCGACCCGGTCGTGGACGGCGACCCGGGCGGCGGGTGCACGTGCGACGGCGGGATGTTACCCACGTAGTCGCGCGCCGAGTACACGCGGACGGCCCCGTCTGCACAGCCCACGGCGACGAGCGAGAAGCGCGCGTTGATTGTGGCCCGTCGTGCCTGCTCCGGAGCGGACGACGGCACGTGAAAGCAGTAGCCTCGGAAGAGCTTCTTATGCGACGATGCCATGCCGTGAGGAGCGGCATCCGACGTGGTGGACGAAGACGAGGAAGACGATGCCGGCACATCCGAAGACGAGTGCTTGTTGTTGCTGGTGCTGCTGGTGCTGCTGGTGCTGCTTCGCTGCACAGCATAGGCTTTGCCGTCGCTGGTGACCCACGTGGCCAGGCTCATGGGCTTGTCGTACGTCATCTCGCTGACGGTGACCTTCTTGTCCAGCCAGCCCATGCGGCTGAGGATCTCGGTGCTGGTCTGGCTGCCGGTGCTATCGGGCGTCCAGCGGATGCACTGCACGGCCGCCGGCTTCGTTGTTGCTACGACAAGCTCGTCGTCCAGCGCCAGCGCACTCTCGATGCCCGCGTCCACCTTGATGACCATGCGGAAGCGCACGCTGATGTCGCGCACGCCTGCACCCTCGCCGGGGCCCCACAGGATCTGGTCGGGCCGCGCATGACCCGGGTCGCCGACATGGTTCTGACGCCGGCGCTGGACGTTGGTGTGGCTGGTGAACTGCGGCTTGTACACCTGCGAGACGGCGTCGGTCGCCAGCGAGTACGTGATCAGGAAGCCGAGGCTCGTGGACACGACGATGATGGCCGAGTCGGGCCGCAGGAGGAGGTCGACGTTGTCGCCGTACGAGGTCAGCGAGGCGTCGGAGCGCACGACAACCGCGAGCACAACGGTGGGCTGCAGCAGGCGTCAGCAGCCAGGTCGCACAAGAAAAACGCACAAGCAGGCAAGAGAAACACACCTTGGTCTGCCAGATGGTCATGGACGTGGCCGTGATGGTGACGAAGAGATGGCCGGACCGCGACAGCCGCAGCGCGAGCACTGGGTCTGTGGCGGGCACGGACAGCGGCGATGCGGGCCGTGGTGGCAGGGCATCGTGCCCGTCGTGGTGGTAGCCGTGCTCAACCGACTGGATGGCCGGGGTCATGGGCGTGGACGGCGTCAGGGGTGGGTGGTGGTGGCCCGCATGAGCGGTGGCGATGGGCAGGCCCAGGGCGTCGTGGCTGGCTGTGGGCGAGCTCGAGGCCACGCCGGAGACCGGGTCGGCGGCAGCCCCGTGCGTCTGGAGTCGGGACGGCACCCGGCGCGCCTGCTGGGCGAGCAGCGGCGAGGCCGACGGGGACGGCAGCAGGTTGGCACCGTCATGGCTCACAGCGACGGCGGGAATGGCGGCCTTGCGGCTGTTGCTGGTTGCGTAGATGCGCGGGGTGGCAGCCGGCCAGTACATGGCAGGCGCATTGAAGAGGTAGGAGCCCGGTTGCGAGCTCTCGATCGGTCGGAGAGGATGCTTCGTGAGGGCGAGGTTGGTCGTTGCAACAGGTAAGGAGTAATAGCTGTGCAACTAACGAGTGCTTATCTAAAACAGGTACCGTCTAGAGACGCATCTACCTCCACTACTTCGGATTTCACCGCCTTTATTGAATTAGCGCGCCAAGTACTGCCGCCTATGTATTTCATTGTATACGCCACAAACGGTACCCATGACTAAGCGTTGGCGAAAACGGTGCCCAAAATTGGAATCACAACAGAGAGAACGAAATAAAGCGTCACGTGGTTTGTTATGTCGGATTGCCAGTGAATGCGCCCGTTTTACAACAAAGAGCTTTGGTTACCCCCAGTACACCTGTGGTCTCGAAGCAGATCCCATCCCGCGTGGATTGCCTGTGCTCTTTGCTCACCATGGCGCCAGCAATCGCTCGCGGCACGCGCGACAGGATCCTCAAGGAGCGATTCCCCAGCTTCTTGTCTGGGCTCAAGAGCCAGGCATACCACGACCCCAGCTCCCGCAACCTGCCGTACCATGACCAGTCGGCAGAGAAGGGGGACACGCCCAACATCATCGGGTATGTTTTCCCCGGAAGCAAGGAGCCAGCCCACTGACCAGCAGCGTACGGTCGATTTCCTGGAACCCACTCGGCAACCTGGTGGCAACAGGCTCCAGCGACAGGAGCATTCGCGTTTGTGCGTGCGAGCTCACATTACCCCTGTGATCTCTTGCCGCTGCTAACATCGACAGGGAACCCAGAGAAGCCTAATGTGCGGTTCTCCACCGAGCTCAAAGGACACACGGCGCCCATCGCCAAGGTGGCCTTCAACCCGGTGCAGGATGCTGAGCTGTGCAGCGTCAGCGAGGACGGCGTGGTCAAATTTTGGAATGTGCGCACAAAGGCCTGCGTCAACGAGGTCAAGGATCTTGGCGAGGCGGTGACGCTGGTCTGGGCACCGGACGGCGACAATCTGATCGTGGCGAGCAAGGTAAGGCGGGCAGCGAGGGGGAAGAGGGGGAGAGGGGAGCCCTCTTTGCTTGCACAGCATGACTGACCCAAGCAGGACAATAATCTGCATGTGCTGTCGTCGACTCAGCCGACGCCCTTGGCCGTCGAGAAGCAGCCGGCACGGACCAACGACCTCGCCTTTTGCTGGAGCGGCAAGAAGTTGTTTGCAGCCACTAGCGACGGCCGCACGCGCATTCTGTCTTTTCCAGATCTGACGCCCGTGTTTCTCGAGAACTACGCAGGGCCCGACGGCGAAGTGGCCGAATTCTCCCTCAAGGGCCACACAGCCGAGTGCCTCACGGTGGCACTGAGCCCGACCGGGCGCATTTTGGCGACCGGCGGTTCCGACGCCATCATTGCGCTGTGGGATACAACAAAGTGGACGTGCCTGCGGACGATCTCCAGCATGGCAGGGCCGGTGCGGAGTCTGAGTGAGTGGCCGTGTTTATTCAACGTTGAACGCCTTCCCCCCTTTCTTTCCTTTTGCTAACCACTGCACAGGCTTCAGCTGGGATGGCTACTATCTGGTCGGCGGCAGCACGGAGGGCACCGGGCTGGAGGTCTCACAGACCGAGAGTGGCGAGCACATTTACACGTTTAAGACGGCACAGGCGGTGCCCGTGGTGGCCTGGGCGCCGACTCGATACGCGCTAGCCTATAGCGAGTTGGGCAGTCTCCGCATCATGGATTCGGAGAAGAAGTGATCATTGGCCGATGCCGCGCATTGACCGAGAGAAGAAGACACATGTGAAAACCGTCAGACCAGCGAGGCGGTGCATCGATCTCCTACTCTCTCCATATTAGCTTGCCGCCAAGAATGGTACGAGAATGGGTGCTTCCTGCATGCACCGCCTCCGAGGGCGGCTAAGTACAAAGTACAAGCGCCCCAGCGCTGTTTCAGTAACCAGCTCACTGTTGTTAATCCTATATCCTCGCTGAAGCTAGGCGTTAACGCTAGTCTTCAACGGGGCTGGTCGACATTCTAACGGCTCATGGCACCTGCCCTACTGAGAAGTACCCCGATACATCTTCGATGCTGCTACATAGACCTATTTATAAGTACTAGTACCTTTACCGCGAGTAATGCTCCGTACGAAGTACGCGCCAACCGCCTCCCGTAAGCAAATGGCCAAATCTCAGCACCCTTTGGGGGGAGAGACAGTCAGTTGATAAAGGATGACGATGAATATTACGACAAGTGGGGGACAGGGATTCTACAGTGTGCACACCTTCCACAATTAGACCAAGCCGCCAATTTTGCAGCGCCTGCACCGTGCCTTCCGCACTGGGCTGCTGCCTGAGGTTATTTTCTTTTTTGTCAGCATCCAAAACGAATCGTCGACCCTTCTTCGTCCCAACCTTGGCTTCAACGGCCAACCCCCCGTCGGCCTTGCATTCTCTTGCTTCTCGCTACGGACATCCATCGCACCGTGTGCCCCTGTCGCCGCCTGCTCCTATTGCAACCCCCACTAGACAACGTAGCCATCTTTGGCTCTTCGCTCCCCTCAAGCCGGAGAAACGGGACGCATTCTGCCTTTCTGTTCCGCCTTGTTTCTTCGCCATCGACGACCGACGACCGGACGTGTCTTGCCATGTCGAGACGACCGCCTGCTTTTTGAGCCTACATTCACAAGACGAGCCAATTCCGACGATCATCGGGCTGACAGGATACCCCTCTGCCTCTCGCGGCCGATTTGCCCCCCTTTTCCTCGAGATCACACCTCAAAGTGTCCGCGCACGGAAACGTGGATGTGAAGGAGTGCTGAGCCTGCTCCGCTAATAGTGGCCACCGGTTTGGGACAGCGTCGTGTACAGAATTATGGATTCTATCGAGGTCGACAGCGGCGCGAAAGCTTCGGCGCACATTGGCGAAAACAGGCTCAACCCGAATGCCGGCATCCCTCGCCAGAAGCGCTTGGCCTGTCTCATCTGCCGCCGCCGGAAGCTCAAGTGCGACGGCCGAAAGCCCAGCTGTAGCACTTGCGCCCGCCTTGGCCATACTTGTGGCTACGATGAAGTCCGGAAGAAGAGCGGGCCCAAGCGCGGCTACGTCAAGATTCTCGAGGAACGCCTAAGTGCGCCATCTCTGCCCTCTGCCCTGTTTACCTCGTTTCTGCCTCGGCAGACACTGACAGTCGTCCCCAGGAAATGTCGAGAACCTGCTCGAGACCCAGACGCAGAAAGCTTCAGCCGCAGAAGCTGCTATAGCGGTCGCCGGCAGCAGCGACGGCGGCAACAGTGGCTCGGGTCCCTCATCCACTGCCCTGCCCCGCGAGCCGGCGGGGACCACCGATTTTGCCATTGGCGATCCGTCCATCAGCCTGCCGAGCCGTCCTGATATGGAGAGCTGGCAGTTCAACACAGAGTCGTCACCACGACCGCGCTCGCTCGACGACTTCAACATGGGCGGCCAGAGCGCCGTCAACACGAATCCCGGCGAGAGCAATTTTACTTGGGAGATTGTCAACCTCGGCCTCGACGAGCCACTGCCTCCCCCAGAGGTCACGGAGGAGCTGTAAGTTTGCGCTCAAGCTGTGCTTCTATGTTTGTTTGTCCTGCCAATGCTGATGCAGCTAGCACCCAAATATATTTCGACAAGATTCATCCGTCGCTGCCTATGATCCACAAGCTGCGCTTCCTGGCCGCCATGAACCTGTGAGACCCCCCCTCCTTGCTGCGACCGCCTCGTCTGACCAGCCAGCGCTCCAAACCAACGGCCACCTGTGTGCTTGCGCTATGCTATGTGGACGCTGGCCGCCTCCATCACCGACAAGTACGAGAACCACAAGGACCTCTTTTACCAGCGCGCTCGCAAGTATGTCGAGGCCGACTGCATGCAGGGCTTTGGCGAGCATATGATCTCCGTCGCCCACTGCCAAACCCACATCATTCTGGCCTCGTACGAGTTCAAGATGATGTACTTTCCCCGCGCCTGGATGAGCACTGGCCTGGCGGTGCGACTTTGTCAAATGTACGTGCAGCTCGACTGCTGTCTCTGCTTTCTTCTACTTTCTTCTGCTCTGTTCTGCTCTCTTCTACTCTCTTCGTGTACCTTGTCTTCCTCTCTTCTGACAGCACCAGGATTGGCTTGCACCGCATCGATGGCGCCGGTCTGCAAGTGAAGCAGTGTCTGCCTCCAGCGCGCGACTGGACGGAAGAGGAGGAGCGCCGGCGCACCTTTTGGATGGCCTTCTGCGAGGACCGCTACGCCAGCATCGGCACGGGCTGGCCCATGACCATCGACGAGCGGGATATCCTTACTGCGCTACCCAGCAGCGAGGAGAACTTTATCATGAGCCGCCCCGGGCCCAGCGTTATGCTGCAGGACATCATGTTTCCCAGCGGCGTTGCCAAGCTTACCCCCTACGGCGGCATCATCCTCACAGCATATCTCTTTGGCCGCAACCTCACCCATCTCCACCGGCCCGACCCCAACGACAACGACAGCGACCTCAATGGCGAATTCTGGAAGCGCCACCGCAGCCTGGATCACATCCTGCTGAACGCTGTCCTGAACCTGCCCAAGAGCGTCCGACTGGCCGAGGACATGCAGAATCCCAACGTTGTTTTCACCAACATGAGCTTGCATACTTCCATCATTTGCCTGCACCAAGCTGCCGTCTCCAAGGCAAATCTCAACCTCTCGGACCAATCTGTTGCCACCGAGAGTAAGACGCGCTGCATCTCTGCCGCCACCGAGATCGCACGCATCATGCGCACCATCTCGCACATGGATATTTCAGCAGTGAGTCTCCTCGCCCCTTGGTCCCTTGTGACACTTTCTGGGTCTCATTTCCGGTCTAATCTGTTTTTATAGATGAACCCCTTCATCTGCTTCAGCCTCTACGTTTCTGCGAGGGTTTTCGTGCAGTTCTTAAAGAGCCAGCCTGAAGACAGCGAGAAGATCGATACACTGAAATTCCTCCTCACCGCCATGGCTGCCCTGAGGCGGAAAAACCCGCTGACCCAGTCATTCCTTGTCCAGCTCGACTTGGAAGTGGCCGGACTCTCCCGCAAGATACCGAATCTGCGGACAATGTTGAATCTGAGCTCCCAAAGTGTGGGTCCTTATCGTTTCCTTCTTCAACCGCCATCGTCCCTGCTGACCGCACGGCAGCCTACACCAGGAGGTGATACCTCTGGTGCCGCTTTTGGACGTCAGGGGGCTACATGCGACGAAGGCGCAGGCGATGGCATCTTGGCATTCCAACGCGAGGGTGCATCGCCCAACACCCGCGAAGACATAACTGTCCGAGACCGACACTCTGCATCCACTTCTGCAGCGGCAAGTACAGCCGGGGCTAGCAGCGGCATTGGGGTAACAGCAGGAAGACCCGGAACGGCATCCACCTGGCTCAGCCCTGAGTCAAACCTTCCCATGCGTGATCGGAGCAGCGCAGGCCAATCGCCCGCGTTCCAGATGTCGACAGCCTATCCCGACCCGACGAACGGCGCTCTGCTTGGCGCAAGCGGCGAGCATTGCATGCAAGGCTTTTCCCAGACCGAAGAGACTCATGAGGTCCACGAGACCAACGACATGTCCACATCGCCTGGCGACGGCATGTCGAGCAGGTTGACACCGAACTCTAGCTCGAGCTCCGAACACAGAAATGCGCTTGGTCTGCCCCAAAACGCCCAGCTGTCTGCCGGCAGCTCGTTTGATGCCAGCCCCGTGCCGTCATCACACGGCCTGGCCACCGGCCGGCGCGGTGTCGTCGGTGGCGTCAGTGCAGTGGACCAGGGCCCCGTAAATTATTTCCCAACTGCCGACAGCGCGGCGACCGGCTTCGTGACACAGGCAGGAACTGCTGCTCCCATGAACAGCACTGAGGCTTTGAACAACATCATGTCAGGCGGCCCGCCAACGGCTGATTATGCTATGCAGTGGGCTATTCCGGGGCAATCAGCCATGACGCCTGAATCGGAAGGCATGCTGAGGACAATCATTCAGATGGGGACGATGGAAACGATGGATCTCGGCTGGGCGTCGAACCCATGAGGTGAGCGTTGGATTGAAAACAAGCGGCAGCGGGACTGGTGGACATTTTCTGGGTATTTCAAAAAGGGGCCAATGCTGGGAAGGAAATGGATAGCGGGGGCAAGCCCAATGTATTATTCCATGTTTTTCTGCTTGGATGCGTTTCTGGGGGTTTTTTTTTTTTTCTTTTTCTCTTCCTCTTCTTCTCTCTCCCAAAAAATATATCTCGGACGACAACACACGACCTACGACGACAAAGACATGAACGGCTACTTATTTATGTTATATGAATATATAACTACATATATAGTGATTGGGGCATATCCAAGTATCTCTCTGAATACAACACTTGATAGCGAATGCTTGTCTTTTCTCATATATGGGGCGTAGAGCCATTACCGAGTAATTTCATCACCACATCACCCGTGATACCGTAGTTGCCAACTCTGCTCGATCTCTGCTCTGCTGACTGTCCAAACGAATGCATGAAACAAATGAAAGTGGGGATATTGAAAGGAGAAAAAACAAGCTGTAACGGCGCAAGGAAAAACACATCAAAAGAACAGCTGGCGTGAAAAGAAGAAGAAAAGAAAACGAAACCATAAAAAAAAGGAAAAGGAAAAGAGAGAATTACAGACAGATTACAGCACCAAAAAACACGCTGCCTGCTCAGAGCTGCATGCCCGGGTCCAGCATCATGTTAATCGTCCCCATATCATCGCGCGGCTTGCGTGCATAGCCGCGCAGCATGCGCCAGGCCGCCCCGGTAATGCGGCCTTCCTCGACAATGGCGTGGATGCCGTCCAAGCTCTTGCTGGCCTCGCGCATGGCCGCACCGGCCGTCACCGTGTCGGCCAGCCGCAGCTCGCCGGCCGTTTTCTCCATCTCGGCCCGCAGCAGCCACCGCTCCCAACACCAGCTGCCGGCTAGGCCTGTCACGGCGGCCACGTTGTCGGTAGAGCCGGAAACCATGGCCTCCAGCTCGACCGTCGGGACAATGTTGCCAACGGAATCACGGACCATGGCGGGCCGAGCCAGCGTGGTCGGCCGCGGCCCCAGAGGAAGACACAGCCAGGCACGGCGGGTATCGACAAAGCCGAGGCGCCGCAGCCGGTCGAGGAACAGCTTGGTGGGCGACGGATCGTAGCCCAGGGTCTGCAGCACGAAGCCAAACTCGACACTCTTGGCATTGCCCAAGGGGCCGGCGTTGACAATGTCCGAGTCCAGCAGGCTGAACTCGACGTAGCCGCCCGGCTTGAGCACGCGGAAACATTCGTTCAGGCACGTCTCCCACTCGTCCTCGCCGTTCTCGCCGACGAACTTGAGGATCGAATAGAGCTCAGACGCACGCACCAAATCAAACTGGCCATCGTCGAACGGCAGCCGCGTCAGCCGCTCTACCGCCACTTGGCGGTGGTTGGGCGGCCCGCGGATGTTGGCGTTGGACAGCTGGCGGATGGCCTTGGTGGTCACGCTGTACACCTTGGTGTTGGGGTACTGCAGCGCAGCGTGCCACGCCCAGTCACATGTGGCCTGTCCGCCCAGGTCGAGAATGCGCGCGCGACCGCGGCCGCCGACGCCGTTCGGCCCGATGGACGACGACACACGGCTGAGCCGAGCCAGCCGCTTGTACACCGGTGCCAGGATCAGGCGACCGCCGTTGAGGAACTTGAGGGCTGCCACATGCCAGGTTGTCAGGGCCATCTGGTTGAGAGCATCCGCCTCCTTCTCGGCGCGCAGCTTCTCTGGGTCGTCGAGCAGGATGTCGTCGCCGCGCACGACGTTGGCGCTCATGCGCTTCTTGGCGGACTGCGGGAGCACCGTCAGCTGGTACTTGCCGAGGAGCTGATTGCGGTGGGCATCGCGCAGCAGCAGCCGCTGGGCCTGGAGGGCTTCGAAGCGCGGCAGGCGGTTGATGAACAGATCGGCGTGGTGGGCACGCACGATGCAGTCCGTAAAGGCGCGGTAGTAGGCAGACTCCTGGTGCAGAATCCCGCGAAGCAGCCCGCGCGGCATGGCCGGCGGTGACTTGATGCCCGCGGAGAATCGTACCGTCTTCTTGCGGACCAGGGTGGTCTTGCTGATCGCTCCCGGGGCAGCCGGGGCCGGTGACTCCACATCATCCTTGGGAGGCACCGGCGGAGGCTCGGACGGCTTCTCAATGTCGGGAGACCGGATGTCATCTTTGGCCTCTGTCAGGTCGGCAACACCCCTGAGATATGCACGCTGGGCGACGAGCCACATCTCGGTGCGGTCGAGGTGCGAAAGAGCCATTCGCTGCAGGGCCATGGCATCGATGGTACGATAGTCGCCGACGATCTCCACGGCGACCACGTTGTCCACGGGAGAGCCACCGTCGGCATGCGTCGCAGTCTGTGAAGGCACGGCGGTCGTCTCCATTGCCTCGACCACATCGGCTGATCCGGTGGTCTCAACCGACCGCACCTGGTCGACCGCAGTGTCGGAGGAGGCCGGTGGCGTCTCGGCAGGGGGGATGCGGCGGGCGGTAACAGGTGTCATCTGGACGCGGAAGGCCGTCACTGGATCCTCTGTTGGCACAGACTCGGCGACCTCGATGACCTGTTCGATGGGGGGGCTGCTTGTCTCGGCGTCGGCGATGTGCAATGGCCGTGGCTCGCGAACCTGAGGCACCGGCGGCGGTGGTGAGCCGTCGTTCCACGGGAGGCGGTAGAACTGCTCGGCAGTGCCAGACGTGGGTGGATGGGCCGAGTCGACGGGCGTGCTGGACGGGTGCCATGTATGCCGCGTTCGCGGAGACAGGCCGGAGAAGAAGCCGCCGGGGGAGGGGATGTCGAGCCGCGTGAGACCAGCAAGGGACCGCTGCTGGGCCGGAGAGAACGGCACGGTGTTTCGAAAAAGGCCAGTGGTGATGAGATGCAGCGGCCGAGACGGGGTTTCGGACATCTCCTCAACCGGTTTGTCTTGTTGTTCAGGCTGCTCAGGCTGCTCCGGCCCGTCGACGGCGCTCGGATGAACTTCGCGGTAACCGGGGACCTCGATCACACGGTCCGGCTCGGGGTTGACGTCGGATGTAGAGCCGGTATCCGACCGTGCCAGCGAATGAAGCGTAGCGAGAGCACCGGGCTCCAGCTGGACGCCGGACCAGCTGCGGTTGGCCGCATCGTCATCGGTGCAGCCGATGATGGGCGTTGGGGGTGCGGACGGATGAGCAGACAGCTGGGACAGCTGGTCGGACGTCATGCTCCCGTCTAGAGACGGCGGCGCCGAGACTGTAGGGACGTCGAGCGCATGGTGTTTCTGCATGAAGGACACAATGGCCGGCGACATGGGAACCTGGGCCGATGGTGTCGGCGGCATGGGCGAGGTGCACAGCTTCGGGTCTGGGTCGGTGGTGGCAGGTGCCTTGGGCGTGCGCTGGGCACCAGGAATGGTGAGCTGCGGCAGCATCCTGCGAGACTCTTCAAACGAACCCGGACGGCTGTGAGAGCCACCAGAGACCCGCAGGGGGTGCTTGCCGGGCGCGGCTTCGTCGTCGGACGCGCCATAGATGTCGTCGAACTCGCTGACATCGGTCGACTGGCTGCCGTGGCGGTTCCAGGGGCTTGAAGGCGACGCCGAGTTGGTGTTGGGCGAGGAATCAATGTCGTCGATATCCGTATCATCCTCTTCGAGTGACACGGCCGAGGGCGACGACGGCAAGATGGGCGCAGATAAGAAGTGAAAGCCTCGAGGAGTGGGAAAGTGGTCGCTCATAGGCGACAGCCACATCTCGATCTTCTGCTCGCGGACGTCACGCTGGCGGTCCTCGTGCAGTGTCAGCTGGGCATGATGCTGGTGCTGGTGGGCATGCTGGCCAGATTGCGAGTGCTGATGCCGGTGCTTTGTCGAGGCGGCAGCAAGCGTTGCTTTCACCGGCGAGGTGTCGCTGACATCGGACTCCTCTATTATAGTATTAAGATAGTGGTACTCCGTCCTTCGATCCGGCAAAGGCGGCGGAGGGCCACGATACGCGACCGGCGCGTAGCCGTTGTCCGGCATGTTGGAGAGAGAGAGAGAGGGAAAACACAAGGCAATGTTGTGGGTATTAGGAAAAGCCGCAAAGGGAGGAAGCTTCGTCCTGCTGCCTTGGGGGTAATGGCCGGTCCGGAACGGAACACACGGGCGGCCGAGAACAGACGTCCAGCGTCGGAAGGCAAGACTTGTCGAGTCCAGTCGAGCAAGAGAAGCAGAGCGATGGGGAAAACGATGGGAAGGGTTCGATCAACGAACCACGAATCTAACGCGAACAGAAAAACCACCAGGAGCAGAGACCGGCACGGCAACAAAGGGGATTGGGGAGAAGGACCGGAGAGAAGGAGGAAGAGGGACAGGCAAGGAGGTAGGAAGGGGATATAACAAGTTTTGTTCAGTGAGGAGAAGGGAGAGACCGCGAAGGAGCACTAGGACGGGCCGGAGGCGACGGCGAGCTGCATGATCATGGTTCTTGGAGCAAGTTGGGTGGCTGCAGCGAGCGGCTATCCAAGAGTGCATGAGAAGATGCATGAGAGGCACATGAGGGCGCATGAGAGGCGCATGAGAGGGTGTGGTAGTAGGTTGTTTCCTGCCACTGTTTCCAGGCCCGTTTCCAGGCCCGTTTCCAGGCCCCGTTTCCACGTCTGTTTCTGGCGTTTTCGTTTCTCAGAGGGCCGCTCTGGGGAACAGAGTCGCTGCCCATTCGCTGCCACCTTGTCGTCGGCGCTCTTGTCAAAGAACATTGTCCCGCTTTGGGGGGGGAGGGTAAAGAAAAGGTGCCCAATCAGCTGCCAGAGCTGCGGTGCTCATTTTCCCCCGACACCCCAGCAGGGTCGGGCGAGCTGCAGGTGGGCTTGCGCGCGCCAACCAGGAGCTCCAATGATGACAGAGTGGGATGTGATGCAGATCGCAGGACCAATCGCAGTGGCTGAGTCGACGGGTCGGCGCTTAAACCACGGACGACGTCACAGTCTTATCGAATGCGGCTGCATATCGTGTGATTGGGGTCTATTTTGGTCCAATTAGAACGACAGGGGTGCTGGAATGAAGTGTACGAGTAAGCAGCTGTATCGTACGCATACTTGGCCGCTGAGGAAACCAGAGGCAGAAGAAAGGAACGCTGACAGGAAGAAGACAAAAGACAGAAAAGGAGGCGTAAAAAGACTGGGAAGACAAGCGTAGACGTACCATCACACGGCCATGCACTGAAGACCGGCCGAGCCACGGAGGACAACGCATTGGGCTCTGTATGGCTGCCAAATCGTCGCACGATGATGAAGCCAGAGTCGTGACGATGAGGCCTATCGTTTTCACGGGTTTCTGACTCTGGACATCCCTGGAGACCCGCCTTGCAGGCCAGGAACAGACGATGACCAGCATGTCGATATCGAAATGGGGCCAGATGGTTCCATCATGGAGCGTGCCTGGGGAAAGCGGCGCCAATCAATACCATGTCGCTGGGGTGAAGCCTGGCAGAGAGCGGACGGAGGGCATTGTTCGGGCGAGCGAGGACCAGTCCAGGAACTGCTGTAAGCGCTGGGGGGTGTGGGCACGTGCAGCACAGCACCGCGAATCGCCCGTCGGCCCCCACTGCACGGCTACCCCGCCACGCTTCCGTCAACGGCAGGAGCAACCAACCAGAGAAAGAGGGGCATCGCGAGAAAAGCTCCAGGAAACAATCACACATACACACACACACATACACACAAAATACAAAGCAACATACACACGCACGCACGCGCACGCGTACGCACTACACACTTACGGGACGCGTTCTCGAACCGCCGCTGCTGCCAGCCTGATCTCGCCAGCCTTGGCCACCATGGCCGACACGGAGCTGTCGTCTGAAGCCGTGGAGCCCCAGGGCCGCCATGTCATCTACTGCGGCGGTACGCTCGTCTCCTCTGCCGGCCAGCATCCTTTGCTTCTCAATCCCTCTTCCTTGCTCGTCCTTGCTCCACCTGCAGAAGCCTCAACTGACATGAGCGTGATGGTCCTCCCCATTGTCCAATAACAGTGTGCACATTGCCACCCGAGGTACGGCATGAGGCCACTGGGCTGCGATATGCTCCCCCCCCCCCCCCATGTCCCTCTCCCCAGACACCTTCTGACGAGTGGCGCGTCGCGCCCATCACAGTACTGCGAGTATGGAGGCACCGTGAAAAAGTGCCAAGAATGGCTCGAGGCGCATCAGCCGAACATGTATAAAAGAATATGGTCACAAGGTGCGCTGCGCATGTCCGGCTCTCAGCCGTCGAATGATTCTGCCCGCTAAACGGCTGTCCCTCTGCAGAAGCCCTCGAGGCCGCCACCGCCGCCCTGTCCGTCGACGCCCAGAAACGGGCCGCCAAAGACGCCCAGAAGAAAACGGCCAGGGCAGAAGCGGCTGAGCAGAAGCACGCCAGCCTGCTAGCCAAAAGCATCGTCACCGTCAAGCGCATCGAGCGCAACAAGAGGAAATATGTCACGTCAGTCGCGGGTCTGGAGGCCTTTGGCCTCGACCTGAAAAAGGTCTGTTGTACCCCCTGGTCCATGTCCGCTCTAGACTGACAACGGCAGGTGGCCAAGGAGTTTGGCAAGAAATTTGCCACTGGCTCCTCGGTCACAAAGGTACCGAGCGGCGGCGAGGAGATCGTGGTCCAGGGCGACGTCAGCGACGAGATTGAGGAGTTCTTGCTGGAAAAATACAAGGATATCCCCGAAGACAACATCGAGCTTATCGACGACAAGGCAAAGAAGAAGGCTGCGGCAGCGGCAGCAGCAGCAGCAGCGGGTGTGTAGCCCAGAACAGACCAATGAGCACAAGCATGACGACCCATAAGGCATGACACACACACAAAAACATGGAATGTATACCTGCATTACAAAAAAAAAACGATGACAAATACGTAGCCGTAAACCCCCCATCTCCCCAAACCCCGTAGCCGATCCCCGTTGCCTGTCCCATATGATGATGATGCTAATGCTTTCCGTGCGGTTCAGTCTCTCCTTCGCAGGACTCTACCCGAGCGAGTCGTCGCCGCCGAAGCTGTGCTGGCCGTCGCTGTCTTGCTGGCCGCCGTCTTCTTGGATGTGGCGCTCGCCACCCCCTTCTTGATCGAGCTCATGACGGACTTCTTTGTAGTTGAAGCAGCCCGTGTCGTGGCTGCCGTCTTCTTGGCTGCCGTTGCCGCCGTTGCCGCTGTCGCCCGGCCGTTCTTGCGCACCACCGTAGCTGTGCTGCCGTCGCTGGCCTCGCTGGTGCCACTAACCCGGCGAGCTGCCCGCGCCGTCGCAGCCGCTGCTGATCGAGATGCCGCTGCCGTCGTCGCTGCCGCGCCCCTCCGTGTCCGTGCTGCTGTTGTCCGCCCTGCCGCAGCGCTTGCCGTCGATGACGTGGTGGGCTTGCGCGCTGTGGCCGCCCGAGTGGAGCGGGCCTTTTCCACCATGGAGCTCAGCAGGCTCGTTGCCGCTGCTTGCTTTGCTGGCGAAACTGGCCGCGCGATAAACGACTTGACCGGTGACGACGGTGCAGGGGCTCCGCGCTCCCGATCACGAGGGTTCAGCCGCGCGTTGGACGACGCTGGCGACAGGACTTGTGTCGGCACCTGTGTGCCGTATGCGGCCGCATGGGGGTTGCCTCGCTGCCGCTTCTTGGGGTTCTCGAGGTGTGCTGTCTGGTTCTCCTTGTCGCCTGCGGCGATATCGTCGCTGGGGTTCTGTTAGCAGCGAGACCCCAAAAGGGCCAAATAGAAAACAGGCTAGATGCTCACCTCAAACGCTTGCGTGGCCGGCCTGGGCCCGCGTGGGACACCATGGGAGAGGACGGCCCGCGGCCAGAAGACTGGGCTAGGTGGAAATCCTTTTCTGGGACGGGCGGCGGCGCCCTGCCGGCCATGACGGCCATGGCCTGCTTCGGGGGTACCTGCTTCTGGCTGGCGTACTTGAGCAGGAGGTCGCCCATCTTGGCTTTGCGGAGAGCCATGGGGATGCGATTGATGCGGATCTCAATGCGCGTGCGCAGTCCCTGGGCCTGGAGGTTGTACTGCGCCCGCAGTTTTCTGGCACGCTCCGTGACTTGGGGGTGGTCAGCTCGGTCCAGACGCGTATTCCAGATGCGCTGCCATGGGAGAAAAAACAACACTCACCTTCGAGCTGCAAGTTGTCGATGAGAGCCTGCTTCTGTGCAATCGACACCCCCATCTTCCGTCTCTTGTTTGGGCTTTCGTTGAAGTCCGTCGCGATCTTCTGGCTGGTCATATCTGGCGCGTCCTGCGTCTCGGACGCGACAAGCTGGTTGGACTTTCTCTTCCGGCCTTTGGGAGGCATGGTTCGTGAAGTGACTCGGAAGTGCGTGGGGTGTGAGGCGTAAATTAAGGGTAAAATTAGACAAGGTAGACACGTTTGTGCTTGAATTCGATGTAGATGGTGATAATAGGTATATGTAGAGAGGTGTATGGTGGGAAGGAGCGAGGTTGGATGCGCTAAGGTACTTTCCTCGCCTCTGCTTGGCCGCTGGTAATGCAAGTAAACAAACACCTCCTGTGTAGCGTTCCAAAAATGGTCCGTGCGTGCATGTATTTTCACCGCCTTCTATAACGGTCCTAGCGCCGGCCATGGTCTTCCTGCCACTGCTAGGCTGACCTTTGCCTGACGACAGCTTTCGCTGCGTTCGCTGCTTCCAGCCAGTTTCTCCAGTACAGCCTTCTCAGCTCCCCGCCGGTATTCTATCGCGCATACCAAGCGACTGCCAGCCCACGCGCACGGAAACAAAGGTCCATTTTTCGGAGAGTTTCGCACTGACAATTACTTTTCTCTCGTGACCGGTGACTCGCCGCAATACCGCCAAGATGCCGATGGAAGCGGTAATGATCATTGTCGACAACAGCGAGAGCAGTCGAAATGGCGACTACCAGCCTACGCGGTTTGACGCACAGTCGGATGCCGTGGGCGTCGTTTTTCAGCACATCGTCCAGGGAAACCCAGAGTCGGAGGTCGGCCTGATGAGCATGGGCGGCAAGGGCCCGGAGGTGCTCGTGACGATGACGACGGAGCAAGGCAAGATCTTTGAGGGCCTGCACCGGACAAAAAAGCGGATCAGCGGTGACGCACACCTTGGGACGAGCCTGCAGGTTGCTCTGGTATGTTGCTTGTCTTCTTGTCTGCGCTTGCCTATGGAATTCGTCGCTAACGTGCCAAGCTCGCCCTCAAGCACCGCAAGAACAAGATCCAGCGGACGCGCATCATCGCCTATGTATGCTCGCCCGTGTCCGAAGACGAGAAGTCGCTGCTGCAGCTGGCAGCCAAGCTCAAGAAGAACAGCGTGTCGGTCGACTTTGTCGTCTTTGGCGACTTGGACGACGACACCCAGCAGAAGCTGACCAAGTTCAACGAGCGCGTCAAAGGCAGCGAGGGCAGCCACATGGTTGTCATCCCCCCGAGCGGGCGGCTGCTCAGCGACCAGCTGCTTTCGACACCGATTCTGCTGGGCGAAGGCGCGGGGCCTTCGAGCGCGAGCGGCGCGGGCGGCGCGGGCGGCGACAGCGGCGACTTTGGCGAATTCGGCTTCGACCCGTCGTCAGACCCGGAGCTGGCCCTGGCCCTGCGCATGAGCATGGAGGAGGAGAATGCGCGGCAACAGAAGAAGGCGCGCGAGGAGGCCGAGGCAGCACAGAAAGCCGGGCTCCAGGCGGTCAAGGAGGAAGATGGCGAATCGGCACCGCTGCTCAACAAGGATGGCGAGGCGAGCGGCAGCGGCAGCGGCTCGGCATCGAATGGCGCAAAGAAGGATTCCGGCAAGGACGGCGACAAGATGGACACGTCATAAAGGAAGGGGGCGGGCGTGAAGAGCACGTATTGTACCATTACTAGACGAACAACATTTGAAGTCTATTGCGCTGCATGAAAAAGCCCCCCAAAAGACGAAGACAAAAAGTGAAAAAAAAAAAACCGCTACGTCAGAAGCGACCAGGCCTAGCGGTTGTTGATCTCGCGGATGTACGAGTTGAGCTTGCGGTCAAAGACATCGCAGCGGATGGGCATCTCCAGCTGGTAGAAGGGGTTCTTCATGACGTAGTCGGCGTACAGGTCGTAGACGCGGCGCATTGTGGCGTCGACGCTGGCCTGGGCGGTGTCGGTGAAGAGCAGGAACTTGGTGCCCGTCAGGGTGTTGAAGCACTGCATGCGAAAGTTTTCTGATTCGAGCACTTCGAGGCCCGAAGGCGGTTCCGGACGGCACGGGGCCAGACCAGCTGGTGTCATGACGGAACCGGCCGGGACGCCGTTGCTCCCGTCGCTTGGCCTGGCACTGTGCAGGTGCTTGAGGGGGTTGAGGCGGGTGGTGATGGCGTGAACACTGAGAGAGCGTGTGTGTTAGCGAGGCATTCACGGCCAGAGACAACAAGAAGAGAGAGAGAGAGAGAGAGAGACCTACCCGTGGAACGTGCCCGCTACTATCAGGTAGTCGTTGGTGGTCAGCTTGTTGAGGCCGCCCTCGTGAAAGGTCCGGTTGTAGACGAGGCCACCGGCCTTGTTGATGACGATGAGCGCAAAGACCGTCCTGGCGGTCAGCAGCTGCAGCCTTCACTTCTTTCTCGCCGAGCCGGCGCACACTCACATGTTGAGCTGCCTTTTCGGAGGGAGGACCTCAAATCATGATGAGATGGGAGGGGGAACTGGACGATCAGCTTGCGTTGCATATCCATTTCGACTCTCGGCTCACATGAGAACACGCAGAGAAACAAAACCGGCGGGGCGGCAGAAAAGGCCAGCCAGTTGGGGGGTTGCTCGTAGGCTCAATTCTTCAGCCCTTCTTTTTTTTTTTTGGTTGCTTCTCGCGCTTCCCCTTTCGTCAGGCTGTCCTTTCCCAGAGGCAGATTGCCGCTAAATCGATAAGCCAATCTATCCTACGTCTCAGGTGGTGGAAGGCGCACGCGACTGCTGCGCGAGCGGCAGAATGCGCTAAAGTCTAAAGGTTGTTGGCCAGCCCAGCAGAAGGCGGTCGCGCTTGCGGGCCTCTAATTGGCTGAGCTGCCATTTGCTGCCTCGTTTTTTCCGCCTCTCTTTTCCTACCTTGTTTTCTTGCTCCTCGTCTCTCGCACCTCCTCGTGCCCGCTCGCTCCTCCCGACTCGCACGCCTGCCCGCGACATCCACGGACGCTTTTTGCGTTCATTTCTTGTCGTTTTGCTTCGATATCCCCCCCATCGTGGTCGCGCTTCCTTGGTGGTGCGCAGTTTGCGACCGACGACTGTTTTCCTTCCGACTCTGACGCATTCCGCCTCGCCCCTCCCCTCCTCTTACCACGATGCCGCAGGCGCCCACGTCCCGGCCCAAGCCGCCGCCGCCGGGCGAAGAGGAGGCCGGCACGGAGCTGAAGCTGGGCGAGTTTGAGGGCGTCGAGACGCTGTCGCTGTCGGAAGCGTGGCTGGTCATCAACGCGCTCGTGGCCAAGCGGCGCAACGATCGCAAGAACGTGAACGAGACCGAGTGCGTGTGTTTCCGCCGGCACAGTTTTTTTTTTCTATGGGGAGCTGCTAATGTGCAGGGTCCTCACCAAGACGATAGACTACCTCGACGCCTTTGCACGGTTCAAGTGCAAGGAGAACGTCGAGGCGGTGGAGCGGCTGCTGGCGTCGCACACGGAGCTGACCAAGTTTGAGCGGGCGGCGCTGGGCTCACTCTGCCCAGACGGCGTCGAGGAGGCCAAGACGCTGATCCCGTCGCTGGCAAACAAGATCAGCGACGACGACCTGCTGGAGCTGCTTGAGGAGATGGGCAAGCTGCAGGGGTGAGCGGCTGAGCGGCGGACGGACGGACGGACGGAGCGGCTCGCCAGCGGGCTAGACAGGCGGACCGTCCGGCAGAGAACCGACGACACGCTTCTTTTTGTCTTGATTTGCATGATGCGGCGCACGGGGACACAAGGCTCAAGAGGGCAAGACTGGGATATTGCAATGCCGTGTACTGCTTGGGTTTGGGGACTGCTTTTCTGTGCTTGACAATACCCGAGAGGAAACCAAAAAAAACGAACAAATAAAATAGAATGCGTAGTAAGTTCAGCCACAGGATCGTGTATGAAATCTAACGACTGGACATGTCAGGAGATTGTATCCCAAGATTACATTCAAGATTATATAGCAGCAAATCGAAGAGAAACGCCATTCATGCAGACCCATTGGATCGGGTATTAATGCACAGCGCGGCTGCCAGTGGCTGTCGCGGTGCTGCTCCCACACGCTGAAAGCGTAAAACACATCTGTACCCAAAACTCATGGCTGATACGTCCCCCAACTGGCCACATGTGTTCCCGAGTTCCGCTCGGTCTGCGGCAGGTCGAGATTGGGCAGCAGCCCGCCGCTTGCGCCGGGCTGCTGCGAGGGCGTGGGAGTCGGCGTAGGGCGGTATGCATCGTCCCGGCCACCAGCTGATATAACCGACATGCGGGGCGTGCTGTCGAGCTCAGGTGTCACGGCCGCGGATCCCAGGACCGTCCCATCCATTGTGCGACTGGAGCTGCGCCATGACGAGACAAACGTCGAGCCCCCCTGGCTGCCTGTGTTGGACAGGGCCGGCGACGGCGCGCCTATAGCCGGCGTAGACTCGGGAGACTCGAGCTCGGCCACGACATCGCCAGCTTCGGCATCAAGCTCGGCAATGGGCGGCGGTGGTACAATGCCGTACTTGGCGTCGCCTCCTTCCTTCAAGGCCGATGCGTCGCCCATATAACTCCCTGGAGATCATTAGCGGACTCGAATGGTTTTTTTTTTTCCTTTCAAAAGAGGACTTACCGCCCATGTCCACACCCGTTTGGCTGCGCACCGATCCCGAGCCTTGCTTCTTCCTCCGGAGGGCTGCCAAGCGCGCACCATGAAGACCCCATTTGGCAATGGAGGCTTCGACGCCCCCCGGGCTGGTTTCACCGTACAGAGAATCGTTGGCGGCGTTGCCATCCGGCGCGACAACGCCGCCCGGAGGCTTGACGGGGCCAATGGCGCCGGCCCCTGCACTTGCGAAGCCACCGGCGGACGGAGCCTGCTGGCTCATCGAAGGCTGCTCCTGCTGTTTGCGCTGCTTCCTAGGAAGCCAAAAGCATCTCCAAAAGAAGAGGGCGGCCAGCAGCAGAAAGCCCAGCAGGCAGCCGACGACGATGCCGGCGAGGGCGCCACTGGAGAGACCGGAGGACGAGGATGAGCTGCCGCTGGTGCCGCCGGGCGCTTCACCAGTCGCAGCGGCGGCAGCGCTGGTGGATCCTGTCGTGGACGCGGTGGCAGAGGATCCGAGAGAGGTGGAGGCCTGGGAGGCGCTGACAGGGTCGCCAGCGGTGGCAATGGTGGTGGCGGACGTGGTGGTGCGCGTGGTGGTGAGCGTGGTGGTGGCGCCCTTTGTAGACGTGGTCGTCGGGCTGCTGCTGCTGCTGCTGCTGCTGCTGCTGTCTAAGCAGCCTTCATCGGAGCAGGCATTCGTGGTGCAGCAGCCCGAGAAGTTGTTGGCCACACACACATAGTAAAGCGAGCCGGAAGGACATTCGGTGCTGGCACGGATTATATTAGGGACGTGCATTGCCGGTGACGTGAGAGAGCGTGCGCGCGGGTGGAGAGACAAGAGAAGATGAACGTCATGAAACGAGGCTCTTGGAGGCGCTTTGAGGCTCTGTGAGACAGTGGCACAGAAGAGAAAACAGCGGCGCGGTTGACAGCACGCAGGAGTTTCAGAGACTGCAATGGAAAGGCGAGAATGGCCAGAATGGGCAGAGACAGATGCACGAGGGATGTCCTGCAAGAGGTATCGGATGACTGAGCAGACCAGCGGAGCTGCGGAGCTTGCGAGGCGGGAAGGCGTGTAAAGTTTCTATATACAGCCTGTAAAGAAGGTTGCATAAAAGGATTCGCTAGGCGCTAGGTAGTGGCTGGGGGGCTGGGATGAGCCTGTGAGTGCCTGGGTTCGGCATAGTTCAGTGTGTTCTAGGGGATAAAAAAAGAAGGGGGGGGGAGAAAGGAAAGAGGTACGAGAAAGGAAGGAAGCATGCAGAAAACGAGAGAGGCAGGGACTGGCGAGCGAAAACAGGAGCGAAAACAGAAAGAGTGACCTGTCGGTCGTGTAAGTGGGCATTCCCAATGCGGAATGGTGAAGGATCAACCAACAGACAACTGTGCACCAACACAGCCTTGCGCATAGGATTGGCAGAGGAAAATGAGGAAAATGAGGAAAATGAGGAAAAAGTGAAAAAAGAGAAAGAAAAAAAAAAAAAGCGCTGCATGTCTGACCCATTCCCTGTCAGTTAACAAATACGAACAGCGCGTTCTTACTATAGTAGCAGTTGTCTTGGATACACCGACACGAGGTTAAAAAAGTTGCGCGAGCAGACCGTTTCATGAGACAAAGAACGACAAAAGAACGACAAAAGAAAGAAGAACAACGAAAACGGTCGCCGGAAATGGAATGCTCTCTGACCGGGACAGATACGGCCGACGGAGGGATGCGGCCTGCGGTCTTCGTCCCCTCCCGACCGCTCTAGTGTCAGGTTGGGTTGTCACGACGATCATGGGCCGAGTGTGTCTCTCTCAAAAGTATTGCACACGGCAGGGCATCGCAGACCCTGGTCAGTGTGATCGAGCAGAATCACGCGTGCCGCTTGGGGGCGGGTCCAGCGGTCTGTTGGTTGCTGCACAGCAAATGACCTCGCACAGTATTTTTGTCTCCTTTCTCCTTTTCTCCTTTTGTTCTTTGTGTGTGTGTGTGTGATTATGTCAAGACTGCGAAAGACACCTGCGAAAGACACCTGCGAAGGACGCGCCTGCGAGAGCGAAATTGCGTGGCAGGCGAGCTGGCCGTCCAGATTTCATCCAACCTGGCCGTCCCGCATTGACCCGTCTGCCCTGTCCCCACCCAGGCCCGTATTCAGCCCACATCGAGGCCGCATAACAGGCCGCAGGCTGCGTCACAGGTCCAACAGACATGACAGAGTTCTCTGCACGCACCACCCAACCCTTCCTCGTCCGTCTGCCGTCCATCGCAAATTATGCCAGCTTCTCCAGCAGCAGCTTCGCCCCAGCGTTTCCGACTGGCCGCTCGGGTGCGTCCGCTGCCGCCTGCTTCTTATTCTTCTTCTTGTCCTTCTTTCCCTTGTTCGTCTGATCTGCCGCTGCCTTGTCCTGGCTGGCTGCCTCTGCCGCCTCGCGCTTCGCCTTCTGCTCGACCGTCTCCTCGGTGGACGATCGCTCCAGCGCCCGCCGGTTCTCCTTCTTGGACAGGGTCTTCTTGAGGGCGGCCACGTGCGCCCCGTCCAGGTCGGCCGCTTCCAGCAGGGCCACCACCACAAACGAGCTGGCCGCGCCTGTCGCCCACTCCATGATGTGATCTCGTATGTGGGGGTAGAGAATGTTGGCAAAGTGGAGCGGCGGCTCGACAGGCTTCACGCACCCGGCTTCGCGGTCAAAGCGGCCGCCGGCAACCAGCGTCTTCAGCATGCGCGTGCCAAAGAGCGACTGCGACACATGCGGGGCTGTCGGCAGGGCGAGCACGTCCTCCTTCTCCTTCTCTGTCTCTGGGCTGGTGGTCGCGCCCGCCGCCGTCTGCGCGACCGCCTCCAGCGCCTTGGTCTTGTCGCCGACGGCGAAGAGCAGCACGTCCGTCACCAGGTGGCAGCCAAAGGAGGTAGCCACCAGGTCGGCTGGCGACGCGGCGATGGCCGCCAGCAGCTGCGGCGACATGGCGGCGACAAGCTCCTTCCGCCGCGTCTCGGGGTCTTTCTTGCTGGTGGCCTCGCGGATCTTGTGGATCTCGTCGAGGATGGCGACGTCGGCGGCATGGCTGGCCGGGAACAGGGCCTTGGAGGTGCCCTCGAACAGATAGCGGATGCTGGTGCGGGCGTTGAGGTCGTTGGCGGCAAAGACAATGTTCTCGACCTCCTTGTCCTCGTTCTTGCCCAGGATCTCGGGGAAGATGGCCTTGCTGGTGAGGACGGTGTCGTCGATGAGGTCGTACGCGGCCAGGATGACCACGTGGCCGTGCGGGTCGCCGCTGAGCAGCTGGAAGGTGTCCTTGTAGGCGCGCAGCAGCAGCTTGCGGTCCTTGGCGCTGCCGTAGGCCAGCAGCAGGCATACCAGGCGCGCGCCCGACTTGGTAAAGGCCATGTTCTTCAGCAGGTCGCCGCTCTCGTCGCCCTTGACGAGCTCGAGGAACTCCTTGTGGTCCTCGGACCCGGGCGGCACGTTCAAAAAGTACTGCAGCATGGCGTCGTGCAGCATGGTGAAGCCCGTCATGCTCTTCTGCACCAGCGGGTTGATCATGCTCAGCAGGTGCTTGAGGATGGTGCCGCGCTTGCTGGGCTCGCTGGCCAGGATCTCGGAGAGGTCGGCGGTCGGGGAGGCCGCGGCGGCCGGATCGGCGGCGCCTGCGTTGTCGAGGGCAAACTCGGGCCCGTACCACTCGCGCAGCAGCCGGGCCTTTTGCTCCTTGGTGGCGATGCCGCGGTAGACGTCGTCGAGGATCCACGAGGCCTCAGGGTGGTTGATGAGCTTGCGCACCTTGCCGTAGAACTCGGAGATGATCATGGCGCGCACGCCCTCGTCGTTCTGCACCAGCAGCTTGCCGATCAGGAACTTGGCGTACTTGCTCTCGGCCAGCTGCGCGTACGTGCCCTGCAGCTCCCGGGCGATGCCGGCGCGCTGGTCCGGCGTCGAGTACTTGATGGCCGTCTGCACCGCGCGCACGGCGTCGTGCTTGAGCACAAAGTCGCGCACGCGGCCCGTCGTGATGCCAAAGAGCTCGTCCACCAGCTGCTGCCGCTCCTCCTTGGGCACGTGTGATTTGCGCCGCAGCCGCTCCCACAGCTTCTTTGCCCGCGCCAGCTCATCAGCCAGCGGCTTGGCCGCCCGCCGCTCCAGCGCCAGCTGCTTCTGCTTCGCATGTGCCTCTTTGGAATTGGCGCTCGGTGTGCCTGGTCAAGTTAGGGTGCTGCCGCGGGACAGGAAAAAAAAAAAAAAAAAAACCAACCTGTGGTTTCCTTGAGCTTCTGTGCGTAATTCGGACCAAACATGCTCGGATCCCGGTCCTTGGTTCTCGAAAAGATCTTGCCCTCGGCCCGCGCCTTCTCTGCTCGTGATGTCATCCATGATGTCGCCTTCTTCTTCTTCTTCTCCTCGACCACCTTTGCTCTCTCTTCACGCTTTTGTTTCTTGGCTGCCAATTTGTCCACGTCGGCCGGTGTGTCTGCGGACACAGACTTGCGCTTTTCGCCTGTCTTTGTCGCTGCCATGTTGAAGTGATAGTGTAGAATCCAGGACACTGCGATGGTTTTTGGTCTCTTCGTTTTCCAAAAGTAAAAAAAAAAAAAAAAAAAAAAAAAAAAAACTTTATCCTTATCTTCATTCTGCCAGGCGGTGAGTCTCGCTCTTCAATCGCCCCACATTTCCGTCTTATACAGCTGCCCCTCTTCACTTTTCTAAGAGTGCCTTGCCAGTCGCGACAGCACACTACGCCCCCCTCTCCCCCCAACATCAGCATGGGACGCGAAGAGCAGATAGAAGAGCGCGAGGTGCTCGACTCGATCTTCCCGGACGAAATCACAGACCTGTCCGAGGAGGAGTTTCGCATCGCCATCCAGCTCGACTTGCCACCCGATCCCAATGGCGGCGGCAGCAGCGAAGACGAGACGGAGCCGCCGGTCATGCTGCTGACCGTGCGGTATCCCGAGGACTACCCAGACAAAGCGCCGCACCTGGACCTATCGGCGCCGCAGAGCGGTGCCGGCAGCTCGGGCCACCCGCTGTTCAGCGTGGCCGAGGACAAGGAGCAGCTGCTGGCGGGCGTGGAGGAGACGATCCAAGAGAACTTGGGCATGGCCATGGTGTTCACGCTGGTGTCGGCGCTCAAGGACGCAGCGGAGCAGCTGGTGATGGGACGGCAGGAGGCGGCGGCCAAGGTGCAGGAGGAGGCGCTTCTGGCGGCGGAGCGGGAGGAGAACCAAAAGTTCCACGGCACGCCCGTCACGCGCGAGTCGTTCCTCAAGTGGCGGGACGCGTTCGTCCAGGAGATGGCCGAGAAGCAGAAGCGCGAGGAGGAGGAGCGGCAGGCCGAGCTGGCCAAGCGCGGCGGCAGCAAGGGCGGCAGCGGCGTGGGCGTCGGCCGGGACGGGCAGCGGCTGACCGGACGGCAGCTGTGGGAGCGCGGTCTGGCCGGCAAGGGTGACGACGACGACGAGGCGGCCGAGGAGGACGACGAGGACGAGAGCGGCATTCTCAAGGACGTGCAGAAGCTCAAGGTCACGGCGTGAGACGCGGCAGAAGTGCTGAAAATGTAAAGGAGAATAGCAGATGCACGTGTGCGATCTCTGGGCTGTGACGACACGCAGGTGCACTTATGCATCATCTACGACTCATCCATGTTAATCTAGAAAGGTCTAGGAAGACCGCTTCCATATTTCATAGAAACCATTGCATGCTTTTGTTGCCAAACGCCAGAAAGCAGATAAAAAAAAGAAGAGTGTCTAGCCCATCTCATGATCTTCGTTGCCGCTGCCGTCGTCTCCATCCTCATCGTCGCCCTCGTCGCCCTCGTCGTCCTCGTCGTCCTCGTCGTCGTCGTCCTCCCACTCGTCGTCTTCCTCTGCCTCCTTGGGCGCCGGCCCAACCACGGCCTCCACCTCGGCCAGCAGCTCTTCTGCGTGCGCCCGCAGCCGCTCGTCCTCGTACGCCTGCAGCCGGTACAGCCGCAGACACCGGGCGAGGCAGCGGCGGGCGCTGCGCCAGCGGGCGTGCCACTGCTCGGTGTCGGCGTCTGGGGCTTTCTCCTTGGCCTCTTCGCCCTGCAGGTGGTGCGCGTAGCCGGCGAGGTACCACACCTCGACGGCCTCGTCGTCCTCGCGCAGCAGCCGCGCGGCCACCACGTCGGCGGCCATGTCGAGCCAGCCGACGGTCAGCAGCAGCCGGACGAGGCCGACGCGGACGGGAAAGGCGGGCACGGCCGGGTGCTCGGGCGGCAGGTGGGTCCAGAGGGCGAGGCTGCGCTCGAGGGCGGCGCGGGCCTCGTCGGGCCGGCTCTGGCTGATGCGCACGCTGGCGAGCGTCTGCCAGACGTCGGGCGCCCGCGGGGCCAGCAGCGCCGCCTCCGTCACCAGGGCCTCGCAGCGGGCCTCGCAGTCGGCCTCAAACGAGAGGTCCGTCATCCACACCTCGGCCACGGCGCAGAGCACCTGAGCCAGCTTCTGCTTCTCCTCCCCTCCTTTGTCGTCGTCATCGTCGTCGTCGTTGTCGTCGTCATCCTTCGCTGCTCTATCGTGGCCTGCTGTTTCAGTCTTCGCTGCTGCACCACCGTCCGCCGCAATGCGTGCCCGCAGTGCTGCTGCCCCCCGGTCGAACCAGGCGACGCTGTCCCGCCCGCCCTCCTCGCTGAGCTGCGCCAGATACAAAAACTTGTCAATGCCGCCGCCGAGCGCGTCCGCCAGCGTGCCCTGCGGGTCGAGCGCGACCGCCCGCAGCAGCAGCGCCCGGGCCGCGTCCGGGTCGCCGGCCTCGAGGTGGATCTCGCCCAAGAGAGCGCAGGCCGCCGCTTTGCCCACGCCGTCGACGACCGTGTTGTTGCTCGTCGACGTCGCGCTGCCGCTGGCCCGCTCGATGCGCTGCAGCGCCCGCGTCGCCGCCGCCAGCGCTGCCCCCACGTCGCCCTGCGTCATCGCAATCATGGCTTCGTCCACCAGCTGCGACGCCGGCTTCCGGCTGCCGGGCCGTTCGCCGCCCGCCGCTGCCGCCGCCTCCTCCTCCTGCTCACGCCGGCGCGTCTTTTTTGACCGCCCCTTCTTCGAGGCGCCCGGCCGTGTTTTGGCCATGCTGTGCGTGCAGAGAACAGACAATAGACACCCCCGCGATGTGAGGAGGAAAAGACATTTCTTAGCTATTATGCTAACGGCGGGAAAATTTTGAGTCCTTATCGCTGATAAGAAGCATCAGCCACACATCTTCCCTCTATAATTACAACTTTCATTTCATTATACATCCTAGATTAAAAGAAAGTAGAGGCGCAACGAAAAGGCGTCCGCCGCAGCCGTTGCCTTTTTTGCCATACCCAAATATGCCTTGCTTGTTATATGCAAGACGCGCAAACTCATGTGAGAAAATAAAAGTAGCCTACCCCCCCCCCCCCCCCCAAAGTTCATCCGTCCCGATTTGCCCATTGTGCGGTGCGGCCGCTTTTCCAACAAAATGCAGGCCGATGTCTCCCTTGTTGCGCCATGTCGCTCAGTGCCAATGACAAAAAAGCAAGAAAGCAAGAAATCAGACAAGACAAAAAAAACAAGCGATCTATGCGTATACATGTTCCAATATCACAAATGAGAAAGTAAGCAGAAGAGACGGATCAGCGCCGGTCGTCGATCAGCTCGGCTGAGCTGCCGAATAGAGGTCGCGGCTGACTGGGTTGGACATGGCTGACATTTCCCTGCTGGACGAAGCCAATGTTCGTCGGACGGGTGCTGTGCGTGCTGCCTGCGCGTGATGACGACGACCCGCCATGCAGATCAATGTTGCTGAACTCCTCTGTCGTCGCGGCGTTGGATGACCCCGATGAGTGCTGCCGCTGCAGCGAGCCGCTCCGCTCGAACGGCAGCCGTGACACGGTAGCCCCGTTGTGGCCACCACCACCCGCCGGTGGCGCAAGATACTGCTGCGGTCCGCCGTGCGCCATCGCCTCCTCCAGCATCGGCCCCATGTGCGAGCCAGACCGCCGCGAGCTCTTGCGCGGCACGTTGGGAACATCGGACAGGATCGGCACCGCCGGCACACCGCTGCTGACCACGCTCGTGACAATGTTTCCGGAGCCATCCGCTGTCCGTCCGTACCGGCTTGCCCTAGAGACATGTCGGCTGGGCAGCCGGCTTGTCTGCGACGGTTGCCGGCTGGGCAAGCGGCTGGGCATGTGGATGCTCGACCCTGCATCGATGCCTGGCAGCTCCGGCGGCACGTCTGATATGCGCTGCCTCGATCGGTCAGACATCTCGCTGTCGCTGACGTAATCTCGGTCACCGGCTTCATCCATTGGGCCCCCGGCTTCATCGGCGTCTTCACCGGGGTTGCCCTCGTCGTCGAGAAGTTCGGCCTCGCCTGGGCTGGGGGCGCCTCCGGTGTGCCCGGATCGGCTGCGCCGATGCCGTCTCGCCTTTGCCTTTTCATCTTCGTCGTCTGACTCGATCGGCCCGTTCCGGATCACGTTCATGGCCACGGGGATGCCAGGTGGTGGCCCTTCGTCCTCGAATTCGCCGCCGCGAACGATCATCGCTTGTGGCATGCGCGCGCTGCGCACGACTTCGAATCCCTTGCCCTTCTCCTTGCTCTTGCCGCCCAGGATGGTGCGGAACCACCCTGCTGCAGAAGCCATGGGCCCGGTGGGATCGGCCGGTCCGGTTCCCAGTTTCCGCCCTGGCGCATCCGAGTTCAGGCGCTGCCCGCGCACGCCATAGTAGAAGTCGACTTCGCGTGTCGAATAGTCCGTCCGGGGCGAGGTCAATCCAGGCTGCGCCCCTGGTGACATCTGGTCAAGCTCGCCTCCCTCTCCGTCTGCACCGGGACCTGCTGCAGCAGCCACGCCAGCAGCAGCGGCAGCAGCACCGGCACCGGCAGCAGCACCAGCACCAGCACCAGCACCAGCACCAGCACCAGCACCGCTTCCGTGGGCGGAGGCTACAGGGGCAGGCCGTTGTGTCCAGTCGTTGCTCCCCCACGAAGCGCGTGTGCGGTCAGCCGGCAACGACATGTTGTCGCGCTCAACGGCTGGCAGCCTGGTCCGTCGCGGCGGCCGGTAGAACGGATCGGACGACTCCATCTGCGGACCGCTAGAAGCACCAGCAGCACCAGCTGCAGCACCGGCTGCAAACGAGCGGCCGTTGGTATTTGGCGATGGCAGATAGGAAAAATTGCTCATCTCGCCCGTAGTCGTAGGCGTGAAGGAGCTCGTGCCGCTCTCCAGGTTCCGGCTGGCCATGATGGCTGCACCGTCCAGGCTCAGGTTGTCGAGCACCGAAGAGCTGCGCTGGCTCGGCTTGCCAGAAATGAGCACGCCGATACTGCCAGCGGACTCACTCCGAAGCCGGCCGCCCGGCATGACATAACCGGACTTGCCCACCTCGTCCGAGTCCAGCATGGCCGAGCTTGAGAGCTGGCTCTGGCGCGAAACCGCACCACCGCCACGCCGGGGCATCCGCCGTGACAGCTGGCGCATGCCAAAGATCTTGGATAGGCCGCCACGGGTCTGGCCAGAGATGTCGTCGCCACCGGCGCCAGCCATGCGGGCAATGACCTCCAGGATGGTCTGGATGGCATTGAGAAAGAAGCCCAGAACCAAGACGCCGGCGTGGATGACGAGGATGACGTAGCCGATCCAGCCTTTTGGGCCCTCGGTGACGCCGAGAGCCGGAATAAAGGCGATCATGAGCATGATGGTGATGAATCGCACAACCGCAAACAGCGTGTGGTACGCATTCATGGACGACTGCGAGTGGAAGGGGTGGAAGGCGTGCAGGGTCAGGATCTGGATGACCTCGCAGCTGGCCAGCAGCACGATCTGGGCAATGCCGGCCGGCTGGACGGCGCCGATGGCAATGCCGCGCACAAGGGTCAGCAGCAGCGGCGTCAGCGCGTAGGCGGCGGCCTCGTCCGAGTATGTGTTGTACAGCGGGCCGTACAGCAGCAGGGTGGGCAGGTCGTCAAACAGCACAGCGCGGGGCTTCGTCGAGATGATGAGGTGCAGCAGCCAGACGGCAAAACCGATGATGACCACGAGAGTGACGGCGGCCAGAGTGACGGTGTAGGCAGGCGAGGCGGGAGCCACGACGAACTGAAAGGTAGATAAAGCGACCAGCGGCAGCAGAAAGTAGTTGAAGACGATGCGGATGACGGTGCCGACGGAGAAGGGCCAGTTCTTGGAGCGCAGGTCCTCCTCGAGGATGGAGCGAACCATGCGGTAGATCCACTGCATGCCGAAGCCGAGCTGGAAGAAGACGAGGGCGGCGGCGATGACGACGAGAAGCCACACCATCATGCCAGGCCAGACATCTTCGACCCGGGACATGCCGACGAGCTGAGCCAGGTTCTGCAGGCCGTACGTGCCGTTGGTCAAGTAGACGCCGTCGACGACGCTGGGCGCCCCGCTCTGCTTACTCACAAACGTCTGGTTGAAGAGCAGGCTGGACCACGAGGCCTGGCTCACGATGGGCTGGTAGAAGCCCGGATAGCTCAGGGTCAAGCCGCCGGTCAGCACGACGTACTGCAGATACTGGAGGCAGTCGCCGAAGCCCGGGGTCACCAGGCGCAGCAGGTCTGGGTCGCGGCCGTAGTTGGACGTCCAGTGAAAGATGTCCATGGTGCCCCAGGGACTGTAGATGGCGGCAAAGACGGTGGCGAAGCCGACGGCCAGCAAGACCATGAGGGGCAGGAATTTGATCAGCGACCCGAGGCTGCCCAAGTCCGGGGTGATCGTGGCCGACACGCAGCCGATGGTCGTGACGGCGTCGTCGCCGTAGCGGATGATAAAGGTGGCGGAGAAGGAGGTGAAGGCGTAGGAGGAGTAGAAGTCGTTGGTGAGCGCTACGGAGGGGAGGTCGTAGTAGGGGACGAGGGAGGTGTTGAAGACGGGGCCCAAGGGGCACGAGGCGTTGACGAGGGAGGTGGCGCAGAAGTCGGTGTCCTTGGCGTACGGCTCGTACGTGAGCACGTCGACCTTGCTGTGCAGCGTCGTGAGCTTGGGCGAGGCCGAGTTGGGCTCTGGCTTCTGCAGAATCTTGCCGTCGGTAAAGGACGTGTCGTTCCACTGGGAACTGTTCCAGGACGGTAGAGTAGCGCTGGAGCGCGTGCCCGTGACGTTGCCGTACATGGTGACGACGAGGCGGTGGCTGTCGTTGCCGGTGTCAAAGTTGGCGTCCATGTAGAGCGGCACCCACTGCAACAGCACGGGGTTGTCGTTGTTCCGATAGTTGTCCGGCAGGCAGTTCTGGAAGGCCACGGAGGCGCCGGCCACCGGCTGGAGGCCGGTGCAGGCGAGGAGGCCCAGCAGCAGGGAGGTGAGCATGGTTGTCGCTGGAGAGGCTCGTGAGGGTCGTCGTCTCGAGTCGGTGCCGGAATCTGTGCCGGAATCTGTGCTATCGTCCGCAGCTCTCCTTCGGCACCGGTTCAGGCGAGGTGCGGCTGACCCGGCGGGGGTTCGGTCGGCGGCGGCGGCGACTCGGATCCCGGTTCTGGACCGTTGCATGACTGCCATGCAGACTGGCTGGCGAGCGGGAAGCCGACAAAGAGGCAGCGGGCAGATAGCTTGGTGGAGGAAGCTTCCTAAGAGCGCCTCATCTTGGTCGACGAGCCCGATCTGCCAGCGCGCGGCAGCGTCTGTCGTCGGGGGGGGGGGGGGGGGGGGGGGGGAAGGGATTCAGTGTTGTATTTCCCGCTCCTGCCGCGACGATCGTCGGTCGTTGCCCTCGTCGAACCCGGATATGTGCTGCTCGGACTGGAAGACAGGGACGGTCTGCTTTGCTGGGAGTCTAGTCTGCTCCCCTAAATTAAAACAGGCAATTAATAAAGAGACAAAAATGCGACCGAAGAGAAAAAAAATATATATATAAACGAAGGCGGTGCCGGTCACCAAGGGAGGGCAAAAAAAGGGGAGCCGCCGATCAGCTCGATGACGACAGGCAGGGAAGAGAGAGAGAGAGAAAAAAGCTATGTGAGCAAAAAGAACGGAAAAGATGAAGGTTGTAGGGTCGCTCGATGCGAATGACGTGAGGGCCAAACAAAAGGGTCTGGGAATATTCTCCTTTTTCGCGTTGGCGGCTCCTTCCCAGCCAGGCCATACAAGTATTGAAATAGGTCCTGATTTTTTTTTTCTTTTCTCCGGGGGGCTTTTTTTCTAGTCTTGATCCCCTGTATTATGTCGCGCTGGTCCTTTTTTCCCCCCTTTCGACGACACTTAATTTTCAACGGAATACAGCAGTAGTCCGCCCTTGGACCGCCCGGGCTGAGCAAAAGCACACTAAAAAAGCGGACCAGGCTTGCTTGGGGGGCCAGCTTCTCGGCGAGGCATGGCTGGCCAGCTGCATATCGTACTCTGTAGGCATGCCCCCAATACCTACGTGCGGTATAAACCGTATATGCACCTTGTTTCGCGCCATGCTCCCTTTCGTATTCACGTTAGCCTTAGCGCCTGAACTGCTGGCTCGCTTATGTTCATATACGAGGTGCACCCCCCCAAGGGCCTAACCAAGGCAAGCTATGCGAGCCCTCCTTCTGTCGCTTTCTCTGGTTGTCCCCTGTGGCTTAGACCCGTGTCGTGGTGGTCATAGGTCTCGTCGTATAACTCTTGGCGCGGTCCGTTGTTGTTTCTGCTGCGCGGTGTGTTTGCACTGTTCTGCAGTACGAGTACTTCGTACGTATGACATCTCACCTTCTTACAAAAGCATGATCCTGCCCGCCCCCGTCCTGTCTGTTCCCCCTCGCTTGCAGCGTCGGCTGTGATTAGCTGCTTCGACGGTCCGGAAGTATCACGAGAATGCATCAGCCTGCGTCACGGTGTGACGGCGCCTACGAGTACATTGTATCTTACTTGTGCTTCTGTCTTCTCCCGCGGACTCCCATTGCCAGTTCCCCATACGCCCCCTAGTCTTATCTGCAGGCCTTATCGTTAGCCGGCCGGGGCAGGCGCCTCGCCAGCTGCCCTGTCGTAACAAACACGCGTCCCAATACGTATTAAAGCGAGATCATCCTGCACCTTGTCGCACAGCTCGGTGCCGATTCCGTTCCGCCCAAGACAAGCTCTGCCTGGCACGAATATATCTCGCAGCACCCCCCCCCCCCCCCCCCCTCCCCCTCCCAACTCGGCCGGCACCTCGACCGGTGCGGTGCTAATAACGTTGCACGCGTTGAATGCAGGGATTGGATTGTTTGTCGCGCACAAAATAAACTTTGACCAGAGCCATCCTCCGTGCTCCGTATTATCGTACCCCATTGTAGAAAACCCCTTTCGTTCGAGTTCTTCCCTGTCGTCCCACTGCTGTTTCAGACGCGCCGGTGCATCATCCCCAAGGAGAACAACGAGCGAGTGTCATCGCTAGTCTTGTGCCGTGGTGTCGATCCCCTTTCCCGCTCGCAGATACGAGAAACCAAAAGGACCATTGTTACTCTGCACAGCGTGAAATAAAGCGTAATACACCCATACCCTTTCCCCGCCCGTACTCTGGCCGTACGAGCTTTGCATAAGATGTCAAACAACTTGAAAACACAATCAGACGGTACCCTCCCATTATAAACACCTCCTGTCTGCCAATCAGGAATCGGAGAAAAACCTCACCGCTGCACAGCCTTTGCTCTGTCCTCAAGACTCCGTCTCAGGTAGAACTCGATTCCAATTGGCCCCTTGCCCGTGTCTGCCGGCTTTGTTTTTGCCAGCCAGCGGGTAGCAACTTCGCGCAGTCGACTCTCAATCATCGAGATGCCAGCCATGTCCGGCGAGAGATTGTCGATGTCGCGGTGCCAGTCACCGCTGGCTACAAAGCGGGTAAACTGTCTCTTGAGTCTGCGGAGATCAACCTCCAGTATGTACACTGGCCTCTCAGTGGCGACCCAACGATGGAGTGACTGCCCCAAACCAGCATCTCGTGTCCCCACAAGACCCGTATTGCTCCATGCTCCTGGGTTCGTTTGATTCTTGGTCGTCGGCTCTGTAGTCTGTGCCGTCGAGATGCCATTCCCCATTCCTCTCTGAAATTCTGCACCAGTTATGAACGTTTCGTGGCGGTTGACGGGACGTGTATGCGTTGTCACCTCGCAGACCCCTTTACCGTCTTGTTCTTTGTCATTCTCCTGTCTTCGATGCTGTGTCCCGAACGATATGGTGGTCTGTCGGAACCCATCATTGGATGCGAGTCCCGGAAGTTCTACCCGATCAGGGCTTTCTGCCCTTTGTCTGGCAGCCCGGGTACCTTGGTACCTCTCCAGCGAACCGGACGACGGTGGCGTTTGCATCCTATTGCATGTTCGCCTGCTTCGTCTGTAGCCGGCTTGCAAAGCGGATCGTATTTGGCGTTGAGCAGCGAGACCATTGCGCTGAATTCCTCCGTGTGAGACAGTCGCCACCGACAAAGAGGATAAAACGGGCCGTCCACTGCCACGAGAAACGGTTGTACAGGTACTAGTAGCAGCTGTTGCAGCCCGTCTTGCCACTGGCGCCGTTCTGATGCCGTTTTCACCACTGAACATACTACGTAGCTGGGTAATTCCCTGTCCGCTCGATGCCACTGCTAAGGCAGGCTGCTTCGTGGTTAGAGAGAGTGCTGTGCTAGAATGAGTGTGCCTGTTGCTGTTCGTTCCGGTCGTATGTGGAGACTGGTCAGCTTCTCTTGTGGCATCCTCTTCGCTGACAGCAGCGGGACAAGATGCCGGCGGGCTGATCAGGGCCCGACCAGGAAAGCTAGACGGCATTAAGCCAGAAGTCGACCAACAATTCCCCTCGTTCTCAGACCCTCCATACACTTGAATGCACAGTTTTGCAAAGGCGCTGCATATAAACGCCTCGTCAGTAAAGAGCACGTCTGTCTTGGACGAGTCGACGTTTGGGTCATAGCTGGCTTGTGGACACTTGATGTTTAACCGCAAAAAGGCGTCCCGAACGTGCTTCTGCTGGGACCAAACCGTGCATTTTGAAACATGGGTTCGGAACAGAGCCTGGAGTTTCTTTGCTACCCCATTGTGTAATGCTGAAAGGGGCCGCCCATCCACTGACACGAAGCCACCCACTGCCACTTTGCAAAGATCCGCCCCAGGCCGAGGCAAATAGGCCTCAAAGACAAACCCACGACAGCTGGCCGCGCTGGACAACGGTTGGGACAGCGTCGACGGTTCCTTCAGCAGCTCCACGTCAGATGCGACCACCTCCTTGCACCGGCGGGCCACATCATTACCAAATAGCATGACAATCGCCTCGTGTAGACCGTGGCCACCGGATGTGGCTGGCGGGGGGGCAGGATAGTTCCATGCCAGAGCTGGCTGCTGAAATACTTTGAAAGCCAGGCGCAGCTGCGGCCGAGCCAGGGCGTAGCTGCAGAGTAGATTCTTGATGGACGCCATGGTCTTTGTTGTCTCCCGCTGCGCAATCCTCCGCCGCACAGGCAGCGAAGCAAACAAACACGTCACGGCGACAGTCGTGCCGAGAGGAGCAGGTGTGGGCTTCTGGCTCCCGATGGCCATACCGCCAAGGTTGGGTGCTAGCCTAAAGCTTGTGGCCATCTTGTCGCTGGGCGTGCGGGTCGTGACGGCGACATAACCCAGCGTGTTGGCACTGGCCAGGCCTTCCCCGCGGAAGCCGAGGAAGGTGCCGCCAATCTCCTTGAGGTCGTCAAACCGCGTGAGCTTACTGGTGTGGCCACGACGACCGAGCGCCGCAAAGTCTGCGTTGAGGATTCCGTGACCGTTGTCACGAACCTCGATCTTGTCGATGGTGTTGGGTGAAATGAGAACCTCAATAGAAGTAGCTTGAGCGTCGATGGCGTTGTCCACAAGCTCCTTCACAAGACTCACGGGGGACGAGATGAGCGTGGACGAGTCCAGGAGACGAATGGTGTCGGCAGGCAGAGCCTTGATGGACATGACGGGCAGCTGCTAACAAGCACAAGGAGAGAAGAGGTCCTTCTAGCGGAATATTGCTGAGGATGTCCATGTCGAAAAAAAGGAAGCAGCAAGACGAAACAAAATGACACGACAACTTGAAGGGCTGGACATAATTAGGAAAGCACGACCATGGCTGTTGGGTCTTCTCACGGAAAGAGCTCCAATTGACTTGGAAACAGAATCTTGAGCTCTGAGAAGGAAAGAGCCGTTTTGGATCGTTTCTTATAAAACCCAGGCTCAAACGCGAGATGTTGGAATAAATTGCCTACAAGAATATCAGTATGCCTCCAAACAGGCAAACTCCATTCCAGTCTTAGTCTTGTTGATGGGTACATAGTATCACCAGGTCGCTGACTAAGTCATGACACTGGACAAAAGCTCACCCCTCTGCCCCTCCCGACCAGCTTCACCTTGCATTGCATCATCGCCAACTCTCTGACCACAACCAGCTCGCACCGAGTGCGTCTCCATTGCATTTTTAGAGATTCCTCCACCTGCTCACAACTACAACCACCAATACGCCGCCATCATGCACGACAAGGGCCCCGAGTACCACAAGCACGACGGCCGCGGCCTGCGCATCGGCATCGTGCACGCGCGCTGGAACACGGCCATCATCGAGCCGCTGCTGGAGGGCACCAAGAAGCAGCTGCTGGCCAGCGGCGTAGCCGAGGCGGACATTGTGGTGGAGTCGGTGCCGGGCGCATGGGAGCTGCCGGTGGCTGTACAGAGGTGAGAACCCCTCCGAGCGACCTCCTCCCCCCCCCGCCAAGAGTTAGCTCCTGCTGAAAACCCAAGATTCTTCTCGGCGTCGCAGATCCAGTCGTCAGCCGCCGCTGGCCCCGGCTTGTCGGCGGGCGATCTGCTGGGCAGCAGCACGCCAGACCTGACGGCAGCGGCGCCGACGGGCTCGGCCGCCTCGACGCAGCCGTTTGATGCGCTCGTGGCGATCGGCGTGCTGATCAAGGGCGAGACCATGCATTTTGAGTACATTGCGGACAGCGTGTCGCAGGGCTTGATGCGGGTGCAGCTGGACACGGGCGTGCCGGTCGTGTTCGGGCTGCTGACGGTGCTCAACGAACAACAGGGCCTGGCGCGCGCGGGCGTCATCGCGGGCAGCCACAACCACGGCGAGGACTGGGGCTCGGCAGCCGTCGAGATGGCCGTCAAGCGCAAAGCCTGGGCTGCGGGGAAGCTGAACTGAGCCGGGAGGGCTACAGTGAAGACAATAAAAATAGAACAGGGGCTACGCTATAAGCGGGCCATACATGAGAGAGAGACAGACTGCAGTTTGGTTACGGTTTTGTATGAAATTCCGAGGGGAAAATGTGCCCCCAATATCAAACGGATGGCAGCGGTTGAGAAATACGATATTAAATTATTGCATAGAGGAGGATGTCTATCGTGAATCGTTCCTAAAGAAGTTATGTCCAGACAAAAAAAGAAATATTAGGAAAAGTAAAACCCTCTCCCCATATGCGGTCTTTCATGCGAGCCGATATATAAACGCCCAATATGAAGTAACGAAAAAAGAAGAGGCAAACACCAAGCAGATGAAAATCAAAAAAGTAACAACGCACAAGGTTTTGCCGCAACTTCTCTTTTTGTATGCAAAAGACATTTCCTCCTAAACAACAGCGTCTCCTTCCCTTTGTCCTCCAGCTTTCTTTGCTTGCGTTTTTAAAGATTTCGCCGAGGGCAAGATCTGGTAAAAGCAGCAAAACAAATGCATTCTTTCCCATGTTCCCATAGAACCCATATCTCCCCTAAAATCAGACAAGAAACAGCACGCTGTTTCTCTAGCTGATGAGAGCACTAATTTCCGAGCCGGCTGGCTTCTTCGAACGCCACATCGATCGCTTCTTTTCGCGCTTGGCCTTCATGGCAGCCCAGCCCACTTCGTCGTCTTCGTCATCCTCGGCGGTGGTAGCCTTGTTGAGCGGTGACCGGTTCGTCTGCTTCCGAGTATGGTCCCAGGCGTTCGGGTTCGTGGCCGAACCTGTGCTGTTGCGCGGATTGCCTTCCGTAGGGCTGGCGCTTCCGCTGTTGCCACCAGGGTCGGCACCAGGCGTGCCCAGAGCGCCCGACATGATCATCGACTTGCGAAGATCGCTGGACTGCGATGCCGCAGGCATGTGCGACACAGGACGGTATCGGCCAGGAAGGCCAATGTTGCTCCGCTCCGAGGGTGCGATCGACGCAGCATAGCCATTGGTGCCTTGGATGCGAATCGACGGAGCAAAACCTGTGTTGTTCAAGGGCTGTATCCAGGAAGCCGAGCTAGGCTGCACCATGCTCATGGTCCGCATATGATCGACACGTTGTTGAGGCATATCCGCAACGGAGCCATTGTCGACAAAAGAATGGCGCATAGCGTCGGGACCCATACCCATGCCCCTACCTGGGCCCATGCCCATGCCCATGCCCATGCCTGGATGCATACCGCTGGCACCAGACATTTGGCTCATGGGACGCTGCATGCCGTTATTAGCATTGTTGCCGGCCATCATCTGCATGAACTGCATCTGCATCTGCATAAATTGTTGCATCTGCTGCGTCATCTGGATCTGGGCTTGGTCTCCGGGAGTGAGCATCGGTTGCTGTGGCATGCCCATCATGTTTGGATACATCATCTGCGGCGGAATGCCAGCCATGGGATTGAACGACGCGTCACCCATCAGATTGGATGGCAGAGGCTTGTTGCCTGCTTCGAGAGCTGGGCTGCCTCGCCGCATGGCACGGGACCGCTCTTCGTTCGCAATGACACCAACTAGACCGCCCGGAGGGGCCGAGATGCCAGCCTGGGAAGCTGGTAGCGTTACGCCAACGCCGAACTGGAGCGGCTCCCGAATAGGTGGGCTGACCAAGCCATATGGATCCTGAGGAAGATTTCTCGCAAATGGCGGCAGGCGACCGTTGCCACCGCCATTGGGAGGAGCATCGCCCATGGCAGATCCAGGTCGCTGGAAGCTGGGGGCCGCAGCGCTGCGCAGATTGGGATTGGACATCATGGTGCTGAGGCGGGTTGGCGGTCGGTTCTTGTTCGGAAAACCATGTGCGGCGAGAATAGCTAGGGGGACTTCCTCGTCGTCGTCCGATCCCTCAGAGCCTCCCTGGGGCGATGGCCCAGACGGGGTAGCGGTGCGGTTCGGGGCTCCCAGACTGCTAAGATTGGGGGTGGACATGGAGGCCTGGATGCTGGTGTGTGCCGATGTGCCGGCTGCTGCCTCGCCGGTAACCTTCATCATCTGCTGACGGTAGACAGCCATATGAGCTTCCTGCTTCCGTCTCTGCTTGGCAGCCTGTCTGGACTTCTCAGCCTCGTCCTCATCGTCATCCTCCTCGTAGTTATCTTCATCTTCGTCATCTTTCTCAGCGAGCCGCCTCTCATCAACAGACTTTCTGGTCTCGCGCTCCTTGTCTTTCCGGTAGCGTTCAAACTGAGCCGGTGTCATGACCTTGTTTTGTGGAGGGCTCGCCTTGGTCGAGACAAAACGGGGCGTGATTCGGCTAGAATGGAGAGTGCTGTTCTCGAACAGATTATCTTCTTCGGTGGCAGGCCTGGGATCGTATTGTGGCGGAGTTGCGTCGGTTGGCACCTGCCTGTACCCCGAGGGAGAAGAGTCGTCGTTCCGGCGGAAGCGGCTGGGACCCAGCTTGCTAACCGAAGAACCGCCAGTAAGAAATTTGTTGACGGTTGAAAACGAGTCCTTCAACAAAACGGTGTCCTCATCTTCCGGTTCAGCGGGATAATCGACCGTAGATCGACGACGACTAAAGATGGCACTGCTTCGTTTCAGGCCGGAGTCGGAAGAAGAGAGTTGAGGTAGAGAGGCGGTGTGAATAGGGGGGGCGACTGTGGGAGTGCGAGCGCTCGTGGGAGAGGCATGTCTCGGAACAGGTGGCGCGTTTTCGTTCGTGGGGGACGCCATGGTAGTGGCTTGGTTCAGCAACTGGTCGGTTGAGTGATGGCTGCTCCAGGAATATGGCGAGGCCTCGACTTTTGCGTCGCGGTCAACGTGGATGGGGTTGGGCTGGTTTAGACGGTTCCCGGTCAACGAGCGGGGGGCCAAAGCGGGCCGCCCCGTACCATCCTCCCTGACAGTGGCCATGCTGGCACGCTTGTTGTCAAAAGTGCTGAGCATGGAGCCAAAGTCACCACCCAGATCAAGGGTGAATCCTTCGTCGACCTTTGGAGGTGTAGCTGTGGTGACTGTGGACGCAGTGGCAGCACGCTCACGGTTTCCGTACGTGTCAGACTCGGTCTGCGTCGGAGGCGTTGCTGGGGGGCGTTCCTCCAAGGAAGGGGAGAGCACGGAATGCTTCTTCTGTCCGCCAAAGGAAAATGTGCGTCCAGCGTGCCTCAGAAAGCTGCCGGTGGTGCTCGACTTTGGAATGGGCGGGATGGGGACGTCGCCGTGCTGCTTCTTGTTGGCATGCTTCCAGTCGTCCTGCTGTGGTTGTGAGGGCTGCTGTCCACCAAGATCGGCAGACGAAGGAGCCGTGGAAGCGTTGCTGTGACGGGAAGAATCGTCAGTAGAGGTGGCCTTGGTGGTGTTGGACGAACCACTGCCACTGGCTGCGTTAGTGTCGCGTTCTGCTTGTCTTTTGTCTTCCTCCTCAGGCTCTTCTTCTAGCACGGCAAAAGGCACGTGGCTGCAACGCGACTGGGGAGGCGCAGGTGCAACGACGTACCGGTTGATTTTGATGTCGGCAAACATGTTGTCATCCTCAGGACGAACTTCCAGCGTGGTAGTGGTGGGCGTTGAAAGAGATTTGACGGGTGGACGGGGAGCTGAATTGGTATCAAAATTCCGGCTTCCGCGGCCACCCGTCATTTCAGACCGATCCAAAACACGAAACGAGGAACCCCCTGTCACTGGTACATTTTCAATGGTGTCGGCGGCGGCTGATTTCCGCCTACTGAACGCGGCCGGAAATCTAGGCATATAGAAGGAAATGGGGGTAAATGGACCAGGGAGGTCGTGAGAGGGAACAGCCCATACACAATCAAGTCAGATCGATGGGGATTCGACTGCTGATATTGCCGCGTGGGCAGGCAGTTTGTGCAAGCGAGAGATCGGGAGCAAAGGGAATCACAGAATGCGTGGCTGCCCAGGAGGAGGGAGAGGCACTGTCAACGCAGCTATTGAACTGCGGCCGACGACGGAAGATGTGTGTCGATTAGGCGATCACGGTCGAGCCGATGGGCTAGGGAAGCGTTTGTGCCCAGCTCGTAGAGGGGCTGGTATGACGCAAGGTATCGGGCAGCTGCATGACGAGGGAGACGAGTTAGACCATTATTTTTTTGCGTTTCAGGCTTTTGGGGGCGATGAGCGGTAGATGTGCGACAATGCAGGCGTCCGGGTCCAGCTGAGCAGGCCCTCCAGACATACAAGAAGGTGGGAACAAGACGAGAGGAATGAAAAGGCAGACGGGAGTGAGCAGAGTTATGCCCGTGATGTTTTGTCTTCTAACGGAGCACAACCAACTTTACCACGGCCCCTTCCACGCTTGAATACAACACAAAAAGACTGATTGTGTCAAGGCGAGCGGACATCTCTGAGAAAGCACTTCTGAGGAAGAACCCAGATGGGTGGTCGTGTCACGACTGTGGCTGGCTGGAGGGGACGCGAGGAGGCAAAGACACCAGGTCGATGCGGAGAGGGTGTCCCGCCTGTGTTGCAGCTGAGGTGGCTTGTTTCGAGACAGAAGACCGGGTAATCCAAGCAAGAATAAACACAGACAGGCCGACGAGGCGTGGAACAAGGGGGGAAGGGGAGGGGGGCAGGGGAAGAACGCGAGCGAGAAAGCAGGCGGGTAACTGACGTGCAGACCGGCACACTTACATGAAGATCAGGACCAGAACAAGAACCAGAACCAGCGCTCAGGAGTTGGCTATTAATTACGAGTTGTTTGCGGCGGAGGGCATAAAGACACGGAAGAGCAGCAGATATATGACGAAGGGGGGAGCGCAAGGCAAAGATGCAGGCGGCAGATGCAGAAACAAGGACAGAAGCGAAAGCAAAGACCAGTTACAAGAGAAGGGAAAAACAGATCAATGCTGGGCGGAGTCGCGGTGGGTTCAACGGCGTGTGGGTATTAAGGATCGTTGCTGAGGACGAAAACGGACGCCACAGGTTTTTCTTTTCTTTTTCTTGTTGTGTGTATGTGTGTGTGTTTTGATCAGAGGTCTGGCAGGCGGCTGAAGAGATGACGCGGGAGGAGCATGCTCGTATACGAGGTGGGAAAAATTAAATAGGGGGCCGGAGGCTCTAGAGCGAACTGGTGATTAGGCTGGTTGGCAGAGGAGCCGAACCGGGTTGGGCAGTGAGAGAATAGCGAGACGGCCACCTCAGCGGACAGACAAACAAAGTGAATGCGTTGTTGTGAGTCTCAGAGAGCGAGGCCAGTACGGGAGACCAAGTGAAGGAAGCAGAGGAAGCAAAAAAGAGGCTGGGGGGAGGGGGTATCCCCAAAAAAGGAGGAATGCAGGGACGGTGCCCAACGATTGGACGGGACGAGGCGGAGGACCGGGAGTCAAGAAACAAAACGAGAGAAAAGTCCTCGGGTACCTGGCAAATGAAACAGTGTTTTTTTTCCTCCTTTTTTTTGTGGATGGGAAGGGGAGAGATGAGGGGAAGAGAGAAGAGGGAGATCAGAAAAAAAAGGTCAGATACAGAGAGGCCAAGAAAAGGAGTGGCAAGAGCGAGCGGCGAAGCGCCAGCGAAAACGAAAACAGCAGGCGCAGTGGTCGCGGAGACGGGAAAAGGTTTAGGGCGGTTTAGGGGGGATTATGACGGGGTCGGAAGAGAGAAAGTTTAGTGTGCGACAGGGACATTCCAGCTGTCGGATTGGGCTGGCGGCGGCTGGCGCAGGAGCAGCGATTGGCTGAGAGCGGTGTTGCAGCGAGGACGGACCGAGCTGAGGCTGGTGCCGGCGCAGGGCTCGGCGGACTGTGCGTCGGGGGTGTCGATTGGCGCCACAGCGGTGTTTAGTGGGCCTTGCTGGCTGACGAGGATTGCAGCAGGATTACTCAGTGGGCTGGTGAGCACACCGACGGCCTGCGCATGATGTGCTTTACATGGCAAGGTAAGATACAAGACAGGAATGCTTGAATTAATCGGCTTGGCTCCGCAGCCAGGCTTCGATCTCCAGAATAATTCCTGTCAAGTGGCAGACCATCATGCAAGCACCAGGCACATGCTGCCCAGGCGCAAGGGGAAATGAGCAGCAGTGGTGTCAGATCATGAGCAGCAAGTCTTGTTGCCAGATCCCTGGAAGTGGAGCGGGCGAGCACGAAAGAGCTGGCGTTTGCCCACGTGCCTGGTGCCTGTTGTTTACTGCATTATTACAGTGGTTGAGCCGGATTTCGGCTGGCCAGCATTATGGCGCTAGTACTTTGGTGGGCGCAAGATGCAAGATGCAATACGAGACCATCGGAACACGCTGGCAAGAAACTGAGCCCGACGCTCTTTGCCAGGACCTCGCTCTGGTCATATACTATCTTACGTATTATCTCACCGCACAATCCTCTGTGGGTGCTGCACCGCTGCACTGCTGCACTGCTGCACCGCTGAATCCTGCTTCGGCTTAGCCCAGGCCCACAAGTCCCTCCCACCTCCGCTGCCCCCTGCAGCATCCCCCCTGCCCGCCCCTGGCCAGAGCCGATCGATCGTATATTTTGGTTTGTATTTTGGTTGCATAGGTCCGACTCCTTTGTTGTCCTGTCTACCACAGGCGGAACTCCCGGAAAGTACCATGGCCAGTGCAGATTAAGTATCTTGCATGTCTCTGCTCTCCGTTCTGCATGCAAACTCTCCATACTATGTATCCCATAGTATGGGTCCAAGTCAAACTTGTCTCCAGCATGAATGTGGAGACGGTGGCAATGCGGCCTGGCGTTGTTCTCCTGAGCATTGCTTTTCTCTCGTGTATGCATATCTCTCTCCTCATATCTCTCTTCTGCAGGCTGAAGACGCGGCTGTGCTACTGGAGCACGGCAGGACCACAGCAGCGCGACGCCGTGCCACCGGAGTCGCGATCGTGCCGGGCTGATCATGGCGAGAACGATTTTGCATCATGTGTTCAGCCCAAACAATGGACGCAATGGCAAGCCGTCCCGGTGACCTGGGCCAGACAAAAACTGCTTGCCTTGCCCCCCTTACTTCCCTTGCTTCCCTTTTTTGTTTCTTCTTCTTCCACCTCTGACGTTTTCGGCCAGTGGGGGTGGGGGAATGCCGTCGGTCGATCCCAAGACACCCGTGACAACCACCGAGGAATACGTATGCTCGTACTTGTAGTCTCCACGTGATGCCAAAACTGCCTTTTTGATCTGCAAACGTGTTGGCGGCTGCGGAATGCGTCGCTGCTTGTCTTGCGGCCTATCGCACATGTTTCAGCCAAACATGCGTCGCCCAGACGCCCACTGCTTTGTCTGTATTTTTCTTTTATTTTTTTTTTTATTTCCCTCGCTTGCTGTCCGTTTCTGGCGTTCCCCGTGTCCTAGCATCGCCGGTCGCCGCGCTTCCCGAGCGCCCCAGCGCCCCACGAAAATAAGATAATACTTGTAAGTGTAATACGAAGTACGAGTATTATCTAAGACTAGGCGCCTAACACAGTGCGTAGACTAGCATCTGCGGCAGATGCAAATTCTGCTGCGAGCGCTATCTCTATGAAGAAACTCACGTGAAGCTCATGTGGATACGGCTGGCATTATTCTAGGGGCGTGCGCACGAATAATTCAGCGTCTTTGTGCAAAGCTCTTATTTTCAGCCTTGGCCTCTTGGCTGGTGCTCTAAGCGCTGTTCCCCATCCCTGCCTTCTGCTGCGGTTTTTTTGGCCTCAATCTGTCCAGGGCGCAGCCGTGTTCGCCTTTGACCTTTCCTCGCTCCCAAAAGCAGCATTCCCCTTGAGCGATCGCCCGAGAGAACCTCTCATACTGTGTCGCCTGACTCTGACCTGCAGCCAATTCCGCAGAGAAAGATTAGCGAGGCATCCGGTGGAGCCGCTGAGAGCCCGCCTAGAGCCTCTTCGATCTCCCTCTTCCGGTTCGAACGACGAGCCTGGGCGATCATGTCCTCGCCCATCCATCACAATCGACAAGGCTCGTTTCTTCTGCTGCAGGAAGATGGCTATTCCATGGCCCCCAAGGGCAGCACGCTGGCCACGCTGATGCGCAACCGCTCCGCCACGAACCTCTTCCACTACCGCGATCGCGATGAGGAGGAAGCTCCTGGCACGAGCCCCGGTGCTGGCACCGGCATCGTGACGCCCTCGGGTGCCGGCTCCATCACACCGTCCGGGACCCCCGGCCACGAGGGGAGCACCATGTGGCGCTGGGATGGGCGACACGACGAAGAAGACGCGCGTCGTCATGACGAGCGGCGACTCACGGCTCTGCTGAACAACCCGCAGATGCGCAGCATGCGCCTCATCGGCAAGACCAAGCGGTACCGCTGGGAGCGGTACTGGAAGACGGACGAGCAGCTGAAGGCCATGTCGAAGCCGATGTGAGCGAGCTCCCCCACAGTAACGCTTTTTTCCTGTGCTGACCGTTAGACGCGAGTACCACGAGCGCAACAACATGCTCATCCAACAGTACCTGTACATCGACCGCCTGCTGAACACCTCGCTGCCGCACGACCTGCTGAACGAGTACAACGATGTGCACGGCCACTCGTACCACAACCTCGAGGTGCCCGCCACCATCTCCGAAGAGCCGCTGTCGGTTTCGCCCCAAAAGGACACGGTGCCGGGCCTGCTGGATCCCCAGAGTGCGGCGGCGAACGGCGCTGGCGCCGGTCTCGCGGGAAAGGGAAACAACGGCGTCAAGAGGGTCAAGCGCACGCCCAAAGCCATCTACCGTCCGGCCGAGGCCGAGCCTCTCCTGGAAGCCCACGACGACGACGATGACGATGAAGACAGCAGCCGGACCGGTTCTCTTCCGGTGACGATCAGCAACACATCGGAGAGGAGCGGCAAGCTCAGCCCCAGCAAGCCCGACAGCGCGAGCACGAGCTCGTACGGCACGATGCAGGCCAGCCGGTCGGCGACATCGGTCAACAACAACAGTAGCGGTTCGACGGGTACGCAGTCGCCCAAGCTCTCGGATATCCCGCAGCTGCTCGAAGATGACGATGGCGTGGACAGCTCGGCGCCCATTGTGACGCTGGCCATTTACGTGAACATGGCTGCCAACGTCATCTTGCTGGCGGGCAAGATCGCCGTCATCATCACGGTGCCGTCCATCTCGGTTCTGGCCAGTTTGGTCGACGCCATGCTCGATTTCCTGTCCACCGCCATCGTCTGGACCACGACGCTGCTCATCAGCAACCAGGACCAGTACCGGTATCCCGTGGGCCGACGGAGGTGAGTGGCTGTTTGTTCTGTTCTGATGTGTTACCGATGCTGATCGTGCAGGCTGGAGCCGCTGGGCGTGCTCGTGTTTTCCGTCATCATGATCACGTCGTTTGTGCAGGTCATGCTGCAAGCCATTCAGCATTTGGCCTCGGAAGACCGCAGCATCATTGAACTGTGGGTGACCCATGCGTCGATCTGTCTCATCTCTCCAAACGCCTCTCCTCCCTTGATCGACCGGCTAACGTTCCAGGGGCATCCCTGCTCTGCTGACCATGATCGGTACGATTGTCATCAAGGGTCTCTGCTGGCTGTGGTGCCGGCTGGTGAAGAACTCGAGCGTGCAGGCATTGTGAGTGAAAATCGCGCAGCTTGTGATTGCATGCATGAGCAAATGGCTAACGAGACTGCGCACAGAGCCGCCGATGCAGCAACAGGTACTGCCTTCCAATTTGGGCTGTTCCCCTCACTGGTTCATTACTAATAAATGGCAGATGTCATCTTCAATGCTGGCTCGATCGCCTTTCCTATTGGTGGGTGCACCCTTGTATAGCAGCAGCCATACAATATCGCTAACGTGCGCAGTCGGATTCTACGCCCGCATCTGGTGGCTCGACGCCCTCGGCGGTCTCCTGCTGTCGGTGGTGGTCATCTTCAACTGGTCGCGGACGTCTTTGGAGCACATCAAGCACCTGTCGGGGTTCTCGGCCACGTCCGACCAGCGGAACATTTGTAAGTCCAGCCTGTGTGTTTGTTTGCGGAAGCGCGTATCTGACCAGCAGTGCTCTACCTGACGATGCGGTTCGCCAAGACGATCAAGGCCATCCAGGGCCTGCAGGCGTACCACGGCGGCGACAAGCTGATTGTCGAGGTGGACATTGTGCTGGACGCCAACATGTCGCTCAAGGACAGCCACGACCTGAGCGAGAGCTTGCAGTACATCATCGAGTCGGTGCCCATTGTCGACCGGGCGTTTGTGCATGCCGACTACGCCGACTACAACCTGCCGACGCACATGGAGCAGCAGGCGGCATAGTTGTACGATAGAGGGAGCGGACGGATCTTGGACTCTTACTTTCTGGACTATTGGTCATATATTACTAGGACGTCGACTGGACATTTCTTGGGCACCACATCTGGGCACCACATCTGGACAAAAACAACCCACCGGGCATATTGGGCATCTCATGGGACACCTTCATCGACAGCGATTTGAGCGAAACATGTTTTTCTTTTTCTTTTGGATACGGTCACGGGGGAATATGGAATCTGCACAAAACCTAAACAAAAAGCAAATCAATAAAAAGACATTGCAGCCCCGTCCCTGTTCATTCCAAGTTGTAGTCATGCCAAACGCCAGTCGTAAGCAGCAGCTGCTGAAAGCGAAAAAGGAAAAAGGAAAAGGAAAAGGAAAAGAGAAAAAGAAAAAGAAAAACCAGTGAAACCTTCCCGCCCATGCCTTTGCCCAGCGCTGAGATAAAATGCCAAGTGTGAAAGACGCTCCGCTATGCTTTCAATCGCGCCACCCATTTTGTCTTTCTCTCTCTCTCTTTCTCACACACACTCTCACCGCCTGTCTGTCTCGCGCTGCTCCTTCTGCTCCCGGCTGACGAGCGAGCTGTCGGCGTGGGCGACAATCATGCGGGTGGAGACGAGGGCCATAAAGTCGGCGTCGAGCAGGTCGACGCAGTCGGCGTAGACCTGGGGCGGACAGGCGGCGCAGGCGGCGACGACGGCGTCGGCAAAGGGCAGGCCGCGCTCGGTGCACTGGCGGTAGGCGTCCTGCAGGCGGCTGACGCGGGCGCGAATGTCCGAAGCCGGGCGGCTGCGGTAGAGCTTGCGCCACTGGTCGGGCGAGTAGAGGCCCAGGCGGTGCTGCAGGCTCTCCTCGGCCAGGGCCGCCAGCGGCCGGTGCAGGAAGCGGTCGCTGAGCTGCCACAGCGTCAGGATCTGCTTGGTCGAGAGCGTGCCCCCGGTCTCCTCCTTGCGCAGCACAAAGGTCTCGCCGCTTTCTGTTGCTGTTGCTGTCGCTGTCGCTGTCGCTGTCGTTGTCGCTGTCGCTGTCGCTGTCGCTGTCGCTGTTGCTGTCGCTGCCCCTGCTGGGGCCACGCCGGTGACGCGCTGGTGAAAGTGGGCGCGGTAGAGCAGGTCGACCCAGAGGCCAAAGTCTTCGGGGCTGATGTCGTCGCCGTCGAGCTCGATGCGCTGGGTCTGGGCCTCGGAAAAGTGGCCGCGCAGGGCGCCGTCAAAGTAGGCCGAGTGCTGGCACAGCAGGTCGGCGTGGACAGCAAACTCGGCGCCGCGCACGACCACCGTGGCCATGGTCATTGGTTGTCTGTACTGTCAGCGACGAAAAAGCACCCAACGCTACAGGGGGACACTCACCGAAACATCAGAATCCCCCTGCTGAGCTCCTCGCGCTCCTTGGATCGTATTGTGTCCCGGGCAACACTCGGCGCCGGCGCCGATGCAGCCGCGGAACCTCCGAGCATCTGGCGCGGCGTGTCCAGCGAGCCGGTGCGGACGCTGCCCTGGGAGAGCCGCGGGGGCGTCCTGCGAGACAAGCGGCGGAGGGTGTCGCCGCTGCGTGGGGGGTTGTTGTTGTTGTTGCTGCTGCTGCTGCCGATGCCGGTGCCGGTGCCGAGCGATTTGAAATGGATGTCGTCCTGCGTCCAGTCCTCGCCGGTGCTGATGCCGCTGTCCACGTCCATGGAGTAGACGACGGCGCTGAACAGGTCGCTCATGGCGGCAAAAAGGCGTGGCAAAGATGCCCGAGGTTCGGTCGGTAGTTAGGCTGCGTTCAGCTCTGCCTCGGGGGGGGGGGAGGGGCGGGCTGTCGACTCGAGCAAGCGGGGGAAGGACCGAGACGGAGCAAAGGCTGTCAATCGGGAGGTGTCCCGGGAGGTTTCAAAGCAGCCAAGGTCTGAGCCGGTGTGGTGGAAGCGTGAGTGAATGGGCCGATCGGCTCAGACGTCGACGTTGGGCGTCTACTACTCTGTGCGGCGCAGAGAAAATGGATAAGCCCCACTCTGTGCATTTATGCGCATAGCCGGTATAGCCTGACGTGCAAAATGTTCTTGTGCATCCAGCGCGACAGTCTTTCTGGAAAAACACAATCCGACCGCCAACTTGCCGGCTGACTTCATTTCTGTCACGTTTGCAATTCGCGTGAGCCTGCTATTCTCCTCTCTGCGCTGCGCGCCCACTGACGCACCGCTCGACCAGCATGGAGAACGGCGCCAGCAGCGGCGAGGGCAAGGACCCCAGCTCGTTCCTGGGCGAGATCATCGGCAGCCCGGTGGTGGTGAAGCTGAACTCGGGCGTCGTGTACAAGGGTAGGTGGAGAAAGGCGTGGCGATGTGTGTGATGTGCTGACGACAGCAGGCGAGCTCCAGTCGGTCGACGGCTACATGAACATTGCGCTGGAGAAGACGGCCGAGTACGTCAACGGAGTCAAACGGCGGACGTACGGCGACGCGTTTGTGCGCGGCAACAATGGTGAGCTGACCGGTCGTGTTTTTGCTTCCCTGCTGACCGACTAGTGATGTACATTTCTGCGGATGCGTAGGCAGGAAAGATGAGACTCTGGCCTGGAAGAAGAATATACGCTCTACAGAACAATTACTCGATTGCTACATATTACAAGTCTCTATGCTCGTCGTGCCCACGCATAGTATGTCTTTGCGTGCAGCGTGACCGCCCCGTCGCCGCTGCGCTCGACGTCCGGCTCGGCCAAGGCCGCCTCCAGCCGGCGTCGGACCTCTCGGCGGGACGTGATGACGCCCCCGTCGCCGTCGCCGCTCTTCTCTTGGTCTTCCGGCAGGTTGGCCACCTGGCTCAGCGTCAGCAGCCGCTTCCACAGCGCCTCGGTCGTCACGGCAACGCTCCACGACGTGCGGGCATCGGCCAGGGCCCCAAACAGCGGCGGCTCGGCCTGGGAGGCCGCCGCAAAGGCAGCCGGCCAGCGGTTCTCGCGGAAGCGCGTGTGGCCATCGGGCGGCAGAGCCAGGACGGCGTCGTTGAGGAGCTGCTCCCAGCGGGTGGTCGCGGGCCAGTCGGCGGGTTTGTTGTCTGGTTGTCAGTTTTTTTTATTTTTATTTTATTGTCTGGCTTACAGTCTTCAATGTTCCAGATGACGCCGACGAGGGCACCCGGCTTCAGCAGACGGCGAATGTCGCGGAGAGCGTCCAGGTTGTCGAACCTAACAGGGTTAACAGGGTCAGCAGTCTCGGACAGCTCGGCAGGCAGGCTTGCCAGTGAAAGGCTTGTGCGATCACGACCGCATCGGCCCAGCCATCCTCCACCGCCGTCACCGCGCCGGCATGGCCGGCGACCACGCGGACGTGCGGCAGATTCTTGGCTGCCAGCTGCGCGCGCATCTGGTCGTGCGGCTCGACGGCCACGATGGACCAGGGCGCCCGGCTCGCCGCAGCCCGGCGCGAGAGCTCTTCCGTGAACTTGCCCGTTCCGGCGGCAATCTCGACAATCTGCAGGCTTCTGCTGCCGCCTTCCTCTGCTTTTCCGGTCACTTCGAGCTTTGCCAAAAGCCCATCGACGGCGGCTGCCGGGTAGGACGGCCGGTAGGCGTCGTAGAGGCTGGCATCGTGGAACCCGGCGTTGGCGGCGTCGGCAAGCGTGTTGTGCGGCATTTCGTGCGTGCCTTGTCGTGCTTTGTCGGTGTTGGGATGACTGGCAAAACCTATGCGAACTCTTCGGTCGAGACAGGCGGGGAAGCCCCGATCCGGCTCCGAGACCCACTTTTCATTCTACGACGGTTTTTCTATTCTTTCACTTGTATTTTCACTTGTTTTTTACTTGTTTACTTGTTTTTCACTTTTTTCAATTTCTTTTTATTGCTTTGCTCATTTGCTATTGCTTTGTTCATGCTTGTTGCTTTGTTCAACTAGAAGGAATGACAGATCATTAAGCTTGCAACTTTTCCGTGTCTTCCACTTCCTCTTCTTCCACATCCTCATTAATGCCATGCTAAAGTGCGAATGAAGGAATGAATCATGAAAAACTAAACACCGAGGATGCGATGAAACGCCTGCTGGCAGAATCAGATGGCCGGGTGGACAATCTCGTCGGCCTGAAAGACTTGGCAGACCAGCTTAGTTCACGGCAATGCGCCGCGTCTCGCGCTTGGTCGTCTTGGGCACCGACACAGTGAGGATGCCATTGTCCAGCGTGGCCTTGACGTTTTCCTCGTCGACCGGCGCCGGGAACGAGAAAGTCCGGTGGAACTCGCCCACCGACCGCTCCTGGTACCAGTAGCGCTCAATCGGCTTGTTGGCCACTTCCTTCTTGGCCGCCGGCGCCACCGCGCCGCTCTCCTTGGCCGCCTCGGTGGCTTCGTCCGTCACCGTGGCCTTGTGCGTGGGAGCAGTCTGGGAAGAAGCAGCCGCTTCGCCTTCGGCCGGCTTCTCGGCCGGCTTCTCGGCCGCTTCCGGCTCGCCCGACTCGTAGTTGCGCTCGACGCGGCCACTGACGACGAGCGTCTGGGGATCGGTAAACTCAATGGCGACGTCCTTCTTGTCGAGGCCGGCGAGCTCGCCGTGCAGCTCGTACGAGGTCTCGGTCTCGCGCACGTCGAAGCGCGGGCTGAACAGGCGGCCGCCGTGGTGGTGGCGCCCGCCGGCCAGCTGCCGGTTGCCCGGGCCGCCCGGCGCGGTCACGGCCGTCGGCGAGCCGTTGTTGGCGGCATTGGCCTGCGTCTCGCGCGAGTACGAGTCAAAGTCGTCCAGGAGCCGGAACAGGTTGGTAAAGGTCTGGTCCGGAGAGTAGAGGGAGCGCTGGAACAGAGACATGGCTGCTGGTGTGGTTGAGAAGTTGTGGGCTTTGACTGGGCTAAAGGTGATGAGATGTGGTTGTTGGCGAATCAGTGTTCTTGGAAGCCTTCGCAGAGCTGGCTTGTAAGAGTTCATAAAGTGATGAGATGCTTTTTGTGTTGAGATGTTTTGTCTTGATGCTTGTGTCTTGAGATGATTCTCTGGAGAGAGAGGAAACCCCAAAGCCGGATGGCTCACGGCATCTTTATACCTGAGAGCACCCTCTTCGATGACGAGCTCCGGTGCTTCCTGACGCTTCCCGCTGCTTCCTGAAGCTGCCACATGTCTCTTTGGGTGTTGCTGCAAAACGCGTAATCACGTCACCAAAAACCAAGTGACCAAACTTCCTGATGCTTCACCAACATTCTCGCAAGTTCCTGACCATGACGTTATGCGCGGATGCGCCAGCCCTTCCACCGCGTCCCCGACGAGACTCGGCGCTTCGCGAACTAGCGAGAATCTTCTCTCGCTCATGTTGAGGCTTATTTGTGGGGCGCCTCCAGTTGATCGCCACTAATCCTTGATTGGCTAGCCCCCTGGCCCTCTAATAACACATTTCTGGCCAATCACAGCTCGCACTCATCTCTCGTCTCAACCTGCTGCAGACAGCACGTCTTGCTCGCTGCACTGCTGCCATTGCACCCCCCCCCCCCAATGGCGGGGGCTTTGGCAGTGCGCCTGCTACATGTCGCTGCCTGCGCGAATCGACTCGCCTGCATTTTGGCCATGCTGGCGGCGTGCAATCCTGCAGCTGGCCAACCCGCCTTTCGGCTATAGAATGCCTCGTATATAGGCCTTTATCACAAAGCTCATGATCACGCGTCTCGTTGCAGACGGCCAACCTGAATCAGCAGCCGTGGCTAGACACGCTCAAAGTGAGCGGAAATTTCAATGGAGCTATATTTAGGCTGTCTAATTTTGGAATAAAAGACACTTCATATGCAAATCGCATCGGCAACGGCCACTCCTCAATAGGGAGGCGGCATTGGCATGGTCATGGGCAGTGCCATTGGCATGGACATTTGCACCGGCATCTGCATCGGCATCGGCATCGTGGCCACGTTCGACGCCGAGACGGTCTGTCCCATGCTTGAATCGCCTTGGTGGAACAGTCCGATGAGCCGCTGTCCGACAGTCGGGTCTACTTCTGTGCCGTCCCGCGCAATCTTGATTTCCCGGTTCGCGTTCAGCGGGTTGCGCATCCCCCGAGTTCGGTAGAACGGCAGCTTCGACGTCGAGAGCCACTCCAGCCGAAACGGTTTGCCCCAGGCCTTGGGCTCGTTGATGCCGCCTGCCGCGCCGCCTGCCGCGCCGTCCAGCACGCCCTCGCTTTTCGCGCTGCTCACATCGTCGACTGCTTCGCTGACGGAGAACTTGGCCTCTTCCTCGTCGGCTGCCCCGCTTGCCCCGTCCTCCGTCACCTGTGCCTCCCAAAAGATGGTGCCCCGGGCCGAGTCGTCGATGATCCGACCGGCCGGCGTGAACTTGTTTGCCTTGGTCGGAATAGCCTTTGGCAGCTTGACGTCGGCCACGTTCTGTGCCGTCGGGGCAAACTCAATGGCCGCTGCTGGATCTTCGTTTATCTCGGATGTCATTCTGGCATAGCCAAAGTACTCCCCAGACTTATTGGCGGAATAAATCAAGTAGACATTGTCGCTGGTCTGAACAAACAGAGAGTTAGCATGAACCGACAACAGTTGACAACACGCGCTTACCTTGAAGGCGTTGTTCAGCGTCTCCTCGTTATGGGACTGCGTGGCCCAGATGCCGTTCTGCACGCTCAATTCTAGGTCCTCCACGGTGAGACTCTTGAGTATAAAAAATCGGTCTCCCTGGTTGGACCCAGTGGCGTTTTCTATAGCCAATGCCGCGGCCAGCCCATCGCTGTACTTGGATGTCGTGCTGCCCGTTCCGTCAACCACAAGGCCCGTTGACGCGGGGCTCGGCTGCGGTTTCTGGGCCTTGTCGCTGCTGTCATCGCCATCGTATACTAGTGACTCCTCGTTGGCCGGCGGCGGCTGCTGCTGGGGGGCCATGGCCAGCGCTGTCGGTCCAATTGGGGCAGTCATGCCTTGCGGGACCTCTACAGCGTTCTTCCGCAGCCGGCTGACCAGGCGGACCGCTCCAAACCGCGTATCGTTGATTTTTTCCTGGGCTTCAAGGCATGTTTGTTCGTCCTTGAAGTTGGCGAAAGCACAGTTGCTCTTTGAAATCAAAAATAACGATTCCAGCCCATTCGTCTTCTGACACACATGATGCACCAATGACATCAGGCTCGTTTGCGGCGGCAGATTTCCTATCCAGATCGCATGCCCTGCACGGCCCGTCAGTTTCTGCCTTTCTCGTGGACGTAAAAGAACAGGCGATTTCGACTTACCACTCTGCTTTGGCTTCCTCGGCGGGCCACGAACAACATTGTTCGCTCGACTGTCGCTTTGGCCTAGTCGGTTGCGGTTAGTCAAGCAAAGGCAAAAAGTAGCAGGAAGTGGAATCGCACCTTGACGCTGCCGTTGACTGGAGTGCTGAGGGTTGGGCGTGCGTGGCGCTTGCCCACGCCCTGTCGCAACGGACGGGTGTGTTTGTGCAAACGCTGGCTGAGGGAACTGGCCGACGAGTGCCGGGTTTGTTAAGCCGTGATTTTGGTTCGGAAACTGCGAGGCCGGCGGGTAGAAGTAGGGCGCAGCTGGCGAGGCCACCTGGCCTGGGTAGACTCCATAGGGCCTCGCAGGCATTCTAGCTCTGCCCCGGGGAGCGGCCTGCATTGAGTTCGCGTAGTATTGGACTGCGGCGATCTGAACCTGAGAGGTCGGAGGCATATAGTATGACTGGCTGACGGGTGCATTCGTGGTGTACTGAGGAATGGGTATTGGAGCTTGTCGTGGGATGCTGTGCGAGGCAGAGGATGCATCGAACCTCGAGACTGCTGGACCGTACGACTGCTGACGATGATCAACTGTAGGTAGCGCCTGGGCCATGCCAGCCATGTCGTATGGCCTGGCTGGGATGTCCACTAGCCCTTGCGTCTGGGAGGGTTGTTGGGAGCCAACAATGTACTGAGGATACGGCTGGTTCACTTCTTGCTGCTGCGGCTGTCGCGGCTGGTTGTCTTCCAAGCCTGGCGCATCCCGCTGGTCAGAATGATTGCCCAGGGGGCTGCCATCTTGGGACGCTGAATCGCCTCCCATCGGCAGGGAACTTTTTTTTGGAAATCCGGCGTAGCAGCTGGTGGGCCAGAAGGTGGGAAGCAGACAAAACACAAAAGCTTGTCGAAGTCGAAGTCGCTACCTTGTTTGTGTTTTCTGTGGTGAGGATGTGACCTTGTGAAGAACCGGAGTCGAGAATATGATATTTAGCGGCATAGAAAACGAAGGGACGAATTCAATATCGTAGATCCCGACCGAAGACGGTGCTGGATGGGTGATGCAAGGTAGGAGTGGCTCGTGCGAGGAAAATAGGGTTCCTCCTGGGAAAATCAGCTCGATCCTGACTGCGGTCGTGGGTTTTTGCACGCTGTC
>JACBXF010000003.1:1121154-1136418 GCA_014183025.1 Harringtonia lauricola
GGTGAAGGGTGAAGGGTGAAGGGTGAAGGGTGAAGGGTGAAGGGTGAAAGGTGTGAAGGGTGTGAAGGGTGTAAAGGTTCAGGCTAAGCGGTTTGACAATCAGAAGGGCGGTCAATGGCACAGGGGGGGGAGGGGGATGGGGAGGAGAATTGACATCAATGTCTTATGTCGGGGACCAATGTTGCAGAACGACAAGGGAGAACGACAAGAAAGAACGAAAGAAATCGATCCTGGTCAGGCGGTGATCGTAGGGGATTGGGCGTGATTTGTGGCTAGCGGTATGCCGTACGCTTCAGGCCTCCGGCAGACGGTCGATCTGGGGAGGGGGGGTGTGCGTGTTATGCGTGTTGTGTGTTGTCCGCGCTGTATGTGCAGGCTGCGTGGTGAATGCGCCGTGTAGGGTGTGTGCGTGTGCGGATTGGTGTGTGGGCATGGGTGTGCGGGCGAGCAGCTGAGGTTAGGGTTATGCTGGATTGCGAGGATTGCGACCTTTTCATGCAGAGTTGAACAAGAATCAGGGAGACATGTGTTGCTGTGCAGATGTTCAGATGAATATATACCCCCAGGCCAAGATGGGAGGCAAACCAAACGTTGCGAATGGCTCCGGTGCTGGTCAGGCGAAAGTTGTGCGAGAGCGAGGTGTGAATGACAGGGAGGAGGGATGCACTTGGTGACAGCGCAACGGCCTGCAGGTGTGGTTCTCTCGTGTTAGTGTTTGGAAACAACTATTTTTGCCACAGCAGGTTACGTTGAAGATCTCAGTTTGAAACAAGCCCATGTGTGTACATCTGTGTGCTCGAGGTAAGGAGGGGAGAGGGGGGGGGGAAGGGAGAGGTCAGATGCAAGAAGACCAGCCATAGGGAAACAATAGCAGTCAAGACGCGGCTGAAGCGTAAACAGTGGGCCTCCCCGCGCTTCCCACAGGAAATGAGAAGGGGGGATTCACAGGAGCAGGAGCTGGCAACGGGGCAAAAGAGGCAAAAGGGAAGGGAACTGACCTGTTAGATGTCGTGGGAGCGAAAAGAGGAGTCGGAACTAGACTGAGCTAAAAACAATGGCGGGTGGTCTCAAGCACAATCGGCCACTTCAAAGCAACGGTGGATCTACAGGTGCAGTGCATGCAAAACGTGGGCTAATAGGGATGTCGGATGGCGAGCATACGCGTATAGTGCCGGGCTGGGCGAGAGCAGAAGCGAGCAGAAGCGAGCAGAAGCGAACGGAGCGACCAGGAACAATCAGACACGACAAGCTGTCATGAAGCTGGTCGAGGATGGAGACGGTGGCAAGCAAGTTTTGCAATATAAGTAATGGCCACCCACTTGCACGAATGGCCAGCGGGAGTGGAGATGACAAGGCGAGCGAGAGAACAACAAAGAGCAGGAGGCCGTGTAATAAAGGAATATGGAGAAACGATGCTGGGAAAGTACTCGTACTGGCAAGGCCGAGTGCGGTGGTGGCGATCAGGGGCAGGGGCACGCATATATTGGCAGATAGACGTACGAGCCTGGTGTGTAAGTTCAGAGGGTGGGCGATGTGGGCATGGCCGTGTGTCAAGAAAGAGGTGAAATTCTCCGTGGCTAGTCGCGACGTTGGGGCATGCTACGAGTATGAGGTTCTGGTGGCGGCGGGAACGGTGGAGACGAGCATAGTCGTAGTGTCTTGGTCGGTGTGGAAGACGAGAGATGCAAAGAAGAGAGAGAAGACGGAGACGAAGATGACAAAGAGAAGAATTATCCTCGGATGTACCGGTTGGTGGGCATTGGTGGCCCAAGGGGGGGAGGGAGAGAGAATGTCATAGGCTATGAACGATCTTCGGTCGTGGGGATGGCAAAAGCCGCCATATCACCAGAGGAGGGTCGAGAAGAAGCGAGAAGCCATAGAAGCCATGGAATGGTGGAGGTGGTGGAGGTGGTGGATGCAGTGGTGTGGTTTGCGGCGGGCCAACAGGGCTGTTTTTGCCACCCCTGGGAACCGGCCAGCCAGCCAACCGCCCGTTTCTTCTTCGCATTGGCCTGGCGCAGCTGGAGGCAGGTGCACTCGAGTTCCTTCCAGAACCTGGCAAGCTGGTCCAAGCTGGTCCAAGCTGCTAAGCTGGGTTCCGCTGGCTCCAAAATCTGTCCCAAGCCGGTCTAGTCCCCCAAGGGAACGCGAAATGGAGTTGCAGCCGGCCCAGGGATTGCCACTAGCTGCACGGCTGACAAGAGGAAGTGCCCGTCCATCACAGATTAAGTGCTAGGCGACCTAGTGCGCAGGCAGGCAGGCAGGCAGCCAGCCAGCCAGCCTGGGCATCCGCACAATCCCAGCGCGTACGAGTGCTCGTAATGCATAGCACAAGTAAGATACATACTCGTACTTTTGCGTACGTGCAGATCGTCCCTGCTCAAGCCTGCAGACTCCATTTTGGCAGGTGCATTCCGCAAGGGGCAATCACGCGAGGTGGGCTACTCCAGATTGAATTCGAGCGAGAGTTCCAGACCGCCGTGGCCGATGGCGGCTTCCACCAGTAACAGTTCAGGGTGGCAAACGACGCAAGCAGGAAGGTGCGGGTGCTCTGTTCTCGTATGGAGCCGTCGTAGATCCTGCTGGCGAGCGAACCGCATGTTGCGCGGATTGCGCTGGGCAGGAAATTCAGTTCTTCGCCTACGAGCAAGATACAATGCACGCACGCACGCCCATTCAGGCACAAGTGTGCCGCGGCGGAACGACGTTGGCGGACGTTGCGCCCCTCAACGGCGCTTCCAGAGAGCAAGTGGATTCGCCAGAGGGGAGTGTGCCACCGGCCGTGCATGTGTGTGTGGCTAGAGAGAAACCCGGGTTCCCTGTGGCGGCTTCACCGGCCGGATGGACTGGAAAGGGGGGTTTACGTTAGGGTGGTCTCCTGACCGCCGACGAAAACGAGAAAAAAAGGCCAGACTGGAAAAAGAGCAAAACGCGAAAACGGGGGGAAGAGAGAGAAGGAAGAAAAAAAAAAGAAAGAAAGAAAAAAACGACCCAGGACGGCAAATGCAACCGACATGCACAAGCTGCGCGAGTAAAATGGGCAAATTTGGCTTCTATTGTATGTCTCTTGACCCTGTTTCCCGGCTCCTTCCTGATGCGCAAACAAGAGACATTACGTCAGAGCAGCCCCCAAAAACGCCCAAAACCAGGCCGACGTGCAGCTACGGCGCCCCCCAAGACGTCAGCACAACGACCCCTCGACCACGTCTGCTGCTCCTTCCCCGTGCTCGTACCGTATCTTGCACGCATATTAATACCGCGAGCGCGAAACAGACAAGGGGGGCAGGAAGGCAAGTAAGTGCCAAGTGTCGTCGCCACTGCGTCGGTCGCTCCTCCTTAGCCCTGTCCGTGCCTGTGCCTGTTGTCGGCCCCACAAGGGTCCCTCTTTCTTCTGCTCCCTTGCCAGGGAAGGCTCGCTCCCCCGCTCTTGCCACGGAGACGCCTCCATCCACTCAGGGTGCTTGCTTAGGCACATTCCGTCATTGCCCGTCATGCGCCTCTGCATAGTAGGCCTAATAATCCGTCCCCTCTATCCTCTGCAAGCTTTTCCATCACATTCCTGTCGACAAACCATCCACCATTTGCCCTCCCCTCGACAGCTGTCTTTCGCTGTGTGGGCACGGGCCACACTGGGCGCGGTTCCGATGGCATGATTGGTGCCGGAGCCAGATCAGCCATCCCGTCAGGAACTTTCCTTGCAAGGTGATCGCACACGGAACAAACGACCCACTGCGTCCTAAGAGATGTCACCGTACTTCGTACTTCCCAACAGCTGGCTTTTCTTTTTTCTTGGATAATTCCCCTGGCGCTGCCATTCGCTGCGTCAGAGAATTCTTGAATTCTTGAATTCTTGACGGCACTTTGTCTTTTCGCTTGTGGCCCGAGGAAATGGCCCGAGGAAATGACCCGTCGCTCTCTGCCACCATCGCTGCTATGCTTCCTCGCCACACCTAGGTTAGCCCAAAGGCCACGGCCGAGCTGTCGGACTCGTTCCCGGACGTTTGTTGTCGACCGTTGACGTTCTTTTTTTTTTTTGGCAAGCCAACTCGTATCCCCTAGCCAGCTTTGCCACAACGGTTATAGGCCAACGACCTCTTTGCTGTCTCCAAGCGTCATAATCTCCCCCCAACACATCATGATAGAGTCATAGAACCATCCCTGCCCGGTAGCGGTCTTGTCACCGGCATTCGCTGATGATAAGGAACATCTTCCAGCCGCCAGCCGGCCGATCCGGGTGCCACTCGCTCATCTATACGGCAGGCATGGACACGTCCGCATCGGGATGGCCAGTTTTGCCTTCCGCCACTGACGATGGCACGCAGATGAGGTCGTCGTGCTGTAGGAGCCCCGGTCTGAATGCTCCGGCACCAGTAAACATGAGATACGCAAGTGAACCACCCCACAGATCCGCCACCACCAGCGGCCTCCGTGCTCGTACGCGCGTCTTGCGCAGGACAGCTTCAAAGCCTTGCCTGCTACGTGAGCGGCCGCTGCTGCTGCTCTTGCCCTGCTGTAGGCAGGATTGCAGTACCGTCGATCTCCAAACTTTATCACCAATAAACTTTCCAGCATGAAAGTGGAAAAATATAGCACGCATTGTCCGCCTGTGTCCAATTTTGTCATGCAGAAACCGCTGCCGTTCCCTCGCTCGTCAGGCCAGCCTGTCATCTCGGACGTTTTCTTGCTATGCAAGCAGAAAAACCAGTGGCAATTCACCGCCGTCTCCTTGCCCACAGCTGACGATCGTTCATGCCTCCCCACACCTGCCTACGCCCGACAGGGCAGGCCAGGGCAGGGCCAGCTTGCCACAGCTCGTCGCGCTATGCGAGAGCACACACGGACAAATGTGCCTGATCGCCCTTGACTCTTTGCCACACCCTCAGGGTGATTCTAGGCAGTAATGACAACAAAAAAGAAATCCCGCGTGGGTCCTCCTCCTCCTCCTCCTCCGGAGGCGTTCGTAGGACCTATGGCAAAGCCACGGACCAGCCACCAGTCTCGTTTTCTGTATGGTCCTTGTTGCCCTCGTATCCGTCGCCAATAGCAGAAGACGAACCTCTTTTTTTTTTCCCCGGAGGAGATGGAGGATCTGCTGCTGCTGCTGCTATTGCTAGGCGCATCTGTCCCGTGGCTGTACATGCAAAGTATAAAGTGCCATGGCCAGCCCCAATATGGATGCCGTTGTTGCAGCGTCTAATGTACTCGCGGAGATGAGGTTGGCCACGCGAATGCGAATCAGACGTTGCCGTCGCCGTTTAGCTGGAATGGCCCCCCCCTGGTTGTCCACATTAACCTTCTATATCAGGTCGTGGTGGCGGTCCTTGTCCCGTCCCTCTACGCCACCTTCATGCAAAGCAATGTACCCGCCTCTTCTCTCGTTGCGATGCCCCTTACCCGCTTCGAGATCACTACCCGACGTCCCTTCGGACCATGTCTGGGCACACAACCTCTATAAGGTGGCTTGCGGGACGGCCTACGCAACTGCGCTTCTCGTCGTCCACAGCACCCGCTTCTCCGTGTCGACGTCCATATTCCTGCACAAACGAGTTAAAAAAAAAGGCGTTCACCGCTAGTTTCCATGTATTCTGTTTCAGGGCCTTTTGTTTGAGCCACAACACGGGCGCGCGGAATACTCCCCCTTTGAGGAAGCCAGCGCGATCTAGGGAGATGAGGGGATGCCGCTGAGCAAGACGACCCGTCTCTTCCGGTCCAGCTGGTACAAGTAAAGTCAATCCAGCGCAATGAGTAAGTACTTGTTGGGACCACTCGTAGTGTCGCAAATGCTATGCGCTATTCCCTCCCTCCCCCAAGACCATTCCCGCCGGTACATGCACACACGGGCGCAACATCCAGCGCAGGTGGCCATATGATCAACGAGAAGAACGTCACCCGAGTGCTGCAGGCATGATTGCAGCCAGACGGAATCCGGTCGGCCTAGTGCTTTCCGATCAGTGCTGGGCCAAATCAACAAGAATGGCTCGCTTCCTGTCTCGCGCCGTACCCACTCCTCCTTTCTGTATCGGTCTGCCTGCATTTGCCGCATCAAGCCTGGCGTTTCCGCATCTTCAGAGCGCCAGCGTGTAGAAAAAAAAAATGACAGTTTGCAGTCCAAACTGTGAGTAAACAAGCCGGTAATGTCGTGTCACTTGGCCCCCGGTGTCGTCCCGTAAAATTCGTGGCGGTCTATCTGGCTGACGATCTATGAGCGAAAATGCGATGCCCTCGGCTGGTTTCCGTCTTTTTTTGGCCGTGCCTGTTAACGGAGCCGACGTCGACTTGTGTCAATCGTGCGCACGCCACTTGGCTAGTAATATCGGCTGTCTCTATGGCTGCAATCTAGCTCCTTGCGCGGCAGCTGAGACAAGCTGCTTTGGCACGTCCTCAAAATTCCATGCACTGGCGTGTGAAGGATATCGAGTTTATGTGATAAAAGGGCGCTGCGAATTGAGGTTTGCTCAGGCTGGAACGTGATATTTGCAACCCCGCTATGATCTCGGTCGCTGATTGCCTGAGACGGCGAAGAGCCTCATCCTCCCACCTTAGCTGTCGCGCGTCCAGCCGGAAAATGCCGCGACCACCATTTCCAAGCAATATGCCGAACAAATTTCAGAGACAAACCCACTAGCTCAATCGAATACCGTGCCCTGTGTCGATCCCACTTGAAACAAGCGCTGGATAACTTGCCGGGTACCTTCCAGAGAGAGGTCCCCAGGGATTTCTCAATCCAGGGCCCATGACACCAACCAGGCTTGCCGATCTCCCACAAGAGCTGCTGGTTCAGATATGTGGCCATCTCTGCTGGCACTGCTGTCGCATAGAGCGGGCAGAACGTGGCCGAAACACTCAGCCTTCCATTCAGCGGAGTGAGAGCCGAGCGGCTCTGTTAAGTTTGGCTCGAACGTGCCGAGCACTCAATCCGGCGGCCGAGTCCGTGCTCTACCACTGGTTCTGCGTGCAGCAAGATGCCGACCTGGTCTTGCTGCTGCGGAGTCTAGCTGGATCCCCAGACATGGGACGGAAGGTGCTAGACATCGAAGTCAGATACAGCGCCACATATTGGACGTCGAGGAAGGTGACCAGCTATGCCAAGCTGATGCTCCAGCTTCTCGTGCGCACACCCAATCTTGCACGGCTTCGGCTGCAGTTGCCGTCGACCTATCAAGGCATTCATACGGGGCAAGTCCGCGGCGTTCTTCTCTCCCTGGAAACGGTCATGGCAGATTTGATGGCTGCCGCCTCGCCAATGCCCGCTCTAGCCTCGCTCAAAAGGCTTGACTTGACTGGGCTGGGGAGCTTTGATATTGTGCTTCACAGAGCTGCCGCTCTTGCCATTCGCATGGCGCCTCATATCACGTCACTGCACATCATAGGCTGCGGCAAGGCCACAGAGGGGTTTGCCAGCTTTTTGGGCTGCGACGGTGGCGACGCCAACCCATCCAACGCGCCTTTGCAAGACCTGGTCGAGCTCCATCTCACGCACAAACGGGCGTCGCCTTCTTGTTTGCAGCGCCTCTTGCGCGTGGTTGGCCCGAACTTGGCGCGCGTGTCTATTGAGCCAGCGAGTAAGTGGCCTTCCAGCCCTGCTGCTTTTTCAAACACGCTCGACTTCTTGGCTGTCTTGGAGAGCTTGCAGCCTTGGCGAGAGTCGTTGCAGAAGCTGTCGACGGTCATATTCTGCACGCGGGTCTTTGGCCAATGGCCGAGAAACGACCTTCGTGCGCTGCTCTGCACGTTCACAGGCCTGGAGACGCTGCACTGCCATTCCATGAACTTCAACGACTGCTCAGCGCCAGACGACCTGACATCCAGTTTGCCGCAATCCATACGCACTGTTGTCCTTCACGGATCCATCGACCCTTCGCCAGCATTCCAGGGGCTCCTGGCAGAAGTTACTGCTGGCCATTTCTCCCGGCTGAAGAAAGTGGTGATGTGCTCACACTACAGCGAGCTGCAGCCGCCGCTGTCCCGGTGGCTGGAACAGCTGAGAGCGGCGTTTGAGGTCTCGGGTGTTAGATTTTCGCTTCTCGACGAGCCATGCGCTAGTGGGAACAGCAGCGAAGACGGGTATGGGTCTGATCTGGACGAATAAATCGGAGAAAGGCTGGCAAGCAGATAACCGAGAGATCGAAAGATCAGGGTCGATCACATTGTTTTGATTTTGGAGCCAGGAGGAGTAATGAAGATGTCCTTTTAGATGCAGTTTTCATCCCTGTGGGCTATGACCACTTCTAGACTGTTAGTTGTGCCTTCCTTTTTGGCCTATTGCGCTCTTGCTAATTTGATTCAAAGAGGAAGTCTCGGCCATGGTGGGCTGATACCGAAGCTTAAGGAATGGCGGGGGATCCCCAAGGCCGTGCCAAAAAACGGCTGTCTGGCGGGGCTACATCTGCTGTAGCACTTCTCTCTGCGTGCTGCCAGGTATACACAGTGTCAATACTAGCAGCGACACAGGTGCTGTGATGTCGCCAGCTAAGAGCTGCATTGGCCCCAATATTCAACCCCACTTTGGGCATTTCCATTCTCGTCGCCATAACTGCCAGAGCAACAACAACAACTCCTCCCACTCATACTCTCCAGCTGCTGCCCTTCCGGTAAACAACACCAATTGACTAGCAGACACTCCTCATCAGCAAAATGGCTGCTCAAACCGTTGAATTCCAGTCATTCGCCGACCAGAAGCCGGGAACGTAAGCCATTCCCTACACCCGATCATGATCTTCCTCGGCTGCGCTCCGCCGTTGACGTGCCGAACTCGCCGCTGCTGAGCGGGATTTTTTGGTTCTTGCTGACATTGCGCAGTTCTGGTCTGCGTAAGAAGGTCACTGTTTTCCAGCAGCCGCACTACAGCGAGTCGTTCGTCACCAGCATCCTCCTGTCCATCCCAGAGGGAGCAGAGGGTACGACCAGAATCTGGCAATTGCCATAGCGCCCAGGCAGTGGCTGACTCGTTTTCCGCACAGGTGCTTTCCTAGTGATTGGCGGTGATGGCCGCTACTGGAACCCCGAGGTCATCCAGCTCATTGCCCGCATCGGCGCGGCCTATGGCGTCAAGAAGCTGCTCATCGGCCAGAATGGCATCCTGTCCACTCCGGCTTCCAGCCACATCATCCGCAAGCGCAAGGCGACCGGTGGAATTCTCCTGACCGCCAGCCACAACCCCGGCGGCCCCAAGGCGGACTTTGGCATCAAGTACAACCTGGCAAACGGCGGCCCCGCCCCTGAGTCGGTCACCAACCGTATCTTTGAAACCTCCAAGACCCTGACATCGTACAAGCTGCTGCCGCTGGAAGACATCGACATCAAGACGATCGGCACGAAGACGTACGGGCCGCTGGAGGTTGAGATCGTGGACAGCACAGCCGACTACGTAGCCATGCTCAAGGACATCTTCGACTTTGACCTGATCAAGTCCTTCTTTGCCAAGCACCCAGACTTTAAGATTCTCTTTGATGGCCTGAACGGTGTCACGGGACCGTATGGCACGGCCATCTTTGATAAGGAGCTCGGTTTGGGCCCCTCTAGCACGCAGAACTGCGTGCCGAGCCCCGACTTTGGCGGCGGTCACCCGGACCCCAACCTGACTTATGCGCACTCTCTCGTCGAGGCCGTGGAGAAGGGGCAGATCCCCTTTGGTGCTGCTTCTGACGGCGATGGCGACCGCAACATGATCTACGGTGCCGGCGCTTTTGTTTCGCCCGGCGACAGCCTGGCCATCATTGCGGAGCACGCACAGCTGATCCCTTACTTCCGCAAGAACGGCGTTTTTGGCTTGGCACGCAGCATGCCGACGTCTGGCGCAGTCGATCTTGTTGCCAAGAAGCAGAAGCTCGACAGCTACGAGGTGCCCACCGGCTGGAAGTTCTTTTGCGCGCTGTTTGACGCCGACAAGCTGTCGATCTGCGGCGAGGAGAGCTTCGGCACGGGGAGCAACCACATTCGTGAGAAGGACGGTCTGTGGGCCATTGTGGCGTGGCTCAACATCATCGCGGGCCTGGGCACGGCGAACCCGAATGTGACGCCCAGCATCAAGCAGATCCAGCACGACTTCTGGAACGAGTACGGACGCACCTTTTTCACCCGGTACGACTACGAGAACGTCGACTCGGACGGCGCCAACAAGGTCGTGGGCGTGCTGCGCGACTTTGTGGCCGACCCAAAATTTGTCGGAAGCAATGTGGACGGCCGCACGGTGACGGAAGCCGGTGATTTTTCCTACACGGACCTGGACGGATCCGTGTCTGCCCACCAGGGCCTGTATGCGCGGTTCAGCAACGGCACGCGCATTGTGGTGCGGCTGTCGGGCACGGGCTCGAGCGGTGCCACCATTCGGCTGTACATTGAGCAGCACAGCAGCGATCCGTCGACGTACAACAAAGATGCGCAGGATGTGCTGCAGCCGGAGATCCAGATGGCCAAGACGCTGCTCAAGTTCAAGGAGTATATTGGCCGGGACGAGCCGGACGTGAAGACGTGAGGAGGACAAACACGAGATTAAGATGCAACATTTTTGTACTTTTGTCCACAGATTGATCTTTACATTCAAAGGACAGCCGAGTTTCCGCATCAGTGCAATTTCTTTTGTGATTAACTTTCAGTGTAAATATTTGACATTAGCATTCTGGATGTCCTAGGCATCATAGGTTTCATTTTGTCATCATGTTGTCATTGTCGTCGTTGCCGTCGTAGTCGTCATTGCCATCATTGCAGCTGCGACCGTGTCGCATCGTGGCATTCATCAGCATTCCTCCCTCTTCCTACACATAGCGTACACAGCAGATCAAATTCATCCTGGGCAGAGCCTTTCTGTCATCTTGGGGTATTGCCAGTCTTTGAGAAAAGAACAAGGAAATGCGAAACGAGATAGAGATTAGAGAATCAGAAAAGTCGAAAAAAGAAAAGAGAAAAAAGAAAAAAAGCACTCGGGTCCGCTTATGCAGTCGGTAAAATCAGTTGTAAATTGAGGAAAGCCCGTGGATCTGGGGGTCAAGTATGCCAAAGCTTTGACCTCAAGCCCCCTTTGGCGCTTCGGCTGTTGCAGGAGCTTCGGCAGCGACCGAGACTGCAGGGTCGGGAGGCTTGGAGTCGGCAGAAACGATAGGCTCCGAAAAGGCGCTGACTTCGCTGGGTTCCGTGGGCTCGCTGGGCGCAAAAGGTCCGCTGAGTTCACTGGGTTCGCCGAGGTCACTTGGCTCATCATGGAGAGAGTCTCCAGGATCGCTAGACACCTCTTGACTAAGCTCAGAGTCGGCAGGTGCGGCAGGCTGGTCGACAGGTGCGACAGGCTCTTCAATAGGTGCAGCGGGCTCGTCTGTAGAAGCATTAGGCTCGCTGGCTTCAGCAGACTGATCATGTCCGTCGGCTTCGCTATGTCCGCTGGGTTCTGTGGGTTCGGCCTGTTCGCCAGATTCGTTGGGTTCATTCTGTTTGTCGGGCTCGTCAGGCTCGTTGGATTTAGCTTGATCGCCAGCATCGGTGGTTGGGTTGGGTTCAGAGGACTGGACAGGCTCAGTAGGCTGGGCAGGCTCGACAGACTCTGCGGGTTCGGCAGGATCAACGGGCTCTGTAGTCTCAATGGGTTCAGGTTCGACATGATTAGTCTCGGCCGGTACAGCAGTTTCAACAGGCTCGGCAGGTTCGGCAGGCTCGACGGGCTCGACAGGTTCGACAGGTTCAGCAGACTCGGCGAGCTCACTGGGTTTGCCGTTGTCAGCTGGTTCCTTGGGTTCTTCAGGCTTATCGATCTCAACAGTTTCACTGACTTCGACACGCCCGCTGCTGAGTTCGCTGGGCTCGCCAGTTTCGCTGAGATCTCCGTGCTCGCTTGGCTCGATAGGTCCAAAACCACCGAGTACGCTGCCTCCGCTGCGAACGCTGAACTCGCTGGGTCCGGTATGCTCGCTGACTGCCTTCTCTTCGATCGCCTCCCTCCTCCTACCAACCCCAAGGTCTGTTGCCGGTGGCGTGGGTGGTGGCGGGAAGAAAACCTCCTTAAACCTCTGCGCTCCCTCCTCGGTAACAAAGTCTAGCTCGAAGGCGCCTGACTTGTTCTGCCGCATGTGTTCCTGACGGTAGACGTTGCAAAACACGTACAGCTGCAATTCATGGAGCCAGATGCGGTACCTGTCCTTTTGCTCCAGCCAGGTATTGCTCGACTGCATCTGATCCGTGACTGTTTTGTCAGCAAGGTGTGAAGTTTGCAAAGCGCTCTGCTTGAGAATGAGACCTACTGAACGCAGTCCAAACGGGGCATTGGCGCAATTCGCCATCCCAGACGGCAGCATGCAGACGGATGCTGCCAGACTCGAGATCCTGGTATACAATCAAGGAGTGTTTGAAGTCATCGTCGATGATTCGTCTACTTGTGGTCAGATTTGAAAAAAAAAAAAAAAAAAAAGAAGCTGGCAGCTCTAATTGAAAGAGGACTCACGCTTGAAAGAGACGCTTCTCCTTGTGCAGTCTGAATTCAGATGGCCGCACCAACTTCGTCAACTCGCAGTAGGACTTGAGAGCCACGAAGGTGCAATGAAAGAGGACCATTTCTGCGAAAGCGTCAGATTGCGACAACCCCATTGCCCAGCAAGAACGACATACCCTCCCAGGTAAGGAAGTAAAGGACGGCCCATAGCTTGCTGCAGTGTTCGTTTTGGCTCCACCGCTTCAGCACCAAGCAACTGCCGTCTCGCTCGATGCACAGCGCGTGGATACCACGACTGGAGAAGACTGGGTTGTTGGGTCCAAGATGCCGACTGCGTATCACCATGACGGGGACATTATCACGGGGATTACTGAACACGACGACCGACAACCGGTCATCATCAAATCGTCTTGATGGTCGTTAGATATGGAACTGTATATACAGACCGCGACTTCAACTGCCATACCGTCGAAACAAGATCTTCGAATTGTGTGGTATATTGCATGTGCCCCACGGACCGTATGATCTTGATCTGGAAACAATCCCCGTTAGCCAACATGCGACATAGACGGGATCAAGGGTAGACGGACAGCTGCAAGTGCTTCAGAGTCGTGCGGGACGGCAAAGGGCGTGAGAATATCTCTTCGGCCCAGTGAACGTTCTAGGGTGGCAGTAGTCAGCAAGATGATCATGAGGCTATTCGGACTTCCTCATTCGTACCCGATCGGGTCGGCCGGTCACCGACAGCGTTTGCGCGACAAGAGCTCCGACTTGGGAAGGCGATGGTGGTTCTGTTTCGTCAGTTTTTTTTCCGGGTTCCTGTAACAGCGTCTTTTCATTTTTCTTTACCGATGCCTCGCTTTTCACGCAGTTGGAGAATTTGGTTCTGGATCGCTTCGAGGGCATTCATGTCAAAGTCGGGCGACCTATACAGCAGAACACGTTAGTTTCCGCGACGCAGAACCAAAGCATGATGACAGAGCTCACCTGGTCAGCATCTGGTTCAGGAGGATCAAGAACTGGTTGTACAGGACAAACCGCAGCGGCAGCGGGCGGCCGGATGCCTCATCGGTCATCTTGTGATACATGGTGCGCCAGCGGAGCTCTTTGGGCATTGAGTTATCCTCGTAGTATTTCTTGATATCTCGTAGACTTCGGGACAGGCAAGGGATGAGCACGTCAAGGTGGTCGACCACGACGAAAACGCGGATCTGGTGTGCTCGGGAGTTTTCGACCACAGTACGGAGCAAGCGGCTGGTTCGTCGTATCTCCTCGGTAAGGGCCATCAAGGGCGGGTGCAGCGGAGGAACGATACAGCTGCGCAGATTGTCCAGGCATCCGGCAATGTAATCAGCATCCATGGCCTCTCGGCAGCAGCTGCCGAGAGTTTGGGCGACATGGCTGGGATCATTCGCCGGGCCGTACAGCTCGAGCTGATTTCGCATAGCCAACATATTGAGAAGCTGATATGCAAGAACCAGAACAGCTGCAATGGGAAGTCGACTTGATCGAGGTCGTATCGAGAGACAGGAGAAGTGGGACAAGACTGGTATAAGAAAGAACAATGTGGGCAACGAAAGACATCTGCTAAGGTGTCATCGTTGCTGTCGTTTGGGATATGGATGGAAGGCGACGGAATGTTGCTGCCGGAGGTGGATGGCTGGCGAGCAATTCGAGATCACGCAACAACCAGGTTCCGGTTTGGTGAGGGGGAAGATGCTTTGATTTGCCCACAGGCCCGTGGCCACCTGCTTCACACTGTCTTCCCTGTAGCCAAGCCGATTATGCCTTCCGCTGTCCCGGCTTGGGATTCAATGTGGTCAAGAGCAAAACTGGTCCTTGAGAAGACGGAATCGGCTCCAAACGAGAGAAGAGGTAGAGGACGAAACAAAGCCAGTTGATATTGCTGACTCCGTAGTGGTAACGTGCCAATATAAATATGGCTGGCAATAGTGGCATATAAGGTTATCGTAGGTGTGCGGAAACGAGAGACAAGTCCGAGAAGGAAGATAACAAGCAAGGAAACGAGAGAGGAAATAAAAAAGCAGTCAGTCCGAATCAGGCCAAGGAAACTCCGGGGGAACCCCACACGGGCCAGGGTGCCGTGATGGCTTCCGCGCGGAAGATGATTCTGGAAGACGAGCAAAAGCAGGGCTGCTAATAGAGGGGTTGGCTGGCTGGCTGGCTGGCGCTCGAGTGTGCGCGTCAGGTAGGACAGACGAGCAGAGGAGCAGAATGCCGTAGCGCGCATGAAAAGGAGTGTTCCTCTGGTGTTTTGGGCCGCTAAACGGGGCACTTGCACAGAGGAGCGAGGATGAGGAGGAGGGAGGTGGGGGGGGGAGAGGACGGCAGCAGCGGTGCCCAATTCCAAATCAAGACGACCCCACGAGCCACGAGCGCAGCGCAGAGATCGATTTGCTTGGAGTGGATTGGCTCTGTGCTTGCTCGCTGTTTGCCAATGGCACACAATGCACAGAACTGACGTGGCAGCTGTGCGATAGGTCTCAGGTCACACACACGAACTCTGTTGTGCGGAATATGGACGTTGGCGGGAGAGCTGGCTGTCTGCATATATTCATGTCGTCCATGCGGAAGACGGGTGTTAGGGGGGACGTTGGGGGACGTTTGTAGACGTTGCGAACGGTTGTGGATTGTTGCGGACGTTGTAAAAAAAAATTGCCTCGTCCTGAGCTCATCTATCTTATTCCATTCCTGTCCTGGAGCTCATTCGGGTGCCCGAACTGGCCTGATCCCAAAAGCAACTGACAGCAGCTTTGCTAGCTAGCGAGGCCCACAGCAGAAGTGCTGCCAGCGCTGATGGGCAACCGCATGTAATATGGGCTTGGGGG
>JACBXF010000003.1:1136423-1380505 GCA_014183025.1 Harringtonia lauricola
GGGGGGAGGAAGGGGGGGACGATCAGAAGATGGGCAAAAAGTGGCGAGAGCCAGGATGGATCGGATCAGTGCGATAGAAAGGAAAAGGCCGAGCGTTGACAACAAGACGACTGGTCCTGACGGTGTCCACGAAGGCAGCGTCCCAAGACGACCCAACCAGCCGTTTCTGTGTGCAGCGTGCATTAGCACAGTTTGATGAGGGAATGGGGGGACGAGGGAAAAACCTGGATCACGCGAAACGACGGCAGCGTGCATGAATCGGGCTCTCGTATCTGCCTTTGGGTGCTGGAGAGCGGCAAAAAAAAAAAGCCCCAAAATGCCATTTGAGCAGCCAATGGACAAGTGCGAGCGGAGCAAACGAAAAAGATATTGAGAGAACGGGGGCAACGAGAGAGCGGGTTTCAGCATGATGTTGGTAACATAAAGTAGGCGGGCACCCGCTTGGTGGTCCCTGGGTGCTGAAGACGGCTTCGCACTGAACAGAAGGATAGATGAGGCGCACCAGACAACGAAAAGCTCCGAAAGCTTCGAGGGCCATAATAATATTATGATGCGGCGATAAGCAGCAGTTCATCGCAGCTTCCTTTATCGATCGGCTGTGCTCTTTCCCTTTCGGGTACGGAGGTCGACGTCACACGGGATCGCGACTTCCGTAAGACAAGGCTGATCAAAATGTCAGTTGATCCCTGAGGCATCGAGACTTTTTCACAGCATGCTCATCACGATCGGTCAGGCGGACGGTCGCAGGCAAACAGTTTCCACAAAAGCTATTGACTAGTTGTACACTTGTCCCTCGTCTTCTTGTCCGGCCTTCCTCCCCAGAAGCGGGCGAAGGCGACAGAAGACAGATAGGACTCGGCCGGTATCACAGCCCAGATCATCGCGTCCGAAAAAGAATATCCCTCATGCATTCCGTAAAAGAAACAGGTAAAGAAAACACAAATCGACAATGACCTGAGATGGCGCATAACTCATTCCCATGTCATTTGTCCGCGCGCCACCACCGGTTCATCCCAGAGATCACATTAAAAAAAGAAATACCGTCAAAGCATTGCTCACGCCTGTTTTGTTAGCTCAGCCACGCTCGACGGAATCGAGGATGTACACTCACGTTGTAAGCCTGCTTCTCGTCCTCGTACCGCTTCTTGTCGGCGGCAGCCTTGGCCTCGTAGGGCGTGCGCTGCTTGTCGTTCAGAGCCTTCCAGCGCTCACCCAGGATCTTGCCGACCTGACCGAACGTGATGCCCGGGTTCTCATCGCGGACGTTCTCGCGCTGCTCGTTGGCGAAGAACATGTAGGCAGAGAGACCACGCTTGGGGGCGTTGGGGTCTGGCATGTTAGCGAGTGTTACGGGAGCGTGTGAAGAATCAGTGAGCTTACCCTTCTTGCCCCGACGCTTCTCGACCTTACCGCCGGTCTTGCTCTTAGCTGCGGCCTTAGGCATCCTGAGCAGTTAGCATGCGTGTAAGTGCTTGCAAGAAAAAATGGTGACGCAAAGAGCTGCACTCGATAGGACTAGTGAAAGAAGTGCAAAAGTGCCTGCAGGTTGCCCCAGACAAAGGGCGGAATGGGCCGACGCACTTGCATCGGGATTGGCTGTTCACATGTCGCCCTTTTCGATGCACAGGTGTGCAGCCAATTGTCTCGTGCGCTCAGTGAAGGTGCATCCTTATTCAGGATCGAGCCGCGATTGCGATCGCATTTTGCCAAGACGATTCAGAATCGATGAAAATGGATGCAGCAATTGGTGTTGGCCAGTGTGCATGGCTGCAGAACGTGCGATTGCAGTGCGGTGCCAAGTTGCCAATCGTGGATGTGGTGGATGTTGTGATGGCAACGCGACTCGAAAATGTAAATGGCTTCGTTTTTTGTGTTGTTGGGACCCTTTGTTTTGGGGGGGGGGGGTTGTTGCGCGGGCGGGCCAACGCGGGCGAAGCTGTGGATGAGATTGCAGGGCAATTGGGAAGAGGCGCGAAAGCGAGCGCAGTGACCAGCGTGCGAAGACGCGACAAAAGCTTCGCGAGCGCAATCCTGGCAAAAAAAAGGGCCACTGGGCCAGCAGACAGGCAAGAAACAGACAAGAGGGAGAGACGACGTGGTGACTTGTGATTGCAGCAGTTGGCGGTGGCAAGCGATGTACTTACGTGTTGTGTGGGCGCGTGTAAGTGAAAATAAGGGGAGGCGCAAAATTGTATGGGACGACGAGAGGCTTTGATATTTTGCTGGGGAAGCTTTTTTTGTATGGGAGGCTTTGTGTGCAGAAAGGAGGAAGAGAGAGAGAGAGGAGGGAGACGAGAGTATGCGTGTGTGGGAGAGAGTGAGCGGACACGCCTTTTTACTATGGGCGGCTGATTGAGAGGGCAGACTGGGCGCGCGTGCAAAAAGAGGGGTGCGGTCGCGGGCCAGAGCGAGGGCAGGAGCGAAGGGGCAGTCGCCCAGGCGGCAAGACAGGCGGGCTGGAAGGGGCAGGCGCGAGGGAAGGAGGGAAAGCGAGGCCGCCAGGGTAGGTGGGCGGTCGCCAAACCCCCCAAAACAGAGGGGGATTAAAAAAAAATTGAGTGGCAGGTAGGGTGGGCAAGCCGCAACGGCGGACTGATTTGGGGGGAGGGAAAGGGTGTGATTTCTCCGTATTTCTGGCCGTTGCTCAGACACCAGGTACAGTACATGGCCGCTTGTACTGCGTGCCGCCAAAATCTTGTACTGTGTACCTGGCCGGTGCCAAAAGGGCACTCTATTTCGTCCGGCTGCTCGTACTTGTCTCTCTCCCTCCCTCGCCGACCAGGTGAGCACAGGAGACAGGATTGCAACCTCTGAGTACGAGCCCCGTCAGAGCCTGTCGAGTCTTACAGCGTCTCCCTTGCTTTCTCTGGCGCATTTTCTCCTGTTTCTCTTATTTTCTATTCTCCTTATTTTCTTTATTTTCTTATTTTCTCTTTACGAGTGCTCGTCTTCCACCGCTCTTGCCTTGTCCGATCTTTACCCGATATTTACCCCAGCTGCGTCGTGGCTGCCTGCTGGCCGTGAGAGAATATGGCAAGATTCTTATTACCATTTGCATCGTGCACGTCTAGCGTGTGCTCGTACTGCTCGCAGGCGCTGGGCAGCTCGTACGCGTCCGCGGAATGCTGTCAACACAGGAAGCTTGCATCCCCGCTCCTCATTGGCTGCGCATTTTATTGCAAGCAAACCCGGTACTTTATTCATGCAGGTCTAAGATGTATCCCCCGCCAACATCCGTATGTACTGGTACCTTTTGTAAAGTATCTTGCAAAAGTACCTTTTCCACTTCCCTCCACACAAAATCTACTTGTGCATTCCTCGCTCATGTATCCTCCTCTGCATACGAGTATTGAACTCACACAGAACCATCCATCACTTGCGTTAGCGTCTCACAATTCCCTATTCCCTACTCCCCTCCTTTGTCCTGTCTTGGTTGCCCCTTACTCTCCGTATTGTATTTTGCCGTCCAAGCACGCTCGCCTGCCAGTGGCCAGCGGTATCGCAGGAGAGAGCCCATCGACTAACGGCGCATGTAAGCAAGTCAGGTAGACAGTGGACAGTGGGCGCATCCGCTATTTTCACGCATCTCGCGAGCAGAAGAGTCTACGCGCTCTTCGCATCCTGCATGGGAACAACATCGCAGGAAAATCGCTCGTACGGCACGCAGCCTAATCAAACAAGTCACAGCTCGAGTGGCACGCCATATTTATGCGCCGTCCGTTCTCGACACTATCCGACAGGCTTTGGCCATCACAGGGACATGTATCTGACGCACACTCTGTGCGCAGCCGCCTCCCGGAGACCGGAAAACACGAGCAAGGGGGTGAGAGGCAATGGTGCAAGCACAAAGCATGAGAACGGATTGGCTGGGGGGGCGAGCAATCGTCTGCACCGTGTGCCGGACGGCTCTGATACATGGGCGTACTTGCCAGAGTACAAGGTCGCAAAACGGCATAGAACGGAGCACCTTTCGGCTAAGAATGCAAGAGGCAAAGATGCGACCAGACTGCGCCTGGTAAGCTACCAGTGCCCACCCCTGTCGTCCAGCTGCTCTGTCCCACGCCGCGCGGATGGAGGAGCTGTAGCGCCGGCGTGCTGCTATTCGTCCAAAAAAATTGGCACACGTTTGATCCATTTTCCATGTTTTTTTCTTTTTCTTTTTTTCCATTTTTTTTTCCCTCCTGTTTGTCGCCCTTTTTGGGGGTGACTACCACTACCGAAATCACCAGTCACGTGCCATAATAACAAACATCACGCGTGCCCCCCAGACGCGCCCTTCTCCGCTACACACCCGTTTGCTGGGAGCACTGGAGCAGCCTTTTGAGGCCATGAATGGCATGAATCTCGTGTGATTTTGTACGGCATGAGCCATTGCTGCTGCTGCGCACATACTGCCTTGCGCCTCCCGTTCCCGTTCCTGCGGGCAGAAGATCTCCACTGTCGTAGAGCAGACCCAGTTGGCCATCTTTGCGGGCCACCGATGAACGAAGAGGGGGGGGGGATCAACCTCGCCTGCTCCGGGTCTTTTCTTGCGGCTGCCATCCGTTCCCGCGGCTGTTCCTGCGGCTGTCCCAGCAGGCTGCTCCGCATTTTGTATCTTTGTATCTCGTTCCGGAATAGGCGGTGGCAGTTCCCCCTCCCCCAAACGGCACTCGTCCAGCGCTGTTTCATTCTGGGTCGAGGACGATGTCCTGCAGCGATGCGTCGCGCGCCCAGTCCACGCCGCTGCCCACCACGATGGCGCTGGCCGCGCCCTTTATGAGCTTCCACCGCTGCCGGCTGGCCTTGACGTCGGCTTCGAGCTTGGCCAGAGCTTCCTTTTCCCTGGCACCGGCGCCGCCGTCGTCGGCGGCATCGCCTTGTCCCGTTTCGGTGTCGCGTGCTGCCACGAGCGCGCGCGCCTCGGACGCCAGGGCCGCGTTCTGCCGCGCAATGCGTCGGCTCTCGGCCGCCACGGCAATGCGCTCGTCCTGCACAGCTTGGCGCGCCGTCGCCTGGCGCGCCACCGTCTGGGATACGGCGTCGCGCTGCTCGACGGCGGGCAGCAGGTCGCGCTCGATGGGGGACGCGTGGGTAGCGCGGTGGACGGCTTTGAGGATGGGGTTGACGGAGAGCACGCTGTCGATGACCTCGTTTCGCAGGACGTAGGCTGCCCGCGCGTCGAGGAGCTGCTTCTGGGCGTCTGCTAAGCTGGGGACATCTGTTTCGCTGCCTGTCCGCCGTTAGCCCCTCCCCCCTTTTCTGCTCCCCCCCATTTTCCTTTTTTGTTTCTTACCATTGTAAGACTGCCGCGCACGGAGCAGGGCAATCTCGAGCTGCAGCGTTCGCAATCGATCGTAGAGCGCAAGAACGCGCTTCTCGTCCTCGGAGAGAACGAGCGTGTCGGCCGCGTCAGGGCCGCCCGGTGGACCGGCCTTGGCAGGCGCATCGTTCATCGGCGTGTCCCCGTCGGCCGTCGCCATTTGTCTCGCGTCGGGATGGCACAAATAGTCGCAGGCGCCTTCTCACCGCAAGCTTTTCTCTGCTGTAGTCTTGCTGCTCTTGCTCGCGGGTGACGCGACTGTGGCTGGTGATTGTCGCCTGTGGCGTTCTTAGCGCCGACCTCGAGAGCTTGGCCCGGATTCGACCAATGACAGCGGCCGGGGTCACGAGGCAGCCGTCACGCTAGTGCGTTGGGCCGTGTGCAGCCTCTCTCTTTCCGTCGGTGCGTGTGACTTGCAACGGTCTTTGATAGCAGAGACAAGCAGCTGGAGCCGCTGACAGGCCCACGCAAGACCCCATTCTTCAATTTCTTGCTCTATATCGACCACGGGTGTGCAGACTCGACTGCATCTGCTCCATATCATCTACATTCCAACACCGAAACCGTCACGAGAGAGATACGCTCCATCTCGCCCACGTCGCTACGGGGCTTCACACCTTACCGCCTCATCAAGACGAGCTCTGCCGTCGTCTTTTCGGCTCCGCCTTTTCTGGCCTGCTTCTCGCCGGTGTCACCAAACCGGGCCCGGCTCAAGGTCATGTCTCGCGATGGCCAACCAGGTGTTGATAGCCCATACCGGCCAACGCCTACAGCTAGACTTTGCACAGCTGACCTCGTATGTCTCTGTGGGTGGTGGAAGTAGTAGTCGTGCTTCTGATCTAACCACGCTGCAGGCTCGATGACTTTCGGGCTATCGTCACTCGACAGACCTCGATTCCGCCAGACTGCATCATTGCTCTGACGCCCCAGAGCAAACCCCTGCGGCTGGCAGCATTCCAGACAGAGGTGAGCTGCGGATCCTGCTGCATTCTCTTCCTTTGTTTCGCGTCCTGACCCGGCCCCTGCAGAAAGAACTATACGTCTACGATGCGCGCACCACCCAAGCAGACGCGGCTGCGTCGGCCGACCTCGAGATCCCTCTGACGAAGCGGTACACCGTATCCAACCCGCCCAACGACCTCCGCGACCAGCGGTCTCTTGTTGCCTGGCAAGAGCTGTTCCAGGCGCGGCAGACATGGTCGAGCGCCCTGGCAGACGAAGCCACGGCCAAGGCGGGAGCTGCCCAGGAGCGGTATGCGGAGGTGGACGCGATGATGCGGTGCCTGGACGCGGCGGTGGCCAACCTGGAAGCTGTGGTCAAGGGGGTTGAGAGCAAGTACGGCGACATGAAGAAGTGGATCGTCAGCGCGCAGTCGGACTACAGCCATCTGGTGGAGCGGTGGGAGCAGTACCTGGAGCTGGCGCGCAGCATACCGATATCGGCGGCGATGCTGCGGTTCATGACCGGCCAGGACATGTCGGCGTCGGCCAAGGGCAAGCTGGCTCGGCTGCACCAGGCATCGCTGGAGGATCTGGTGGACCTGGAGACGGCGCGCAAGGCGGGCAAGCTGGCGCCGGTGGCGCTGCGGCGGTTCAACGGCAAGATTGCAGAGCTGGAGCGCACGGCGCCGCGGCTGCTGCAGGGGTGCGAGGAGGTGCTGCGCGGGTTCGAGCAGACGGTGGACCGGTCGACGATGGCGCACGAGGGCGAGTCGGCACAGCTGCTGCAGGACATGCAGGCGCTGGCGAGCAAGATCGAGACGGACTACCGGACGACGCTCGAGTATGCGGACTCGACGCGGGACGTGCTGCAGGCGTCCAAGATTGCGGCGACGCACACGGAGCGGCTGCTGCCGAGCCTGAAGAAGCGGGCGATGGAGATGGACGAGATGTTCCGATACGCGACGCGGGCGCGCAACCGGCTGGCGACGGAGTCGGTGGACTTTATGCGGCGGATCACGGAGCTGACGAGCCTGAGCAGCGAGGTCAAGGCGCAGATCAGCGGGGCGGGAGACGAGGAGGACATGGCGCACTTTGACTACCTGCGGCTGGTGCAGCAGATCCCGTACGTGTACGCGTCGTTTGTCAGCGAGGCGATCAAGCGGCGGGAGTGGCTGGACAAGGTCAAGACGGACTCGTCGACGCTGGCCAACGAGATGGCGCTCTTCCACGACGAGGAGGTCAAGCGGCGGCGCAAGTGGCAAAAGTCGGTGGGCAGCCTGGCGTACGGGCCGGCGTCGACGGCGGCGGAGCACCAGGTGGCGGGCCTGGAGGTGAACCTGCTGGGGGAGGAGGCGGAGTGGCCGGCGGTGACGCGCAAGGAGCTGGAGGACTTTTACGAGGTGCTGCAGCGGCAGAAGGCGGACGCGGACCTGATCGACGACATTGGCAAGATGCTTGTGGATCTGAGGGCGCCGACGAAGCAGCAGACGAAGCGGATCAAGGCGTTCAAGAACGGCAGCGTGCACGAGGCGGCGCTGGGGCGCAGCGGGCTGCTGATCCGGGGCGACGACGACGTGCTGCGCAGCCTGCAGGAGGACAAGACCAAGGTGGAGAACAAGCTGCGGACGGCGGAGAGCCGGGTGCGGCGGCTGGAGGACCTGCTGCACCGGCAGAGCCAGGCGTCGCGGGCCAGCATCGGCAGCGGGTTCCAGCCGATGCCGGGAGGAGCATTTTCGTCGGACCGGATGGATTCGACGGGGTCGGTGAAGCAGTCGCGGCGGACGTCGGCGGACCAGCGGACGTTGGAGCAGCGGACGTCGCTGGACGGGGGGACGACGGTGGTGGGGTCCTCGGCAGCGGCGACGGCAGCGGCGACGGCAGAGCTGCGGACGGCGCAGCGGGTGCAGCAGCTGGAGAGCGAGCTGGCGGCAGAGAAGGAGCGGTCGGCGGCGCTGGCGAGCGAGCTGGCGGGGGAAAAGGAGCAGTCGGCGGCGCTGAGGAGCGAGCTAGCAGCAGAAAAAGAGCAGTCGGCGGCGCGGTCGTCAGAGCAGACGGCGCTGGCGGGCCAGATGGAGGAGGCGAACCAGACGAAGAAGGACCTGCTGGAGAACCTGGAGGCGCTGAAGAAGGAGTTCACAGAAGAGCGCAAGTCGCTGGAGGGGGAGATCAAGCGGCTGCAGGCGCGGCTGGAGGACACGGAGGACGAGATGGAGCACTTTGGGGAGTCGCGGGAGCACGAGAAGGCGACGTACGACGAGAAGATGGCGGCGCTGGAGGCGGAGATGGAGCGGCAGGCGGACGAGCACCGCAGCGAGGCGCTCAAGAGCCAGGGGCAGGTGGAGTTCTTGCGCAAGGAGGCCAAGCTGCAGCGGGAGCGGAGCGAGTCGCTGGAGCAGCAGCTGCAGGCGGCGCAGGAGGCAGCGCAGGCGGCAGAAGAGGCAGCGCAGGCGGCAGACGAGGCGGCGCAGGCGACGGCGGGCGACATGGCGAGGGTGCAGGCGGATCTGGCGCGGTCGGAGGCGGCGGGACAGAGGCTCCGAGAGGAGGTGGCGGCGGCGCAGGAGCAGCAGACGGAAGAAGCCGCACGGACGGCGCGGCTGGAGGGGAGCCGAGAGGAGGTGCGGCAGCGGCTGGCCGAGGCGGAGAAGAAGGCGGCGGAGGCGGAGGGAAAGGCGGCGGAGGCGGAGGGAAAGGCGTTGGAGACGGAGAAGAAAGCGGCAGAGGCGGAGAAGAAAGCGGCAGAGGCGGAGAAGAAAACGGCAGAGGCAGAGAAAAAGGCGGCGCGGCTGGCAGAGGAGGTGGCGTCGAAGCAGTCGCACGTGGGCAGCGTGGAAGAGGAGCGGCGGATGTTTGAGGAGAAGCAGCGGGAGGCGCAAGGGGCGCTGGGGCAGCTGTCGAGCCGGTTCGAGGCGCGGTCGCAGCGGGTGAGGGAGCTGTCGCAGCGGCTGAGCGGGCAGAACGAGCGGCTCTGTCGGCTGCTGGAGCGGCTGGGATTTGCGGTGAGCCGCAGCGGAGGGTCGATGGTGATCCAAAAGGTGCCGCGAGCGGAGCGGTCGGCGCTGATGGGCGAGATGGCGGCAACAGTACCAACACTCCGCAAGACAGGACAGCCGGACCCGGAGCTGGTGTCGTGGATGAACAGCACGGACGCGAAGACGGAGGCGGAGCGATACGCGGCGTTCATGGCGGCAGTGGGCAGCTTCGACACGGACGGGTTCGTGGAGACGGTGTACCGGCGGGTGAAGGAGGTGGAGCACATTGCGCGCAAGCTGCAGCGAGACGTGCGCAGCTACCGAGAGCGGGCGCACGTGCTGCAGAAGGAGGCGCACGACAAGATTGCGTTCAAGCACTTCAAGGAGGGCGACCTGGCGCTGTTCCTGCCGACGCGCAACCAGACGAGCGGCGCGTGGGCGGCCTTCAACATTGGCTTCCCGCACTACTTTCTGCGGGAGCAGGAGGCCCACCGGCTGCAGAACCGCGAGTGGCTGGTGGCGCGGATCGCGCGGGTGCAGGAAAAGGTGGTGGACCTGTCGCGGGGGTTGGGGGGGGGGAGCGTTCAGGGGTCACCCAACACGGAAGCCGACAACCCGTTTGATCTGTCGGACGGGCTGCGGTGGTACCTGATCGACGCGCAGGAGGACAAGCCGGGAGCCCCGGCGACACCGGGCCTGGGGAAGAGCACGGTGGCCGCGAATAACGTCGAGGCCATGGCGGACATTCACACGCACGCGCGCACGGGGTCGGGCCGGGGGTTGGGGCTGGGGCTGGGCGGGCGGCCGACGGGCATCGACGGCGTGAGCAAGACGCTGTCGCGCAGCCTCGAGAGCCGACGGTCGAGCACGAGCTCGCGCAAGGCGGTGGCTTTGGGTGGAGGGGCCGGAGGGGCCGGAGGGGCGGCATCGGCGCTGCGGGGAACGGCCGTGGCCAGCGAGACAAACAGCCTGCGGCCGAGAGAGCCGGGCGGGACGAGTCCGCCGGGCGAGGCTGCCGAAGCGACCAGGAGTGCTGACCCGGGGACCAACCCGGGGACCAACCCGGGGACCGACCCCGGGACCGCCGAGGTACGGCTCTCTCCCCACGCTGTCGATTCCCTGTTGGGGCCCTAATCTCTGTGGCAGACGCGCACGCGGACCGGACGGCTGCAGCGGGAGACGAGCGCGGCATCGGACAGCCCATCGAAGCGGAGTGTTGTGTGGGATTCGCTGTGGGACTACAGCTACCGATAGTGTATATATAAGCGTTTTTTTTTTCTTTTTTTTTTCTAATTATTTATTTATTTTCTAGAATTTGGGAATAGAATCTGCAGACTACTCGACCGGCTCCGGCACCACTTCCACGATGCGCGGCACGGGGTCGCCGCCGCCGCGCACGGCAATTTCAATGCGCCAGCGGCCGAGCGCCTTGATGCGGTCGGTGGCGGGGTCGAGGGCGCTGTCGTGGTCGGCGGCCTCGGCGCCGAGGAAGCGGACGTCGCGGGGGTCGATGCGGACGAGGGCGGCGTCGGCGTGGGTGGACGTGGCGGTGCGCAAAATGTCGCGGACGGCCGCGGCAATGTCGTCGGCGGTGACGGAGCCGAAGAGAGCGGGCGCGTCGGGGGCGATGGGTTTGCGGTGGAAGACGAGGGCGGAGGGGAGGAGGTCGGCGAGGAGGTCGGCGGCGCGGGAGGGCTGGAGTGGGCGACGAGTAAGCCACAAGCAACGAGCAAAGCGAGGAGAGAGGAGAGGAGAGGAGAGAGGAGCGAGGAGCGAGCGAGCGAAGCGAGTGAAGCGAGAGAGGGGGGGAAGCGAGAGAGGGGGGGAAGCGAGGAGAGAAGAGAAAGAGAAGCAATGAGGAAGAGAAAAACGAGCGAAGCGAGGAAAAAAGAAACGAGGAAGAGAAACAAGTAGACAAGCAGGAAAAGAAAGAAACGAGCGAAGCGAGGAGAAAAGAAACGAGTGAAGTGAGAGAAGAAACGTAGAGGAGAAACGAGAAACGAGCGAAGCAAGGAACAAACTTACGTCGAGCAGCGGAACGGCTGAGCGAGCAGAGACCGAGCCATCCACGCCCACGCCCACGTCCACGTCCATAGCAGCAGCCGCCGCCTCGGCCTCGGCCACGGCGAAAAACGGGTCGCGCTCGACGACGGCCGTCTCGGCCGTCAGCCCCAGCGCCGCCAGCCGCGCGGTCGTCATGTACTCGGCCATCTTGTTCGGGTACCACAGGTTGCGCATGCGCCCGCGGTCCGCCCGCAGGATCGTGTCGGCCCGGCCAAACTGCGCCACGTCCTGCAGCAGTCGCACCACGACGCCGCGGTCGCCCCGGCGGCCCGTCTTCTTGCCGCGGGTCTGCTGCAGCTGCAGCCACGGCGCAGCCACAGGGCGTGTCGCGGCCGCGGCGCGCCGGGCCAGGAGGCTGAGGCAGGAGGGACAGCGAGCGGCGGACAGGGAGGACGGCATGGTTGTGGTGAGGTTGGCTAGTTTGGGTTGTTGAAGCTTTTTTTTTGTTCTCTCCACAGCTGACTAATGGGGTACTAGTACTTCGCTACATACAACGACACACGGGTGACGAAACACCCATCACGTAGCTGTTCTTTCTTGTTGTTCTTGCTGTTCTTGTTCTTATTGTTCTTGTTCTTATTGTTTTTGTTCTTGTGTCTGTTCCCGTCTTCTGTCTTCTGTCTTGTCTACTGTCTACTGTCGTCTGTCTACTGTATCTGGTCTGCTGTATCTGCTGTCTGGTCTGTCTGGTCTGTCTCTTTGTCTATTGTCTGCTTCTTGTCTCTTTTGTTTGTATTGTCTCTCTTGTCTGTCTTTTGCTTGTCTCGAACGCCAAAGACCAGCTGGACCGTCCCTAACTACGATTTATTATTATTGAAATACCCTCCTTATTCCTGTTGACCGCTGATTAATCTGACGCCCGTGACTCTGACACCCGCGACTCTGACAGCGACTCTGACACCCGTGACTCTGACGCCCGACTCAACCGTCCCGTCCAGCTCTTCAGGCTCTGCATCAGCCCGTCGACAAACGCTGGCTCCAGCGCCCCGTCTTGCCACGCAAACACCAGCGTCAGCACGCCGCCCTGGATGCTGGCCGCGTGCACCCCCAGCAGCGGCGTGCTGCCCATGAGCGAGTGCGCATAAAAGCAGCGCGTCAGCTGCCACGGCCCGTCGCTGTTGGGCCGCAGGCAGCCCAGGTTGGACACCTCCCACGTGGCCTCGCGCGGGCCGCCCAGCTGATCGCTCCACCACTTGTGCCAGTCGCCCACCCATGGCGCGAGGCCGGATAGGTTGTCCTGCCGGATGGTGTCGACGCGGGCCTTGAGATCGGCCCCAATGGCCGCGGCTGCGCTCCAGATGGCGGCATCCCCTTCCTCCTCCTTCTCCTTGACCGCCCGCACTGCCGCCACCACGTCGTCGGGCAGCACCAGCGCGTGCGCCGCCACCAGGTTGGCCATGTTGCGCGCGACGTCGATGCCCTGCTCTGCGCATCCCGTCACAAACGGCCGCAGGCTGATGGGCGTCTGGCACGACAGCACCGCCGCATCGGCCGCCGGCCCGTGCCGCGCCAAGTGTGCCAACACCAGCGCGTGCAGCAGCGGCGTCGCGGTCGTGCCGTGGGCGCGGCACGCCGCCACCAGCGACGCCGCTGTCGACGCCGGCACGTCCAGCAGCCGCAGGTGGCCCGGCTGCAGCTTGTGGATCGGCGGCGGGCCGGTAAATGCCGGCGTCGTCGTCGTCGAAGGCTGCAGCCAGCCCGGGCCAAACGTGCTCCAGAGCGTGCCCAGCAGGAAGCGCCAGGAGAGGCGGAACGACACGATCTCTTCCTGCGGCGGCACGAGCTGGGGGACGTCGTCAAAGCGCAGGATGCTGTCCGCGACTACTGGCGTCACGTCGCTGCGCTCGTTGAGCGTCTCGAGCAGGTGCGTGTGGAAGACGACGCCGCTGAGGCCGTCGGCCAGCGCGTGGTGCACCTCAAACGCCACCTCGGCATGTCCTGCCACCGCCGTCTGGCCGAACACGACGACCCGCCACGCCGGATGGACCGCTACATCGGGCCACGGCCGCACGTTTTCCTGCTCCACCCAGCGCAGCAGCGCAGCGTCGTCGTTTTCTAGGGCGGCCATCCACTCGACGTGGTCGCGCAGGTTCAGCGACGGCACGGTGACAAAGGCGGGCTGCTTGGTGTCTTCGCCGGCGATGCCGACCCGCAGCGCCGGCAGCTTGCCCACCACGCCGGCCACGGCCCGCTCGACGTGCGCCCGGAGCTTCCCCTCGGCCAGCGGCGGCAGAGCATAGCGGCACACGGTGATGACGTTGGTGTAGAGGCCCATGCTGTGGCGGGACGACGAGTACTGCTCGCTGCCGGTCAGCGCAGAAGCAAAGTAGAAGGCAGAGACAACTTACTACGGCCCCAGAGGGCGGATCACCTTTGATTCAGCCATTGAATCAATTGACCGACAGCGAGCTCGGCCAGCTCCAAGCTGTCTCTAAGTGGACAATCGAGTACAATGTACATTGTCTCGCTTCCCGTGACTTTTCACGTGATCTACGAATACGAGTGTGCACACCGTGCCCGACTGCCAACTCACCGTCTCCCAACCGCGTAGGTGCCCAAGCCAGTAACGGCCAGTGGACAGCGGCCCGTCTGGCGTCGCTGCTGTTGTGGGTCTGTGGTCCGTGCGTCATTGTGTCGTTAATAGCGGTCGCGACAGGGCTTCGTCCAAAGCGGAAGCTCTTGCTCTCATTTTACGAACGGGCAACCGTATCAACAACATCGCCTCTGCGCCTCTCGGCCCATGTTCTCTACCACCCGACCGCGCCGCGTCTTTCAGCTCTGTGCGCGTGCGAGACTCTTTTCTCTTGTCGGATGACGATGCACGTCCGCGCAAATTAAAAGTCGCGAGGGAAGTGAAAAGGCGGAGAACGAAAGGAGAAAAAGAAAGAAAAAGAACAGAAAAAGGAAAGAAAGAAAAAAACCAGCATGGACCCCAAGAACACGCCCAGCGCAGACGTGCTCGCCGCGCGGCCTTCCCCCCAGAGCTCCTTCTCCAGCCGTCTGCCCAAGAAGAACAGCGCCCAGGCGCTGGGCGCGTCTCGCGACAGCCTGACCGACAAGCTGGCCAGACACGCGGCCACCTCACCCAGCGCGGCATCGGATGTCTCGAGCGGCACCGATGCCGGCCGGGCCGGCCGCAACGGCTATGCGAGCGCGAGCGGCCGGCGGACCAGCTTGGACTCGCTGTCGGACACGAGCCGCGGCCGGTCGGCCGTGGACCGGGGCATCAACACGCGCATTCCGCGACCGTCGCCCTCGCAGAAGCCCACGCAGCCGACGCCGCGCCGCCCGCTGACCTTTTCCGACGCATACCGCATGGCCGAGGAGGAAGAGGTGGCCGCGGCGGCGCAAGGGTCCCCGAGCCCGGCACCGCGGCCGTGGCGCGCGAAAAGCGGCGGCAACGGAAACAACAACGGCACGGCTGCTGCTCGGCAGACGACGACCCCCGTCTCCATCAGCGCCAGCGAGAGCCGCATGCAGAGGATCCTCGCACAGTCGCCGCTCACCTACGGCGGACGTCGGACGGCTCGGCGGCTCGGCGAGTCGCCCAACGAATCACTCCTCGCGTCCTTGCGCGCCGGCAGCCGCCACAGCATGCCCGGCTCGATCGGCAGCAGCAGCAGCAGCAGCGCCGCCGCCGACCGCCGCCGCCTCATGCACGAAGAGGACCAGGCGCGCATGAACGTGGCGCTGAGCGAGAAGCACGGCCTCTTCTCGCCCAAGTCGCGCGTCAGCCCAAAGGTGGCCGCCGCCAGCCGCGAGCTGCACCGCCGCGCCAGCAACACCAGCCTCGGCGACAAGGCCAAGGCGTCCTCCTCCTCGCTGCCCGTGTCCAGGGGCAGCCCCAGCCCGCGGCCGTGGGGGCTGCGCAGCCGGCCGAGCAGCAGCCTGACGAAGCGCATGGCCACGACGCCCGAGAAGGAAAGCGGCGCCGGCGACAGCAGAAAGCTGGATGCGGATGTCACGCCCAGCCTGAGCGAGACGGTGCACGAAGAAGAAGAAGAGAAAGAAGAAAAGGGAGAAGGAGGAGAAGAAGATAAAGGAGGGGAAGGAAAAGAGCAAGAACAAAAAGGACCGCTGAGCGCCATCCGCACGCCAAACAAGAGCTTTGCCTGGGATGCGGATGCGGACTTCACGGCTGGCGACTTGATGGCGTCGGAGAGTCCGCCGGTCAAGGTGGACGTGGAGGAGAGCGAGGTCAGCACGACGCCCGGGGGCCCACCGCCCGAGCAGAAAGAGAACCAGCCGACGCGCAACGAGAAGCTGGACGCGATCCGGAAGCTCGAGATTGATGCGGCGCTGCTGTTCCCCGATGAGGCGATCGAGGCAGCGCCCTTGTCGGCGCGGTCGGAGACGGGGCGGTCGGAGACGGGGCGGTCAGAGACGGGGCGTTCGGAAACAGGACGGTCAGAGACAGGGCGTTCGGTGACGTCGCGGTCGGAAGCGGCGAGCTGGGACGAGGACGATTCTGGGGGCGCGCACGGGTCGCTGCCGACGGAGCGCACCAACAAGAAGATCGACGAGATCCGGGCGCGCGAGATCGAGAGCCTGTCTCGGCGGGCGCTGGCGACAGCACGGCTCGACGAGATCCGGGAGCGCAACGCCGAGTTCCGGGCGCCTGGGCGGCAGTCGAGCCGCGAGCAGCTGCGGCCTGAGGACGAAGAAGAAGCTGCTGGGCTGCACGAGGGCGGCGAAAAGACAATAGCCGATGAAGAAGGTGGTGGAGAGGGCGAGCGCATTCCCGACACGCCCGTCACCATCTACCGGGGGGGGCCGCGGGACCGCGGCCGAGAGAACAACAGCCTGGGCAACCCTGGCGAGCCGCCGTCGCGGACGTCTTCATCGCACTCGCGCAAGGAGTCGCAGGAGCTGCTGCGGACGCTGGCGCGGGTGACGCAGCGGACGAGTCCCGGACCGCGGGACGAGACGAAAGAGGGCAAGGAAGGGAAAGAAGGCAAGACGCTGCTGGGAGGCAGAAGCCGCGATCCGGAGACGCTGCGGCCGTCGGTGGGGTTTGTCGGCCTGCGTCGGCTGTCGCTGACGGAGGCGGACGCCAAGGCGGCGAAGCGATCGAGCGTGGCGGGACAGTCGGACATTGACCCGACGGACCGGATCGAGGCGGAGATGAAGCTGTTTGCGGCGGCAGAGACGCACTCGGAGCGGGGTTCGATCCGGGCGCCGTCGCCGGAAGAGGCGGAGGAAGACGAGGCGGCAGCCGAAGTGACGCCGCGGCCGATCAAGACGGTGGACTCGCTGACAGTCGACCCGCTGACGCTGCCCACGCCTCGGGTGACGGGAGCGTATGTGGAGACGCCGGTGACGGTGAAGACGGAAAAGACAGCGAAGCCGCAGCCGATCCTAGTCGAGCGAGCTGCCGACAAGGGCGCAGAAGGACTGCGGCGGCGGTCGCGGTCGGTGTCGCGGCCGCGGAGAGCGCGCGTGGTGCCGAGCAACTCGGCCCGGCCGGCAAGCGTGCACGACGACCTGGCGGAGATCAAGCGGGCGCACCAGGCGGTGGACGACACGACGCTGGACAACTTTGCCGAGCAGCTGCGGAAAGAGGCAGCCAGCCGGCGGGATGCCCGCAACCACAAGGACAACAACGACGACGACGTCAACGACAACGATGTCAACAACCACAACGAGCGACTGCGACGGATGAGCGACTCGGTCAAGGCCGGCCTGATGGACATTCACCGGGTGCGAAAAGACATTGAGCGGCTGGAGGACCAGGTGTCGCAACCGTCGCAGGCGCTGCCGCCGCTGCCGCCCGGGGGGTTTGAAGAAAAGATGAAGGTGGAGATCGAGGAGATTGAAAAGGAGATATCGCAGCTGATCGAGACGGAACGGGAGGAAGAGCGCATCGTGCCGGAGAAAGCACGGGTTGTGGTTGCGCCCAGCTACGTGCGGCTGCGGCTCCCGCTGCCGCTGCTGTTCCGACGAGAGCCGCAGTTTCAGCTGACGCTGCTGGGGGTGGCGATGCTGCTGGTGGCGGCGTGGGTGGCGGCGGAGGGCGCCGTGTGCGCGGTGTACTGCCGGCCGGAGGCGTGCCAGAGCGGGTCGACGTGCCGGTGGTCGCCGGACGACCCGTCGTTTGGGGCGGCGGTGCCGGTCAAGGTGGACCAGTGGCTCACGGGCGGACAGGGACGGGCGCTGGCGTCGTGGGCGGGCGACGCGCTGGGGGATCGGCTGGCGGACGTGTGGGACGCGGCGACAGGGACGGACCTTCGGCGGGTGGATCCGACGTATTTCACCTTTGAGGAGAAGCGGCGACACCGGCGACGGCTGCAGAAGCACGGGCTGGTGGCGCCGTGGACGGTGCCGGAAGCGGCACGGCCGCGGGTGGAAGCGTGGCGACGAGCCCGGGAGGAGAGAGCGGCCCGGGAAGCGGAGGGAGAAGACGAGCCGGAGCGGATGGGAGCGGATGAGGTGGCATAGAGTACGACTGTTTTTGGCGATTAATACTGTTTTAGATTTTTGGCGGAATATTTATTTATTCTGTTTAGACTTTCGGAATCATTCTGTTTATTCTGTTTTAGGCATTCTGATTTTCTTCCTGCAGCTCAGCCCAGTGGTCGGCTACAAAAGTTGTGACGCTGTCGACGGTCCAGGCCGCGGCGGCGGCATCGGCGTCGTCCAGCAGGCCCAGATGGCGGCGGACGGCGGCACAGGCCTGTCCGCGCTGGGGGCCCGGCAGGTCGGCGGGCACGGCGTCGCGGACGGCCTTTTTGATGGCGTTTGTGTGCTGCTCGCGCAGCCAGGCGGCGCGGGTCTGGTCGTAGCGCCAGCGGACGCCGGGGAAGCGGGCAAAGGCAGCTTCGGCGACGGCGGCGCGGAGGCGGGCAAGGTCGTCGGGCGTGGCGTCGGCGCCGGAAGAGCCAGAATCGGCGTGCGAGGCCCGAAAGGCCGGCACAAACACGGTCGACCACTGGCGGAACAGCGGGCGCAGGCGCTGGCGGCGGCGGTCGTTGGCCTTGCCGGTGCCGTAGGCGGTGTCGCGGGCGAGCACAAAGTAGGGCGAGGCGGCGACGTAGGCAAACAGGGCGTCGGCCGAGGCAAAGGGGGCGCCCCAGATGTCGTGCTCCGGGTCGACCGGCAGCCCCAGAAAGTGCAGCACCTCGGCCGGCTCGTCGGTCAGAAACACGCGGCTGCGCGGCCGGTGCGCGGCCTCGATCTCGGGCACCCGCAGCCACAGCGCCCGGTCGTCCACCGTCAGCCCGAGCGGCCGCGTCACCGCGCCGACAATGTTCCAAAAGTCGCCGTGCGCGTGCTGGAACAGCGCCCAGTGGAACGCCGCCAGCGACGGCAGCGCCGCCACGTCGACCTGGATGTGAGCGACCCCAGAGCGCGGCGCCTCGGGGTCTGCATCCCGGTCCCGGTCCGGGATCGGCAGGTCGGCCGGCCACGGCAGCGCCAGCGTCACCTGGCCTTCCTGCCGGCGGATCGTGTGTGTCGCGCCCAGCCGCGCCGCCGCCGTCTGCAGCAGCCCCTCGTCGTGCTCGCGGGCGCGCTCGCCGTCCTGCGCCACCGCCACGAGCACGTCCACGTCGCCAAAGTCCCGCTTGTCGGGGCCCTCGACCGGCGTCGCCACCGCCACAAACAGCGGCCGCAGCACCGCCTGGCAGCGCGCCCGCACCGCGGCGTACACGGCCGGCGGCATGCGCGGCGTCCACAGCGGCGGATCACAGCCAGTAAAGGCGGCGCCGCCCATTTTGAAGTGCGATGAGTAGATGAGTAGATGGGAGGTGAGTAGATGTTGAAGCGGTCAACTTCGACGGTCGACCATGAGCTGATCAAAGTGAGCAGATCAAAGTGAGCAGATCAAGTGGACGTCTGTCTTCGCAGGCGCCCCCATTGGACCAATTTAACCGTGCCGGCCAGGTCACGGGCAGCACCGCCTCTCTTCCTCCACCGGCGACTCTGCAGTGAAGCCAGACATTTGAGGCTGAAGCGGCTTTTCTATTTGGTCAGCCATTTCGCAGCGTATTTGGAAAGCGCGTTCGGGGGTGCGTTCTCACAAGGCAGGCACGTTTTTCTTTTTCTATCCTTTTTTTTTTTCTCCCTTTTTTTCTTCCTTTCTCCCCTCAAATGGAATTCACACAGCCGACTTCACATGCCTGTCAAGTGGCCAGGCGTCCGTCCCACTGACCAACGAGGCGCAGGCCGATCCCGCCAACAATGCACAAATCGCGGGCCGTCTCCGATCGACGATTCGAACGGCTGCTAGCGGTGCACGTCTGACCTGCAACGATGGAACACCAGAACCACTTTAACAGGCAGCAGAGGCCTCAGCCCGGGAATACACCGCTGGACACGCAACCCTTGGACGACATTTGTTTGTTGAGGCCGCCTCTGCGGCCTCTTTGCGCCCTGGTTGACCTGCGGCATAGCCAAGCCTGTCTTTTAACCGCCGTCTTTTTCTTTCCTTCTTTCCTGACCCGCTTCTGCTGCGCCTGCATATGTGACTGCTTTCCCAAACCAAAATATGACAGGACACATTCGCCCAGTGGCTGTGTCCAGCCCTGCGACCTGTGTCCCGCTCACGGTCGCTTCCGCCATCCCCTCTACGCCTGATTGGGCAGCATATGGGCCTCCAAATCGGCAACCCATCGCGAGACACAGCATGCATGTTCGTGTACCCCTGCAGCTCGTGGATGCTCAGTCTACCCACCCTGCATTTAACACTCGCCGTGCCGCTGTTCTTCTGCTTTTCCCTCTTCTGCTTGTTCTGTCCGTGTCTTTCTTCATGACTTTCATAGGCCAGGCTGTGGACAGCCGAACAGGCCTCCTTCCAACGCCTCCGTCTGTCTTGGCCCGATGCCGCCATGGGCATGTGGACAAAGCTCAAGCAAAAGGCGCGCCCAAACGCTGCCGCAAAACCCTCTCTGCCTGGCCCAAGGAAAAAGACGCTTGCCAGCCTGCCTGGCAGCGGCCGCTCGCCGGCCCAGCCAAGCCCGACAGCTGACCTGAAAACCGGCCGAGACTTTGCTGAGCCCCCTCGCCAGACACCGTCGTTTCCCACAGACGAGGCCACCGTGGTTGGTGATGTGCCAGACCTTGCGCTCGACAGCGGCATCTCCAGCTTGGACAGCGCCACCACGCCCGTCGACGCGAGCCAGATCGATGGGACAGAATTTCCGAGGCAGCCAGACAAGCCAGCCGTGGTGGAAGCCCCAGAAGAAAAGAAAGATAAAGAGTCAGAGGAAAAGACAGAAGAACCAGAACAGCTAGACAAGCCCACTCCACAACCAGCCAGCCAGGGACTCTGGGCCATCGCCGCCGACAGTCTCGAACACCCTGACAAAAAACGGTTGGCCCGCCTCCTCCAGATCAGGCGACACCACCACTCTGATGCCAACGTTGTCGCTCCCAATGTAATGACCGAGATTGACCGCGTCATATCCACAGCCCAGAATTTGGAGCAGGAGAATAAGACTGCCGTCTGGCGGCCGGTGCGTGTTTCCGTCGTTGCTTCATTTTCCGTCCTGCTCATGCTTACTGCGTCCCAGGTCGTCGGCAAAATCGTCCGCGGTGCTCTGACGTTTAAGAAGCTCGGAGACAAAGTCGCAGAGCTCGACCAGTCCGGCTATGCTGCCATTGGCTGGTCCGTCGTCTCGGCCGGCTTGCAGATGGTCGTCAACGCCGACGAAACCCGCCAGTTTGCCCTCTCCAGCGCCGACTTCGTCGCCGGCCTGCTCCTCCGCTATGCCGAGTACGAGACTCAGTTCCGCGGAGCCTATGCCAGCTCCGAGTTTGACCAGCGCATAACAAACGTCTACAAGGCCGTGCTTCTCTACGTCCTCGACCTCGACGACTACTTCAACCAGTGCAAGACCCGTGAGGCCTTTCTCCCTGTGCGGCTGTGGGGTCGCCAATTCCGTTACTAATGCATCTGTCAGAACATGCCGTTCGCGCCTTGTACCAGCTCGACGACCGCTCCATTGCTCAGAAAAAGAAGGAGCTAGACGAGGCCGATGCTCTAGTCAAGGATTGGGTAAGCATTTCATCCCTCTCTTTTCAGCACCCCAGCTAACTTGCAAGCTTCTCATCATCATCTTCAAGAGCAACAAGGACTACTTCACCATGCTGCTCAAGAGACTCGATGCCGATCTTCCCGTCATCTCAAAGAAGACAGAGGACTGCACGAGGTCCCTGGCCTTCCGGGAAATGGACGATCGGTTTAAAGACATCGACACCGCCGCCGAGGGCACGTGCAGCTGGCTTCTCCACCACCAGGAGTACCAGAAATGGATGGCCAGCGACCATGGCTTGCTCTGGATCAAGGGCAAGCCCGGCTCTGGAAAATCCACCCTGCTGCAATACGCTCTCAGGGACGCCCTGATCTCCTCCGACCTCGGCGAAAAGGCCCTTGTGCTCTCCTTCTTCTTCCACGGCCGCGGTGTCGACCTGCAAAAAACACCCCTCGGCCTCTACCGCTCCCTTCTCTATCAGCTTCTGGAGCATGCCCCGGAAACACTCCAAGACCTCGTCGATACATTCACAATCAGACGTCAGAAGCAAGGCATTCCTGGCAAGGATTGGCACTGGCACCAGCGTGATCTAGAGGACGTCTTCAAGTCTTCTCTGCGGCAGGTGCTGGAGACGCGCTCCGTTTGGCTGTTTGTCGACGCTCTCGATGAGAGCGGCAAAGAAAACGCCACCAAGCTGGTCACCGGTTTCAAATCCCTTCTCAAAGGCCTCCCGTCAACGGGCTTCCAGTTCCATCTCTGCTTCTCCTGCCGCCACTATCCCATCCTCAGCCTCAACTACGGTTTCGAGATCTGCGTCGAGGACGAAAACGCAGAGGACATTTGCACATATGTACACGCCCAACTGGCTGATTCAAAAGTGCCCCCGGATCTCATCATCGAGCGCGCCAACGGTGTGTTCTTGTGGTGCCGCCTAGTCATCGAGAAAGCGCTGGATCTCGAGCTGACCGAGGAGGTCAAGGCCATCGAAGAAGAGATCAAGACCACGCCGCCGGACCTCGAAAATCTGTATGCTGGCTTAGTAAACGGCATCGAAAAAAAAGCTGACTCGCTGAAGCTGCTGCAATGGGTCTGCTTCAGCATGCGGCCCCTGACGCTGGACGAGCTGCGATGGGCCTTGGTCATTGATGCCAAATGCCACCACCGCTCCTTCAAGCATTGTCGGGCCGACAAGAGCTACACCGACGACAACGACCTCATGGAGCGGAAGTTGAAACGGATGACTTGCGGGCTGGTCGAAACAACAGCGACGTACACGGGATGTGTCGTCCAGTTTATTCATCAGTCCGTCAATGACTTTTTCGTCAACGAGCGCGGTCTCGAGACTGTGTCAAACAACATTTCTCCGAGCAATGGAGAGTCAAACTTTGTCGGACAAGCACACTATCGAATTTCCCGGTCCTGCATACGCTACTTGGCGATGGATGAACTGCGTACGCCAGAGACCCTCGGCGAATTCTCCGAGTACCCCTTGTTGGACTACTCTGCAGAATATTGGGCTCTTCACTCCAAACGAAGCGAGGACGAAGGGGTCCCGCAAGAAGACCTTCTCGGCTATTTTTCCTGGCCATCCGAAAATCTTGTCCAGGTCTGGGCCAAGCTTTACAGCGGATTGGAGTCAAATGCTCAACGGACGACCATGCTTCACGTCCTGTCACGTTTTGGGTTGGTTGGCCCGTTGAGAGCGATTATTCAAAGAACGCCAAAAATCAATGTCAACTTCAATGCAATCGATGGTACAGGGCGTAGTCCCTTGTCGTTGGCAGCGGAGCTTGGGCACAGCGTTATTGTGCAGCTGCTGCTTCGAACCAACCAGGCCGATGTCAACTCGCAGAACAAAGATGGCATCACGCCGATGATTATGGCGGCATGCAATGGCCATTCCGGCCCAGTTCAATTGCTTGTAGATACAGGAAAGGCTATCCTCAGCGAAAAGGATGAGGTGCTTGGACGCAAGACACTGATCCAGGCTGCCACCAAAGGCCATGCTAGCATTGTACGGCTTTTACTGGGCACCGGCCAAATCAACTGCAACTTTGGCAACAAGTTCAAATCTACGCCGCTGATGCTGGCAGCACGCTATGGCCACGAGGCAGTGGTGCGGATCCTCATTGAAGCAAAAGACGTCGAGATTGACGGCGTGGATTTCTTTGGCTGGACACCGCTGGCGTGGGCGGCCCAGAACGGTTTCGACACCATTGTGCGGCTGCTCATAGAAACAAACCAGGTCGACGTTGATGCCGTGGACCGCTATGGAAGGGCACCTCTGTCATGGGCTGCCCGCAATGGACACGAAGATGTGGTTCGGCATTTACTCAACACAGGAAAGGTCAACGTTGACTCAAAGGACAACGAAGGTCTCACGCCGCTTTCACTTGCAGCAAAAGGCGGATACGAGGAAATTGTTCGAATGCTTCTTGACACGGGCCGCGTTGACATCAGCGCTCGAGACAGGCATGGCCGAACTGCACTGACGTGGGCGGCTGGGGATTGCCACGAAGCTGTTGCGCGGCTGCTTCTGGAGAGAGGAATCGGTGATATTGATCTTGCAGACAAGGACTTCCACCAAACGCCACTGTCATACGCTGCCGAAAAGGGCAGTGTAGGCATTGTAAGGCTATTGCTTGAAACGAGAACAGTGGATGTCGACTCAAAAGACAGGCACCATCAAACACCGCTGGACAAGGCTACCAGCGCTGGACACGGCGACGTCGTGGAATTGCTTTTAAAGCACACTGGGAAACCATCCCAAGACTACTACAGGCGTTATGGTACATTTGGTGACGAATAAGGACCACACTGTGCATTGCCATCTGGCTTGCTGCGAATATTAAGGATCTGGGTAGCTATGGACACCCGAATTAAAATAACACATAATTCTCAAGGATTGCCAGATGGCCACTTGAAAAGGCACCGAGATCGTCGCTTTGTATTAATCCAAAAGCAGCGCATCAAATTACATGTTTCATATGCAGCTTTTCTCTCCCTCTGGATATCCCGTATCCAGCCCATCTAACTCTAATTTGACGCATACGGAATGCCGTTGGTCATCCACTGGAACTGATCGTACAGGCCAGTCGAGTAGCTGGCGTAGCTCTTCTTGATCAAGTCGTGCATAAAGTCGGCTGCCTCGCGCTCCGTCTTCTCGAGCACAAACCGCTCGCGGAAGTGGCGCACCGACTCGGGCTTGAAGCACGGCAGCCCGCTGTCCATCATCAGCAGCACCAGCTGCGACAGCTTCTCGGCGTACGGCCGCGCCGCCAGGAACGCCTTGATGCACAGCTCCTCGAACCACCGGAAGGCCTGGTGATCCGTGCTGCCGCCCATGACCGCCAGCATCTCCGACGTCAGCTTGAACGGCGCCCGCTCAAACTTGATGCCGCCCGGCGCGATGTCGAAGCAGAAGCCAAAGTCAATGTGCAGGATGTGGCCGGCCTCGTCGATCATGATGTTGCCGTTGTGGCGGTCCTTGAACTGCAGCAGGAAGGAGATGACCGAGTAGGCCGCCATGCTCTTGACAAAGTTGTTGCGGGCCGCCTGGAAGCGCAGCGCGTCCTCGTTGCCGTACTTGGAGATAAAGTAGTCGTAGAGCCCGTTGACGGCCTCGCGGCCCAGCATGTCGCGCGACACCGAGTTGGGGAGCACGTCGATGACACCGCAGCCGGGCGCCGTGGCCGTGACGCGGTACGGGAACACAAACACGTCGAGGCCCACGTTCTGGAAGATGCCTCGGAACGCAGCGATCATCTGCAGAGCCAGCACATCCTGCCGGCAGTCGTCGCCGACCTTGAAGATGGCCGACAGCCAGGTCTCGATCGTGTTCTCGGGCGCCAGTATGGCGCCGTTTCCATTCGCAGCCGCATTTCCATGGCTGACGCTTCCCCTGGTGGACGTCCGGACGAGCGCATTGCTGTTGCTCTTACTCGAGACGCTGGCGACGGCCGACGTCGAGTGTTCGATGACCTCGTCGATCATATCGTCGGCATCCTCTAGACCCGCCTTGGGCTTCTTGATCCGGAATGTGGCCATGAACGGCGCCTTGGCATGGCTCTGCAGCGGCTTTCCCGACTTGCGGTCGATGCCAATGACCACGCCGTCGGGGTTGCTGGGCAAGTACACACCCACCTCCACCTTGATCTTGCGCAGCTCCTCCTCGATCTTCTGCTTCTTCTCGGGCTTCGATTTCTTGATGAGCGGCTTGAGCTTGCCGGAGATGCCTGTCACCTCGTCGAAAAAGGCAAACTCCCGCTCGTAGAATTCGCGGTCTGCCACCGAGAAAGACGTCGTCATGCGCGTGATCACGTGGTCCAGCGTCGGTTTGATGGCATCGGGCTGGTCTGGTTAGCGGCAGATACCAAAAGAGAATGCAGTACAGATGGAGAGGGAACACACAATCTGCGCGTCGTCGTCTTTGTATGCGTTGGCCTTCATGTTCCAGATGATCTGGTGGGCAAACAGCTGCGAGAACTGCGCCGTCTCGAGAATGTAGCGCTCGACATAGCCCAGCGCGTCGTACCGCAGCGTCTGCACAATCTGCGGCACGTAGAAGAACGTGACGTCTACTGAATGGCTCTCCAGGCCCCGCATGGCATACTGGATGAGGAACGGATGGTCCTCGTACGCGGGCATGAAGTACGTCACGGCCGTTATCGGGTTGACCGGGGCCCAAAACAGGAGGTACTGCATGCGTTAGAGGGAGCATGAGGCAACAAAAAAGCATGGCTTGCTTACCTTGAGCTGAAAGCTCACATCGGCTGGCAGCGAGCCGTCGAGAAGAATCGGCAGTGCTTCCGGCTCGTCCACCGCCTTGGACGGGAAGTTGAGCAGCAGCCAGCGGATCTCCTTGAGGACTTTGGGGTTCTGGAACCGCGTGGCCAGCTGAATTGCCAGAGACGGGTTCTCTTGCCAAGCCGTGCGCACCAGCGGCAGAATAGCCTGTATAGACGTTAGAGAGCAAGCCCACAGTCAATCTCGCGAGAGTTCCTCACCTCGCTTGCGCCTCGGCCAGCGTTAGAGCCGGCCCACGCCTTGTCGTTCAGGGGGTACGTCCAAACTGCAAGCCTCGACTGCTCATTCTCCAGCAGCAACAGCAGCAGCTGCTCCTTGGATTGGAGAGACTTGATGCTGTTGCCCACTTGATGTGCCCCAATGAACGTGGTGCTTTTGACAGCGGCCATGACGTCGGCCAGCAGTCGGATCTCCGTCTTCAGCTGCAGATTGTTGCTGCCAAACGACCACTTGGAGGCGCCTGCAAACCAGCCAAGCGCAGCAGAAAGAATCTTATCCTTGAGCCGCCACTGAGCAATGGCGCTGGTCATGGAGCTGTTGCGCAGCACGCGCAGCCCAAAGAGCACAATCTGGAAGCGCAGCTCGCGCGCCATCGGGTGCGGCGTCGTCATCGTCTTGATGGCGTCCAGCGTTATGTCCAGGATCCGCAGGAACCCCCGCTGGATGTCGATGCTGCAGAGCCGCGTAGCGTTAAAGTGGCTCTGCAGAAACATCAGCAGACGCGTGTGCGGTGCCAGCAGGTTGTGGATGTGCTGCTGGCGCTTTGCCATGGAGGCGGTATCGCTCGGGGCAAACTCCATCTTGACAAAGAAGGGATCTGGGTTCGTGATGGTCGCGCTGAAGAGGCCGAGCCGCTTCTTCACGCTCAGCTCCCACTGCTGTAGCACCGCATTCAGAATGCGCGGCTCCATCCGCGGATTCTCGTTCATCACGCCCAGCCACAGCGATACGCCCAGCTTGATCGACTGCTTCGTGAACATGGCAAACGGAATGCTGACCAGAAACTGCGCAACGGCACACTGGTCGCCCTGGTCCCGACACAGCAGCGATGCAGCCCGGCGCAGAATGTCCCGGATGTCCCCGAGCGGCGTCGGCCTCTTCTGCAGCAGCCGAGTCTCAATATGAGCCAGCGCGCTGACGGCATCCGCACTCTCCACGTCGGCGTTGGGCAAAAACGACGATCGCCGGTCCACCCGCATAAAGCTCAGCCACTCCAGGCTGTGGTCCGGCAGCGGCTCGGCGTAGCGGTACTCCTGCCGCGTAGTGTACTGAGCCACAAAGTCGGATGCGGTGTTGATATTGCACTCGCCAACGCGGTCGAGCGACAGCAGTCGCTGGTTGCTCGACGGGACCGAAAATCCCAGTTCCATGGCAAACGACCGGCCCAGCGAGATGTGGCCGTACGCACCGTCGTCGTTCCACTCTGACAGGTGCGTCTGCAGCAGGCCCTTGACGTCCGCCGGTGCTAGGCTGATGACGCCCGACACCCACGTCTTGGCCTTCTTGTACAGCGTGTCTAGTGTCAGGCGTCGCAGGGCGTAGTTGTCCGACAGCTCCACAGTGACATTGCCGCGAGCCGACCGGAAAGAGCTGCGCGGCTCGTACATGTCCGTTTCGGCCTCGAGACAGCTCGTCCACATCAGCGACAGCAGCTCGAGCAACGCAAACAACGACGACTTTTGGCAGAGCGCCGATGGCACGTCCCGGATAATGCGGTCGGCGCAGACATACGCAGCCTGCTGCACACGCTCGATGCGGTGGCAGCAGCTGCAAAAGATCGACGCCAGCTGCGTAGCAGCGTACTGGGCTGAAAAGCTGACGTCGGCTCCGGACAGCGTCTTCCTAAGATACTTGTCCACAACCACGGCAGTAATGCCCTCCATGATGCTGCTCACATCGCCACGGCGCATGCTCGGCTCGAGGAAGTACGAGATGGCCTTTGTGCAGTCGCCAGCGTCGGCACGCAAGCTCTCGACAAGGTAGGCTGCGTGTAAGAACATGACCTTGCGGTAGCTCAAGCCGCGGATCTCCGATGTCTTTCCTGGCACCAGCTCCGACAAGTGCTTCTTCTGCATGGTCTCTCTGTCAGAGCTCATGCCTCGCCGCAGCACCGTGTTGAGCTCAATGTCGCTCTCAACCTGCTCGCCACGCTGATCGGCCACCAGGGGCGGCGAGTGCACAGCCATGATGCGCAACTCATTCAGGTACTTCTTGCCGCGGTCTGTCGCTGGCGTAAAACCATGGACGACAATGTTGAACCAGGCGTCGCGGATCGCTGTATGGGCATCGTCATCAGAGGACCCGTCAAGGGCGAGGTCGTTGGACGACATAAGGACGGCTAGAGGTTGCAGCAGTTGGGCAATCTCACGCGCGGCGAGCTCGACGTCCGACTCCTTGGCATGGTGCGTCTGGTGGGCGTCGCCCTTGGAGATGATGTCGTCCAGCATGTGCTCCCAGTAGATCTCGTACAAGGGCGAGTCTCGATGCAGATGCGACGACAGATAGTTGCGAGCGTTCATGACCTGAGAAATTAGCTTACATCCTCCGCATTGCTTACGCGAGCTGCAACTTACCGCACTCAAGATGATCTGTTTGTTCTCAACGGTTGCGAGATGGGTTATGCGCGTGAATGTCTTCAGCAGCGACCGGAATTCGAGCTGACCGCCTGTCAACGCCAGAACCGCTGCGGCCGGGATAATCTTCGCGTCAACGGAGCCACTGATCTTGTCTATCTTCTGCAGCAGCATTGCCTGGGCCAGAGCGCTGATCTGAGTGTCCTTGGAGGCACTGGCAATGCCGCAGATGGCCTGCACCACGTTGCCATAAATCATAGACGTTTCTTCCTCGCCATCGATGCGCAGCGAAATGGAGCTCCCCGTAGACTGCCGGCCCTGATAAAGCTGGGCAGTGCTGTCAAGAATAGGGCTCCCCATCTCGCCATTGATGCCCTCCGTCAGAGCACGCTCGTTTCCGGGACTGAGAACGTTGCCCAGCGTGTACAGCGTTGTGATGATGGAGTCGGTGGACAGCATGCGCAGCACAGACGCCAGTCCTGACGAGGCAATGTCGATTGTCCGGCCCCGGGCACCGCTCTGCACGATGTATCGAGGAAGTTGCTTGCTCACATTGGCTGCATAGGCAGGAGAGATCTTGCAGATCAGAACCATCGACTTCAGAACAACCGACGCGAGATGATCATCGGCCATATGCACTGGGTCTGCCAGAGTGTCTTCTAGCCAACCCATAAGCATATCAGCATCTGCGGCATCCTCATTCAGTCGCGAACAGTTCAGGTAGCTGATCAGCGCTGCTGCTTTCACTGCGAACGACAGCTTCTGCTGAGCGGTTGAGCTCATGCGGACAAAGTCGGAGCTTGCCTCCAAATAGCTCATCTGATCGATGACAGTATTTGCGTAGATCTCGACGGATTTGAAATCAGCGTCACCACTGCGGGCAGTCATTGGGCGGAGCAGGCCCTCGCCCGAGATCAGCAGATCAAGGACGGGAGATTGCTTCAGGGCCGACACCTCAGCAACAAGTAGAGACGTGGCGGCGACAAGTAGATGCATGAAGCTCCGCTGTAGTAGCATGGCGCCGAGAGGACGGCCCATATCAGAGTAATGCCGTAGGTGGCGCTTCCAATTCTTGGTGAGACGATCAGAAGCGTGGCTGTTGCGAATCATGGAGAAGGCAGTTTCGACTCCGACGAGGAACGGCTCTGACAATATCTTACGCAGCCGCGACACAAGGGCCAGGCGGCCACCAGAGCGCCAGAACTCGGCTTGGGCTGCTGCCGCATCGAGGAATCCGAGCAGAGCCACCGCGATAGTGGCAGTATGGATGGCATTCTCCAAGTTTCCGTCGTCTTCATCGGCCTCACTTGTTATGCTGTCGTTTCCGTTGCTGTTGACTCTGCCGTTTGCTTTCCCGTTGGATCGGCTTGAAGGAAGAAAGTTGCCAGCAGTCCTTGCGCAAGAATTCAAAAAGGCCCATATGTTCTCGGACACGGCTTCGTGGACGCCGTCGTGGTTGATGCTAAGCGAGAGAATGGCAGCCGAAACGTGGAATGACAGGGACTCGGTGGGAGATGGTTCGACGCGGCGGAAGAATGGCGAAGGCACAAATGTCTGGACGTGCGAGTCCAGCAGGTAGGGGATGAGTTGGCGGGCGAGCTTCTGGGCACTATGGCCTGCGTGGACAAGGGGAGCCGCCTTGCAGAGCGCAAGCAGGACCTCGAATTCGCGAATTGTCTAAACATCAGCATGCTATTCTTCCTGAACTGCCTGGGACAAGTCTTGCTGGCTCACCATAGGAGCTCGGCCTGCTTGAGGTGGCGGTTGTCTCGACGCGTAACCATTCGACGTGTCTCGAGCCCTGGCATGGCTAGGACAAGCTTTGCAAAGTCGGTCGAGGTCGGATTTATCCAAGGAAGCTGTCGAGCTCGTTGCCGAAAGAGCAGCGATCTTTTGGAGAGCTCGCTGGCGTATGTCTCGGGAGGCCATGGTTGCAGGACTGGGCATCCAAGATGCGGTCAGGAGAGCAAGGTATTTGGGAATCGGACTCGATCCCAGACAATGCGGGAATTGGCCGTCTCGCTAGCGATCTCAACTGACAGCTCTGGAGGTTGTGAGTGTCAAAATGCCGGATGTCATAATGGAAAAACGAGACATGCGAGAAAGGCAAAGGGGAATAATACGACTCGCGCCTGCTGGCAAAATATGGCTCCATGCGCAATAATACCGATCGCACTTTCCTTGTGAGGCCCGCTAAGAAAGGTCCCATTGAACCAATGAAAACGGTCGCTACTTGTCGAGGGATCTTTATTAGTCATCAAAGCTACTCCTGCAAGGCTCCCAGGCGGACGCGTTGGCTGGAGCCTCCGCCAAATCCCTTTGGAGGTTGAGCTGCCAACCGTCGTCATCTTCAGCATCACCACTCTATCACGGACGCTCGTGTCCGACTCCCACCACCTCATTTCCGATTCTCTCTTCAAAGAGCGATAAATCGTTTGATCTACCCACGATGGGTGCCGTATTCACTGAGAATCCCGTCATGGACGGGCCCAACTACTCTTTCTCGGATGCCCCCAAATCTCAGGCCCCGGAGGGTGCGCGGCAACACCGCTTTGATCCGTCCGTCGATTGCCTTCTCGTTGATTCCTTTTGCATTCTCCATTCTTACCCTCAATAGGTACACCGACAACGGAGGCACCACTCTTGCCATCGCAGGCGCCGATTTCGCGATTGTCGCAGGCGACACCCGCCACACGGCCGGCTATTCTATCAACAGCCGCTTCTCCCCCAAGGTCTTCAAGATTGGAGGCTCCACGGCCGACCAGAAGGATGCGACTATCGTGCTGTCCGTCGTGGGCTTTGCCGCCGACGGCGAAGCTCTGAAGGAGCGCCTCGATACCGTCTGCAAAATGTACCGTTACCGCCATGGCAAGGCTATCAGCGTCAGCGCCTGTGCCAAGCGCCTCTCGACCATTTTGTACCAGAAGCGTTTCTTCCCTTACTATACACACGCCATTCTCGGTGGTCTGGACGAGGACGGCACCGGAGCTATCTACAGCTACGACCCGGTGGGAAGCTACGAGCGGGAACAGTGCCGTGCAGGTGGCGCAGCTGCCAGCTTGATCATGCCATTCCTGGATAACCAGGTTAACTTCAAGAATCAGTATGTGCCTGGAAGCGGCGTTGGGCACGATCTGCAGGAGCGCCCGCGCGTGCCACTGCCACGACGGGATGTGGAGATTCTGGTCAAGGACGCATTTGATGGTGCAGTGGAGCGCCACATCGAGGTTGGTGATCATCTCCAAATGTTGATCGTGACCGCAAACGGTATCGAGGAGGTGATCCTGCCTCTGAAGAAGGATTAAGGAGATGGGACAGGTCTAGGAAGGGGATGAGCAAGTGTACACTACATCCGGCCATAGTTTTGGAATCCAGCGGTCTGTGAACGATGAGCAAATGTTTGCTAGGTAATAAGCAAATCGACATGGATGTAAAGCGTTTGGTAACAGAGCAAGACCACGTATTTTAAGAGGTCGCTTCACGTGATTGCTGGCAGGTGTCTGTCATTAAAGAAGCTTCTATGCCGTTTACGGCCATTTGAGCCTTCCGTATTCTAAAAAGTGAATATTAGCAGTGCACTTGCCCATGATCGAAAAGTCGCTGCAATAGTACTGTAATTCTGGCTTGATTTTGATTTGTACGCTTTGTTGGAGAGCAACTGAAAAGTACTTCTGTCATGTGAAAGCAATAGCTATGGGTGATCCTCACTGGGATCTGAGATTGTGATTGGTCAAACCCAAGTCACCATACTTAACCCCATTCTTTCTCCTTGCTTTCCCTGGCAAGGAAGGAGCAAATCACAAACTAACATTCGCGATAGCGACAAGGCAACCACGAACGTATCGAAAAGGGTGCACAAGGAAAAGGCCTCACTTACCAGCGACTATACACGATACAGAATCGCACAGCGTCACTACAGCCTGCCAATATTTTATCCACAGAATCCGACCAAGAACCGTCCACCATCTCGGCTACTACTGTATCAGGAGCTTTCAGTCAGCCGCGCTCGAACCGTATCGCTTCCTTTTACACACTTCCGACCTTCCCATCTTTGCCCTCCGATTTCCCAACCAGCCGGACACTCTATACAGCTTCTGCGACGATATTCCATCTCGTTCCAGACCGACTTTGTCCCGCGCCCTCATGCCAGAAGCTGCGGTTGGGAGGACCCTCCGCGGGAAGAGGCATAGCCGAAGAACGTCGACGGAATGCCGGCGCCCCTGAATCCGTTTCTGGCCGCCTTCTTCCGGAGCTCCCTGCCAGCACAATGCAATCCCATCAGCAATCACATCCTTCTTGTGCCGACTACGCAGATGCTCTTGACAGCCCGCGAGATCGAATCTGGTGCCACATTTGCGGAACTCCCCAACCTTGACGAGTTCCTTGCCAGCCATGTAATCCGGATGCCAAACCCCCGTGTGGCAGCTGCGACAGCCAATGCAAATGGGGGAAAGGATGGCGTGGTGAATCTTCGAGAGATGCGTGGCAAGGCCAAGCCATATGGAACATTCAACGGGCGGAGCGTCGTTATCAAAGATAACCTCGTATATAGCAACAAGGGTAAGTCTGCGCATTGCGCAGGTGAAGTCGACACAGTCATTAACTTCTCATAGGATTCAAAGCCCTCAATCATGCCGTCTTGATAAGCGACACCATCTGGTACGCCGACACACTCGAGCCAAAACCCTGGTTGATATACTACATTTCGCGTCCCCTCCTTGGAGCGTGGGAGGAAATCAAGACCACGCCTGCTGTCCTGCCTCCGCCACGTTTAGACAATTCGGCGAATGCATTCGGTGGGGTATCTTTTACACCCCACGGAATTGCGGCAGGCATATCCTCCAAGTCTCCAGAGCAGCAGTCGCAAACGCAGTTCAAATCAAGCGCGAGCGATCCGGGAACATCGGCACCAAAGAAAAAGGACATTAAGAGCTTTCATGATCTTTTGAATCACTTTCCGATCATTGCGCGACAGATGCAGCCCGGCCTCGACAAGATCTTTCAAGAGTTCACCACAGCTTTCGAGCAGCGTCCACCTCCACCTCCGACACCTACGCATGTCCCTGACCCTGAGGTCGATGGTCCGGTTAAGACTGCGATGAAGAAAGCAAACTTGAACAGCGGTCCATCCAACAGGTCTACGGTCACGGTCCAGGATACTTCCGAAGATGCTGACAGCATCAATGCGCAGAGCGTTGCCAGCGGACACAACATCACAATAAATGGTGCCAGTAGCGCTAGCAGCATTAACAGCAGCGAGGGACAGGCCTCTGAGGACTACTTCCCAGAAGACCATGAGCATGTCATGAGAGCTTCGCTAGAGTCCGCCGTCACCACGGCAATTGACATATTTCAAGGAGTCGACAAACAGCAGCTCTCACTACTCGGTGCAACAACAGACTTGACTGGCCCCCTGGTGGAGAGGTTGATCGAACGCTACGTCTCGGAAAATGTTCATCGTATTATCTTTCCACGGCTGACTGCGCTCAAGCGGCAAGAAGATCTGGAGCTCGAAGCCAAAATTCGTCAGATGGACTGCATCGACATTTCACAGCTCGGCATGGATATCGAAGGCGGTCCACGGAACAAGCATGAAGTAACCATTGCGCTCGGCCGAGCGGTTGAGGAGTTCCGAAAGATGACCGGCGCGATGTGTCCGCAAGAAATGCTGATGCTGCTGCTCTCAACCGTAAAAACAGTCACCCAGTTGACAAATCCGCCCCATCACGGAAGTGGCAGCCCCACGATGCCGACACATACCGAAAAGCCACTGTTGACGGTCAATGCCGATACATTGGTCTCTCTGCTCTTATATGTCGTCATTCGCGCACAACTGAAACACCTATTGGCTCGATTTGTGTATATGCGGCATTTCATATTCATTGACGATGTCGACACTGGCGAAATGGGGTATGCGTTGAGCACGTTCGAAGCAGTTCTATCGTATCTGGTCCGCGACTCTAGTGGACTACGACGTGCCAGTCGGCGGAACAAGGCACTCTGGGAGGCCACCGCCAAAGGAGACCTCACTGAACTAAAGGCCATACTGGAGCCAAGCTCGGATGCAACCGAGAACAATGCGGAGAATGACAGCGATGATGGTGGAGAAGGAGCCAGCAGCTCTCGCCGTCTGTCCGGTGGTGAATGGCCATCATCGCTGAGCGGATTCAGCTATGCCAATGGTTTATCGTCGGCATCATCTGTGTCGTCCCGGCGGTCATCCCGGCGGTCGTCACGACGATCTTCCATTGTTCTATCAAAGGCCGAGTCGTTTTCAACAGGCTCGGGGCTCAGTCATGTATTCCCTTTTCAATCCGCAGGCGCGAATGATGATGCCGTCAGTTTTCCTCACATTCCCACAAAGCGAATAAAAAGAGTGGCCATGGATACTCGGAGCCTATCAAGCAGTTCTGAGATTTCATACCGATCTCGGGCAACCAGCTTTGCTAGTACGGCGGGAAGCGGCATGGAAGGCGATACATCTGTTGAGCGGCTCGCACGGACGCACAATTCATTTGGGGAGTCTCTACCCATGATGGCAGTGCAGAATGAACGGCTCCAGGTGCTCGAATACCTCCTAACACTGCGAGGTTATTTTTCGCCCAATGTTGTGCTGGACGACGTCAACCACGAAGAAACAACGCTGCTGAGTGCCGCCGTGCAGCTTGGAAATGTGGACATGATCACAGCCGTGATCAATTTTTTGGCCAACTCTGCCGAAGTGGACAAGGCCCGGATGATAGCATACTTTGAGCTGCAGGATATCTGGGGCCGTAGCGTGGCTCATTACCTGTTTCACGCCCCGTTCCTAATAGGCAAGTTTGGCCGGATGATGCCATGGAGGCAGAAAGATAAGAACGGTCAAACACCTCTGTTTGCTCTCTGTCGGTCCTATGACCATACCAGCTACCACATGATGGTGGACGAAGGCATGCACATGGCGACAGTGACACAGGGTGATGGCCAGCGGCTTCATTTGGATGATCACGTCGATGGACGTGGAAACACGCTGCTGCACATTGTCAACGACCCGCAGCTGGCAGTGCGAATTTTGCAGCGATGCGATGTGGACGTGAATGCGACCAACGAGAAGAGGTTCACGCCACTGATGGTGGCCAGCAAATATGGTCGTTTTGACATGGTGCGAGCGCTGTTTGGAGACCCTCGGGTTGACCTTGGAGCTAAAGAGCTGCGAGGTCTGACAGCGGTGGAGCTGGCTAAAGACGACGAGGTTCGCAATAAGATCGACGACCTGACTCTGTTGTCGTTGCCAGCTGGCCCAGATGGACGGACGACGGCAGTGGTGCGTTCATACTTTGTGGAGGATGCTAGCGTTCGATTTGTCCTCAAGTCAGGGGCGGCCGTGAATGCCGTCAGCTATGCGGTGACAACGTGTCGGCGCTCTCTGACAGATTTTGAGCACTTAACCAAGCTGCTGGCATTGGAAAACCCAGCATCATGGCTACCGTCTATTATTGGCCTCCGATCGCCGTTTCAGATTCCTTCAAAACCCAGCCGCGCAACTCTCAAAGACCTGCAAATACGCATGGACTGGTTCCTGCGGATCATGCTGCTTCACCCGACATTTTCAACCCATGAGATGCTCTGGGAGTTCATTCTGGTGCCAGACATCCAGCCAGACATGATGGCTCAGCGCAGCAAACTGAAGGCCGAGACGCGGGCAGAGAAGGTGCGAGACGAGCTGGAGCCTCTTGACGATATCCGCGAGGTCGAACAGTTTGCAGACCATGCGCGCGAGCTTGTGCGCAGCGTCAACCACTCTACCAAGAGCGTGATGCGTCGGACCAATGCGTTAAGCATTACTGCGCTGGGTATGTGACTGCCCTTTAACATAGGATCATTGGTCGCCTGCTAACTTTGCTAGACTTTCACGATGCCGCGGCTCTGTTGAACAGAGAGGTGGCCATGCTGGAGTTTCTTCCAGACACCTACAAAGATGCCATGGACGTGTACGTGCATGCAACGTCAATACCGCAGGCCAACGCTGCTGGCCAGTTTTTGGCAGCGTTTCTCGCTATACAATCTTCCGTGGAAGCAATCCTGGTGGCGCTGGGGCGACCACCTCGCCTGATCACCCAGATTCAGGTGTCACGCAAGCAGATGGAGCGCAACTTCCAGTCAGTCAGCCGATCGACACGCTGGCCGCTGGGGTTGCTGGACGATGCGCGACAGCGGCTCAACGACGAGCGCGAAGGTCGAGCTCGACAAAACCAGACCGAGGGTGAGAACTTGTCTAAAGAGTTGCGGTATACGCAGCAGACTGTGGCTGGCGAGCTGGCTGGATGGCAAGACATACACGAGCGCGTCGGGCGGCGGGCGATACGAGAACTGGCGCGCGGGATGCTGGTGCAGGAGCGGGACCGACTGGATGCCATGGAACGAGCACTTCGAAGAGTGCGGCAGCCGGTAATAATGCAGGCAGACGGTTCATAGAAGCGTTGACTCTGGTCACATGACATACGATAATACGAACAGGTGCACACCGACAGGGTCTAGACAGCACCAGTATCACGAAAGCCAAAGAAATGCAGGTGGAATAAAACAGGGTGGTAGAATGAGTCACATCAGCGGTGAAGGAACAACAAGTCGCATGCGAAACGGAGGAGCCAGTGTTCTCGGCAGTTGTCGGAGTCACTTTTGTCTGTCTTGAGGTGCGGGATTTTGAACTAGCCACATTGTGCGGAAGCACTGATCGGAGGGGGGGTATGTGACTCATATGTGCTGCATGGACGCGTCGAAGACGCGTCTGGGACGGAACCCCGGCGTATGACGGGTCCGTGACGCGGGTGGGCGCCGATTGTACGCTGGGGCAACGCGGAGCACACGCGGAACGAACGCGTCAAAGACGCGGGGCTAACGCGGTGGATGACCGGACGTGTCGTGCCGGAAGGAACGACGTGCAAAGAGCGGGTGGGTGGGTCAACATCGGAGCGCTCGGACAGTATGAGTCACCGTCAAGTTAATCTTTTGGGGGCGACAGAATGTTTCTGCATCTTGTCGTCTTGAAACAAGGCAGCGGTGAAACGGGCAGAAAGCGAGAGAAACAATCGACCAATCATAAAAGTGGCTGGGTCTCCCTCTGAAAATGGACCAAACTGAACGCGCGGTTCGAGCCAGAGCCAATCACAGGCCGTAGCAGGGGCGTGTCAGTAGACTGTAGACCAGAGCTTCACCAGTAATCCAGATTTCGCATGGTGTGCTTACCGCCCTGTGAGGCTGTGCAGAGTCGTTTTAGATGGGGTTCATCGTTGTGTGATCATAGGCCAATTCTGGCGACCGGTAGAGCCACTATTGTCAGCTGGCGCTGCGTGGAAAAGGTGAGACAGCGGCGGATTTTCAGCGTCCCGAAAGCTAAAAACGGCCCACTAGCAGGGCTATCAGCGCCTAGACAGATTACAGTGCTCCCTGTCTGACTACACGACGAGTGCACTTCGCATGCTGTGCACGCCACCCCTGCCCGTACCCATAGCCGAGAATAGCAGCGAGCGCGGGCGTAGCGGCGGCTTGTAACGGCGCCTGCGGATTTGGCTGTGGTGGTACTCGCCTTTCCCGCGCGCTTCCAGAAATTTGCAGGGACGTTTGTCCCTCTCAGCTGGATCTGGGGACGGACCCCGGAAAAAAAGAAAGGGAGAAAGAAAGAAGCAAAAAAAACAGCTGCTTCCTCACCAGACGCCTGCGGCAACAACCGCCAGGCCCTCAAAATAGAGCAGGTGTACGGGTACCTGCAGAGTGGAAATGGTATGCGAGCTCGTACAGGCATACCGTACAGGCCTAGGCGGTAAAAGACATCGTGACGTCACGTGCATTCCATGGCCAGCGGCTTCGCCAAACTGTCACCAATATTCCACCAACCTGTCGCCAACACGTCGCGGTGGCTTCTTTTGAGTTCTGCCCCCGCGTTTGGCGATATCATCCCACTCTTTCTGTGTGCCGTGTTGCCATGTGTTCGTGCATGAGGGAGGTATAGCAAGTGGTGCACGCTTGTATGCATCTCGCATGTGGGTGCATACGCTACCACCTCCCTCTCTCCAGCCAGCCACTGTCAGCGAGTGGACCTGCAGCTATCCGGTCACTTCCAGGACTAGCTTCAGACTGATTTTTCGTCTTTGGCGTACAGGGAGCTCGGGCCAAGACAGAGGACGACAGGATTTGTACTCTTGGGCAGCAACCTGGAGGGCAGATCTTGCTGCTGGTTGGCTGAGCCGCCCCGTTCAAGGGTCCCCCTGTCGCCATCGCTCTCGTATCCACATTCGGTACGTACCTGCTACAGCTGCATCTGATGCTCTTCTTGTTCGAGTGGCATCGTCTTTCTCTCCGGCGCGAAAGGTGGATTGGGCCGCGGCCGGCTCAAGCGGCCTGGCTTGGTCGCCCTGGCATTGCCCGCCGTCATAAGAAGGAACGCCTTGCAGCTGCGGCTCCTGGTACTACCTGGCGTGTGCCTTTGCTGGTGCCTGTCTTCTCTGCTCGCGTTTCAGATTCGCGCGGCCAGATGGATGGCAAGAGACGAAGACGCACGCCCTCCACGGCCACGGCCGCGACCACGACCTGAGGGTCATGAGAGAGACGATACGATGGGGACTCCCCCCCTCGTTCGCCTCGCGGCCTCTCTGTGCCCTCTCAGCCTGTCGTTTTCTTGTCCCCCATCCTGCTGAGGATAAGTATCCGGCCTCATCCCCTTCCTTCATCCACTGCATCCTCATCTTTCCTCACGCCCTGGTCTCATCTTTCTTTCCTGTCCTCTCGTCTTCGCTCTCCCTTTGTTGATTCTCTTCCCGAGGTGGCCTCGATCAGGTTGACCAGCAAAAGCTTGTCGGTCCTCCTTCACCATCTCATCAGTCTTGGAGCAGGTCTCCTTCAACCCATTCAACACCACACCTCTGATAATCATAATATCGGTTCTGTCCCGGAGACATCATCAACCTTGCCCAACATGTCCACTCTGGCAGCGGACGTTGCCTTTGACTTCACCTATCCCACCTGCGAGCCGTCTACGCCGCCGACGGCCTGCTATTCCTATAACCCATCCCTTCTCGAGATTCCCTATCAACACCACCCCTCTCATGGCCACCACAGCCACCATCATGGTCATGCCCGCTCTGTTTCTCAGTGCTCGGCTTACTCAGCCTATTCCATCGCCTCCTCGTCCCCTTCGGATTCGTTTCTGAGCGCCAACGGCAGTGTCAACACGGCACCGAGCACCCGCACAAATACACCTGCTCGCTCGCCCATCCGCACTCATGGCCCGTTGCTGCTGCCCAAAATCCGGTCCCAGGACCAGGCTCTTGGCGATGATGCTCATGGTGTTGCCTTCAGCTCCCCCCCTAAGCGCGCCAAGACATCGCCAGTTCCCAGCATGGGTCCTCGTGGCCGGTCGACAGCAACAGCAAACAGTCGCCGCTCAACCCACGCCGTGGCGCGGCACGCCCGAAGCTTCACCAACCGGGATCCCATAATGTTTGGATCGCGATCGTTTTCAGAGGATAGCATCCCGGCTACTGCTTCGGCTCCGGTTTCCAGGTCGTCTTCTTTTGAAGCCACGCCTCCTCCTCCCACCCTGCTGTGCTCGCCTGTCAACTTTGCGCAGCAGTATGATGGGTCTGTTGCCGTCGCGAGCAGCGAGCGGCGTGCTTCGTGCTGCAGTCTGGATGATGCCGACAACGGCAGTCTCGACAAGTACGGGTATGAGTTCTTCACCCCATACCCTGGCACCGTGCCCGCCTACATGCCTTCTTCCTCTGGAACTTCCATCGCCGTCTCGGATATGATTGCTGTCTCGGCTGCGTCAGCTGCTATGACTTCGGTGACATCGTCCACCGGTATGCAGCAGGGGCCTTATATGGACCAGCACCTTTACCAGCGCCAGCAGCCGTATACACCGCGTGCTCCGTCGCCGCTGTCTGAGACATCCCACTCAGCTTCGGTCACGCCTGAGCCGATGCCAGTTCCCACGGCATCAACTGGTGCTCCGGCTGGCCCAACGTCCACCCTCCTTCGGTACTTGACGGGGTCCAATCCTGCACCAGCCCTCGTCCGCAACATTTCTTTCCCTCTGCGCGACCCAAACACGAAACACTTCTGGTGGGATGTGCGTCAAGTGCGGGCCTGGTCGGCTTTTACAGCTGGGGGGCTGCTCTCGCTGCCGGGTGCAACGTCTGTGCTGTCTTGCCCTGTTCCTGTGTCTCTTCTGCCCACGCCGCCGGCGACGCGGAACCATCCCGAGACTGAAGCAGAGCTTCATGCCATCTGCGCAGCACATTATGTGCCGCGGGTGAATGCGGCGCTGACGTTGTCATCAGGTCGGCCGCTTCAGCTTGCCTCAGCCGGCGAGACCTTTGTCGCCCGGGTTGGGAGCAATGCGTCGGCAACCAGCTTGTTCGGTGGTAAGCCGACTGCACGTGTTGTTGGCCTCGTTAAGAGCTTTGACCGCTTCAACACGGGCATGCGTGCTGAGGGCAACGTGAAGAAGGTCGAATATCTTCGGGGGCTGGCCCACCTTCATTATCTGATGCGTGAGCACAGCTGTCGGTACGGTTTCATTTTGACTGAGATTGAATTGGTGGTTGTCCGCAACGGCATTGAGCCAACTCCATTTTTCGGCCAGGTTGAGGTGGCAAGCGTGCCTTTGGCGAAGACGGCGGAAGATCCGAGCCTCGAAGACACTCCTCTTACGGCTTGTCTAGCTCTTTGGGGGTTGTGCATGTTGGCGAGTGATGAGATGGCTGCTGCTGCTGCGGGAGCAGCGGCTGGGTTCTCCAATGTTCCCACAGGCACTCTGCTGTGCTCTCACCACATCCACATTGGTGCACCGGCTGAGGGAACTCGTCAAAAGGCTGCCAACCGCGACGCCTGGATGCCACCGCCGCAGCTGGCTGAAAAGCGGGCGGCAAAGCGGGCTCGTGGCTGGATCATGCCAGAAGATACTGTTGGCCGCAAGGAAATGGGGCGACGGGGCGTGAAATATGGCGGTGGCCACTGACGCAATGAAAAATGAGATTGTTTCCCGTAATTCTGCACCGGCTGGTCCTGTGCTGTGCTTCTTTTTGGCTTTCGTTAATATAGGTGTTCTGGCGGAGTGAACGTGGATAGGAGAGGGCATCGGGCAACAGGACGACACGGGGCATGATTGATGATGCATGGGAGAAAATGATGGAAATAGTTGTCGAGTTAATGAAGCGGGAAATCTATTTCAAGAGAAAAAGTTGTGTTTAATCTGTCGTGATTTTAACAGACAAGCTGCCAGCTACCTTTTTGGTAGGCACGAGCCGACTCCCATCATAGCTTCCTCATAAGGTTATGTCTTAATAGCTCTTGCCTTACATTTCTCCCATCTGCCGTCTATCGTCGAACTTGGACCATGAGAATAACGTCAGAAAGCATTTTTTTTCTTTTTAAGACTAATGTTAAACAGCGATGATCAGACATGCAGTGACTAGAAAAGCAACGATGCGTAACTGGTATCAGATATTTGTCCAAGCGCCTCAATCAATCCATACGCCAGCCAGGAACGCCCTCCCGGAATCGATATCCGAATAACAAAAGCATTGCAAGATCTTAATGTTGTTCCCTTCCTTCCCTCAGGTAGGCACACGCTCCGACGGCGGTAATGCCCTGCCTGCTGCATCGCGCATTTGGCGAGCCCTGCCCTTCCTTTTGTTGCGTCCACCACTTCCCAAGTTCTCTTCGCTAGTCCAGGCCGGAGACTGTCCCTCTGTGGTGCCTGCGCTAGCTGATCCGATGAGGTGCACTTGCGGGGGCGAGCTACGCAACATACTTGATCTCTCGTCATGTATGTCATCGTCATCATCCGTCAACAGCAGCCCGCCATCAGTGGTATCGTACTCTGGAGGTTCTATCCATTCCCGTGGCACCACGCAAGGGAGAGCAACGCCAATACTGGCGGCACGGTTCAGCCAAGCAGGACCAGGGCGCCCGGTCAATTTTTGGCATACGTAGGATGTGAAATGGTTGCAGTTCTTGGTAAGAAGGTTGTAGGACGTGCCGAGGAACTCTTCAGAGGCGTTCTGAATGATCCCGTCGACCTCTTCGGGAGTGGCTAGGGAGAAACCCTGTAAAATCTCACAGCGGAATGTGCCTCCGGGTGGTTCGGTTCGCGGCTTGGCCCAGTATACGCCGGTGATTCCTTGGCGGTCATGGCCGCCGTATGCGTATTCTTTTCCGTTGATGACGACGCCAGAGTGGAGGAGGGAAGTGCCGATTTGCCACAGAAAAGACGAGAATCGGCTGGGCTGCAAGAAAGCTTCTGTCAGTAACCGACGGCGCAGATAGATCTCGCAGAGTAGAGCTAATGAAATGAGTATAGACGTACCGCGAGAAGGTCATACACATTGATGATGATTTCGATCTTCTGAAGTGATAATGTCGACCGATGGGAAGACCGCGATTTCTTGTGTGCTTTCGGGGCCATTGTCCAGAAACGAGAAAAGGAAGAGAGAAAATAAAAATGTTTAGCTTTCCAGGCAGCCGCTCGTAAAGTTGTTTGCAAATGCACCGCAAGAAGCAAGAAAGAAGGCGCTCGTCTCTGATAGCGGATGAAAGAGGGGAAAACGCGAGAATCGTATCTGGCGGTAAATCCACCGAGATGAGACGAAGATTGCTCAAACGACGATGGTAGTGAAACAAGGTAGATGCACGAGAAGAGTTTAGGGATGCAAATACAACGTTGGTGCTTTTGTACCCAGTATTGGTGAGGCACAGCTTCAAGAGGAAGAATGCCAGCGCTGGAAGTGTATGACGCAGTCCAAAGCGCCTAGTGACGATACCTCGCCGTCCGGTTCCCCATAACCCGAAAACGGGAGCTATTTCAGCGAAGGCAGACACTGTTAGTACACTCCCTGCAATTTCCATGAAATGACATGCCACTTTTAGTACTTTGCTAACGCATAATTAAACCAAGCTTTAGACCCGGAATCGGAATAATATTTCCCCTCAATTCCAGTGCCCCACGCTACATGCCCGCAAATTTTTTGCATTGCTCATGATGGAAAACGAGGTAAAAGCACCACACACTCATCCTTTCCCCGTCGGCTTGCGAGCCACTTCCTCGTCGTATACGGCCTGACGCAAACGCTGCCTTGAGCTTTGAGGCTGGAAGCAGCCAAGCTTCACGCCGTCAAAACGTCGTCGCTTTTCCTTCGACGGACGGCGTCCTCTTTTCCTTCTTTCCCCTCCTTTTCCCAAGCCGCTTCGCCGGTTTTTGATTTTTGTCTATCCTCTAGAGGAGCGCCTTTTCTGTTTTCTTCTCCAGTTACTCTTTTTGTCCGGCACAGTAGTAGCAAGAGCAGAAAGATGCCGCCGAAAAAGGGTGCCGAGGAGAAGAGGATCCTGCTGGGCAGACCAGGGAACGAACTGAAAAGTGGAATTGTACGACCAGCAGAGCATACAAACTGTTGAATTTTTCTGGCTGACTTTTGAAGGTTGGCTTAGCCAACGTCGGCAAATCCACTCTGTTCAACGCCATCACGAAGACTCACAATGCTCTTGCAGCCGTATGCAACTCGACCCCTGTTCTTGGACGGAATGCAGGCTAAAAATCGGACAGAACTTCCCATTTGCAACCATCAACCCGCAAGAGGCCCGTGTTATTGTCCCCGACGAGCGGTTCGATTGGCTCTGCAACAAGTACAAGCCCAAGTCTGAAGAGCCTGCCCACCTGACCGTGTACGACATTGCTGGACTCATCCGAGGTGCATCCAAGGGCGAAGGCTTGGGAAATGCTTTTTTATCGCACATCCGTGCAGTCGATGCCATCTTTGAAGTTGTCCGGTGCTTTGACGACAGCGAGATCATCCACACCGAAGGTGATGTCAATCCGACGCGTGACCTCGATATTATCAGCCAGGAACTGCGGCTCAAGGACATTGAGTTTGTCGTAAAGGCGCTCGAGAACCAGAAGAAGAAGACTCGGCAAGGAGGCCAAAGCCTCGAAGCGAAGAAAGCACGCGAAGAGCAGGCTACCATTGAGAAGATCCTCTTGTGGGTTTCTGGTGGTGTGACTGTTAACAACGAGGTTGTCCTTGTCAAGGACAAGTACGGCGAGATTGTTCCTTTCAACGCAACAGATGGTGAAAAGTTCCGCATCAACAAGAGCGACCAAGACGAATACGTTATAAACGGCGAGAATCTCAAATTCGGTGATAACGAAGAATACAAAGAATTTCCTATAACAGTTGGCAGAGATGTCCGAAGAGGAAACTGGGGTGTTAAAGAAGTAAGTGTTTTTTTTTGCTACCCTTGCCTATCGTTTCTCTTTTCTCGGCTTTTGTTTGCCCCCTCTCCCCCCTATATGATGACAAAAGGCCATAGAGCCCGAATTTTTAAACCCAGCTCTTCGAACATTCTCAAAGAATGTCATGAGATCAAAACCTGTCTGATTTTGCTTGCTGCATATACCCTTTGTTGTGCTTTTACTTGGTTTACCTGAGCCAGCGTTGACTAACACGACAATCCAGGTCGAGGTCATCAACCCCTTGTTTTTGCTTTCTGCCAAGCCTGTGGTTTTTTTGATCAATCTGTCTGAGAAGGATTACATCCGCAAGAAGAATAAGCATCTTGCCAAGTTTGCCGAGTGGATTAAGACGAACGCCCCAGGCGACCCCGTTATTCCAATCTCAGCCTCTTTTGAGGAGCGTATCGCCGACTTGGAGACGGAAGCTGAGGTGCAAGAGGAGTGCAAGAAGCTGGGTGTGGAATCTGCCATACCAAAGATCGTTATCCAGATGCGCAAGGTGCTCAACCTCGGCAGTTTCTTCACGAGTGGAGAGGACGAGGTGCGCCAGTGGTCGATCCGCCTAGGCACCAAGGCACCACAGGCCGGAGGTGTCATCCACAACGACTTTGAGAAGACCTTTATTCAAGCGATTGTCTACAACTTTAGCGTTCTCAAGGAGCTGGGCGACGAAGCTGAAGTGAAAGCCAAGGGCAAGGTGATGACCAAGGGCAAGGACTACGTGGTTGAGGACGGCGATATCTTGTATATCAAGGCCGGCGCAGCAAAGAAGTAACGTGGAAATGAACAAAGGGCGGGAACATGGGGGCAGGCGGGTTGGATGGTTTTCAATGACGGGATGAGTCCAGATGGTTGGTCACAGGAAGGTAGGTTGGTATACCTCAGTGTTTACTTGTACATACAAGAGCTAGGCATACTGTTCGAGTCGTCTGAGAGAAGAGGAGCTTCAAGTCAGCTCCAAATAAGCTCCAAATATGAGCTCCAAACAAAAAAAAATACAAGACACGAGGAAGAAAAAAAACTAATTGGAAAGCGGTGGTTACAGATACTCTCCTTCCAGGCGGAACAATTTTCCTTCCAAAGCAGAAGTTTTAACAAAATCCTGCAAATCATTATCGAGGTTGATAAAGGTCTTGTTCAATAGCGCAACAGACATGCGGTTGGTGGGATCCACGGTCAGCCACGCGCTGTCGTCCACCTCCACTTCTGGAGGCGTGTTCCTTGCATTGATTCCCTTACGGCGCTCGGATGCGGTGATGAGCAGCACAGAGAGCGGCCGGTTGCAGATTGCAAAATAGTCTGTCTTGAGACAGGAGTCGTCGAGGAAATCGGGAGAGGGGAGCACGAGCTGCTCGAGGCACGGGTTGCAACGGGCCAGGGTGCGCATGATGGGATAAGGTGGACTGTCGCTGAGATCGACCCTGAAGAGAGAGAAGCGGCGCAGCTGCGGCCACGTGGTCTAGACGGGGATGCCGATGTCGTTCTGGATGTCCGCAAGCGTCAGCTCATCATGCTCGTACAGATCGAGGCACAGCTCGTCGCGGATGCCAACAAACTCCTCGAGGGAGGGGAGATTCGAAAAGCCCTCGTGCAAGATGTGTTTCGCATATCTCCGGCCGTCAGCATGGCCCCGAGAGCACAGGGGCATGTCGACGACGAGGCGGCGCAGCGTGCGATGGACGGCGTTGAGGAGGTCGCGCGTCCGTGAGGCGGCGGCGATGCCCGCTTGACTGTCGAGATTATCAATATTATTGCTAATGGGGCCCAGGTAGAGGGAGGTCACGTTGTCGAGGGGGCCGGAGCCCGTGGGCGAAACAGCCGGAGACAAGGCGTGGGCCGTCTGGGAGACCAGCAGGCGCGCAATGCGGGTGTCCGGCTCCATGTAGAAGCCGTGCCGACGCAGCAGCTTGACGGCTAGCTTGTGTGTGGCCCGGCACAAGACGGTAAACATGAGGAGCATCTCGATCACGCTCGACTCGGGAGGCAGAATGATATCCGGATTGTCCGGCTCAACTTCGTCGATGATCTTCAGGAGTAGCTCTATGGGCAGCATCAGCTTGCGAGTCGGCTCGCCCACGGCTGCTGCAGTCAGCTGGCCATCCACCAGATCACCTGGCTGGTCGTCCATCTGGACATCCATCTGGTCGTCCATCTGGCCATTCATCTGGCCATTCATCTGGTCGTCCATCTGACCGTCCATCTGGTCATCCATCTGGTCGTGAGCGAGGAACCTCGTCAGGTGCAGGAACCAGCTGGGCTACCAAGGCGGGCAGCTGGTCATCCATATTGACCCTGCTGGATGTGCCTTGTTCAAAAATGAGCAGCTCGGCCTCTCCTGCCTCGTCCTGCGTCTGAACGTCGTTCGAGCAGCAATAGGTGTCTGCCCACAGTTTGGTGGGCCGCGGGATGGCGACTGTCGGATGGAACCTCGGCTGGCTTTCGTCGTATGCTGAGACGGGCCGGAGACTTGGGAGTGTCCGTGTTCGACTAGTCAACAACGTCGGCGGTGAGATCGTGAAAGCACGGATGAACACGTTTTCCCCGAGGCGAGACAAGACCTTGCAGATTGTCTGTCTGTCTGTCTGTCTGTCTGTCTCACTTTGGCAGATAATAGCAGCACCCAGAGTGCGGGCCGCACCTTCCATGCAGCGGAAAATAAACATGGCCAGTCCCTCGCGCCTTCCGCGTGGCAGGTCTCGAGGAAGTCACCTTCCAGGCAGACGAGCGATGGTGTATTAATAATAATCGACAGCGCAATAGTTTTTTTTTTAAAAAAACACCCTTAAAATCCAGACCCTCTCTTTCTCTCAACTTTATTTCACCTGTCCCTTCCACTCAGCCTCACCATGCGCATCGCTGCTGGCATCTCCTGCCACATTTCCAGGGCTCTCGTGCTGGCTGCTTGAAACGCCCGCTTACTTATAGACGGTCGGCGCAGGATTCTACGGTCCACTCCGGGAATCGACCCACTGCTAAGCAAGTCGCACCGACGAAAATTTCCTAGGAAAATCGGCCATCCAGGAAGACGACGAGAAAGAAAAAAGAGGGGGGGGAAACAGAAATAGGAGGACAGACCCCAGAAAAGGGCCTATCGTCTCCCCCGCAGTTGTCGCTATTAGCTCGGACTTGCACAGGTGATCGCCTCCGATGTGTCGCAGGGTGGCATTCCGACCCGAATCTTCCGCAAAGAACCCCCTTCTCTGACCGCGCATCTCTCGTCACCCTTGCACCAACGCCGGCCTCGACGCATTCTCCAACAACCACACCCCTCCTCCTCCCGGCCGCACTGCGAACATCCACTCGTGTCAGATGCCAGAAAAGGCCTTTACGGTCGCCACCTACGCGGCTGGGGCCTCGCTGGCCACCATCGCGATCGTCTACGTCTTTGCGCCCACCTACTTTCTCGACAGCGCACCCTCTGGCGCCAGCGGCAACCCGCTCGCCTCCTTCTCCGGCCGCAAGCCCGGCGTCGTCGGGCTCGTCAATGCCGCCAATGACTGCTTCATCAACTCCGTTCTGCAAGCTCTCGCCGGTCTTGGCGACTTGCGAATATACCTCATCCGCGAAACCCACCGGCGCTACATCAACGGCGGCACCGTGTACGCGAATGCCGTGCCCGAGGATGCCGTGATTTCCTCGGCCGACGGGGCGGCCTCGCCGCGCCGCGCCATGCCCGTCTGGAAGGTCGAGGGCCTGCAAGCCGGCCTGGTGACCAAGGGCCTCAAAGTCATGATCGACCAGCTGAACGAGCGGCCCATTGTGCGCAAGACGATTTCGGCGGTGCCGTTTGTGCGCGTGCTCGAGGTCGCGTTCCGGCAGCGCATAAGTCGGCAGCAGCAGGACGCCCAAGAGTTCTTGCAGGTGGTGGCAGAGCGGCTGTGCGACGAATACCATGCGGGGCGGCGAGCCCGGCGGTATGCCCGTCGGTGCGCGGCGCTGGCCGCCAGCAGCGCGGCTGACGCAGCAGGGGCAGGCGATGCCGCCGCGGCCGGCGCTGCCGCGCCGCTGGACAGCGACAAGGTGGACAAGAAGCTGGCAAGCATTGCTGCGGCCGCGCGCGACGGGACCGCCGACCAGCACAGCATGAGCTCGAACGAGAACGCCAGCACAAGCACAAATGCAAGCGCAAATGCAAACACAAATGGCGGCCAAGCCGTCAAGGTGCAAGGCGAAACAGATGACGAAGATGAGGACGAAGACGGCTTCCCGATGGAGGGCACGATCGAGTCGCAGATCGAGTGTCTCACCTGCGGGTTCAAGCCAAAGCCGTCGGAGCAGACCTTCTGCACGCTGACGCTCAACGTGCCACAGGTCTCATCGACGTCGCTCAGCGCCTGCTTCGACTCGATGCTCAAGACGGAGTACATTGACGAGTTCAAGTGCGAGAAGTGCCGCCTGCTGCATGCGAAGCAGGTCTTTGAGGCCGAGCTGGCCAAGTCGACGTCCGCCTCCTTCCAAGCGCAGACGAGAAAGGCCATTGCCGACCTGCAGGCGTCCATCGACGCGGACCCGGAAAAGCCGCCGGCCGACGTCGTGCTGCCAGACGTGCGACATGCGCCCAAGCGGCGGATTGCGCGGCACTTCCGCCTGGTCAGCTTCCCCAAGATCCTGGCCATCCACCTGTCGCGGTCCATCTACGACGCGTCGAACCTGTCGCAGAAGAACTCGGCCAAGGTGGCCTTCCCCGAGCGGCTGCCGCTGGGCGGGCTGCTGTCGCAGCGCAAGTACAAGCTGCTGGGCCTGGTGACGCACAAGGGCAGCCACCACAGCGGCCACTACGAGTCGTTCCGGCGGCAGACCGTGGCGCAGCCGTACCCGAACACAAACGCCTTTGGCGTGTCGACCGTGTACTCGCCGGCGACCACGCCGGCGGCAACGACGCCCCGCATCGGCGCATCCGCAGTGGCGAGCAAGCTGGCCACGGCCAACGGCACCCCCATGTCGTCCACGCCCGACCTGCCGCTGGCCGTGTCTGGCGAGGCGGCGAGCCCGGTGGCGTCGCTGGGCTCCCGGGGATCCAAGGGCTCCAAGGGCTCGGCCGTGTGGAACTCGCGGTCATCGAGCTTGCGGGGGCGGTCGGATTCATTGGCGCTGCCGGCGGCTCCGACATCGGCACCACGAGAACCCGAGTCTGCGGCCGAGACGGCCAGCCTTCGGTCCATTACGCGATCGACGCTGTCGAGGATTGCCTCGTCGTCGCGCAACAGCAGTCGCAACGCCAGCCGCAACGCCAGCCGCAACGCCAGCCGCAACACCAGCCGGCCGGTGAGCTTAAACGGGTTCAGTCTGCGGCCCGGCAGCAAAGACGGCAAGACGGCGGCGCCCGAGACAAACGGAGAAGAGGCGGCGGTCACGACCCTGGCCGAGAACAAGGCAGTGTCCGGCGCAGCCAAGGAGCGACCGAAGCGGAAGAAGCCGAGCGACCGATGGTGGCGGATCAGCGACGAAAAGGTGCGGGAAGCGAGCACGCGCGAGGTGCTGGGAATGCAGCGGGAGGTGTACCTGCTGTTCTACGAGCTGGAGCGGGATCCGTATATGGGATGAACCTTTGCAAGAAGGGACTGCATTGTGAGTATTGGAGTTTGGTGCGTTTTTTTCTCTTTTTTCTCTTCTTTCGCTTTCCTTTTCGTTTATTCTTCGCTTCGTCTTGCATAGGGTGGCAGCATACACCAGCACTTTTTTTACTTATTTCTTTTCTTTTCTTTTATTGTATTACAGGGAAGCATAAAGACGGAACCGGTTAGAAAAAGAGTATAACACAGAGGACAAGGACAGGGCAGCATGCGACAGCCAGGGCCACAGTGGTTAAAGCTGTTTTGTATTCTTTTTTTCCCCCAATGCCTAGAAGTCTACCATGAAGATGAGGAAAGAAAAGCAGACAGGAGAAGAAGAGAAAAAAATAAACCTTTTGCCCGGGATCAGACCCATCCAAGAGCATTTTTGCAAAATTACAGGAAGATACGCCACACATTGTTGCCACAGTTTGCATGAGCATGTTTGTCTCCGCATATTGTTTTTCGCCGTCCACGGCGGGCTCACTGCCCCAGCAGCTCCTTGGTGATGCGGGCGACCTCGTCGGCGGCCAGCTTGGGCGCGGTGCGGGCGCGGTCGGCCTTGGCCGGGTCGAAGCGCCAGAGACCGCCGGTCTTGTCGGCGTCGCCGTTGTCGGCAAGACCGACGACGGAGCCGAGGGACTTGAGGATGGCGTCGCCCTCGGTGTCGTTGGAGGCGGCAGCAACGTCGGTAAAGTAGCGGCGCTCCCAGACGCGGCCCTCGGCCTTTTCCTTGGCGCGGGCGTCGCGTTGGGCGTTCTCGATCTTGCCCTTCTCGATGCCGACGAGGTCGAGGTCGCCCTGGGCGACGGCAGCCGCGACGCGGGCCCAGGCGCGGCGGCTCTCGAGCGGGTGCTGGTCGTCGACGGGGGCGACGGTCAGGGGGGTGGTCGGGGTGCGCTCGGCATCGTAGGCGGCGACCTTTTCGGTGTTGGACTTGGCGGGCCCCTTGTAGATGTCAAAGGCCTTGGTCCACTGGCCGGAGACGTGGTAGAGGACGTCGCGCTCGCGTCCGGTGGGGTAGAGGACGGCGGTGACCGAGTTCTTCTTGCCGCTGAGCCAGCCCTTGCCGCTGTAGTCGATGCGGGCGGTGTAGCCGGTGGAGGAAGTGATGTAGGAGGCGCCGTCGAGCTCGATAAAGGGCGAGCCGAACAGCAGGCCCTCGATGTGCAGGGAGGGCAGGGTGATGAGGTAGGTGTCGGGCTCGGCGGAGGCGGTGCTGTTGCTGCTGCCGGGGGGCGGCGGGACGGTGAGGACGGCGTGGCCGATCTGCTTGATGTTGATGGTGCGGCTAAAGGTGGCCTTTTGGGCGTTGTAGCCCTGCAGGTGGACGCCGGTGGGCAGGTTGGTGATGCTGTAGGCGGTGGCGGGCGGGTGGTGGCTGACCTGCTCGCTGATGAGCTCGGTGGTGCCGGCGTCGTCCTCCCAGCGGCCGAGGAAGAGCTCGCCGAGGAAGGGGTTCAGCGGCTTCTTCTCGTTGCCGTACTGCTCGCTGCGGCTGGCGTACTGCTGCTTCAGCGTGGACAGGAACCACTCGAGCACGAGCACGGCCCGCCGCTCGGGATCGGCCTCCTTGGCCGGCGCAGCAAAGACGGCGGGGTGCTCGGCCCAGTAGGAGCTGAACTCGGTCAAGCTCTTGGCCGACAGAATAAAGGGCGGCGCGGTGAGGCTCGACAGGTCGCCATTGAAGGAGGCGATGGACTGGGGGTTAGCGACGCGTGGAGAGAGAGAGAGAGAGAGATCACCTTGACAAAAGCAGTCCAGCTGCTGCTGCTGGCCACAGAGGAGGCGGACTCGGGCGGCGTTTCCATGGTGAACGGGCGACGGTGAAAGGGGAGGTGGAAGTGGTGAAGCGAGGAAGGGGATTTTTGTTGGGGGGACGCAGGCATAGACCTGAGAGCGAGCACGAGCAAGGGATGGGGGGGGAGGAGGCAGGCTCTAATTGGAGGACGGGGCAGACCGATGGAAAAGCGGGCCTGGCAATCTGGACGAGGTTGCTGTCGCGTGAGGTGGAGATGAGTGGGAGATGGTGAGAGATGGGTGGGAGGGGATGCAAGTGGAGGAAGTAAGATGAGCTTGGGAAGAAGCAGAAGAGAATCGGACAAGAATCGAACAAGAATCGAAGAGGATCGAACGAGAAAGCCGAAGAGGAAAGAGCGATATAAAGCTCAGGAACGGAAGACGGACGAGCCGGAGGAGAAATGGTGCCCTATTGTTGAATGTTGTGGAGGGGCACAGCTGCTGTGGTTGACGTCATGGCGCTAACTGTAGCGGGGCAGCGACTCGGGGCAGCAGTCGGGCTTGCACCTGTCTCGCCGAGCCCAGTCGGTGAGAGCGCTGAGACATCCACTGTAAGCTGGGGCGTGCTTTTGCTGAGCGATTGCGCTAAGCTGTCGACTCGTTCGTCCCAGTCCATTGGTGGCTGACCGAGCAGAGATGCAAACCACAGGTGGAGAGGCCAGCTTAAATCAACATGCAGAACACAAGTCACGTTATTCGCGTTCCTGACGAGCTGTCATCTGGATCGACCACTGTTTGAAACCAGAATTAGCTCGGCCGAAGACCGCACAGACGGACACCAGCCTGTCTCGTCATGTGACTCTTACAGTACTCTCATCATGTGACTCGGTCTGTCTCACTTGTCAGCCGGTACGCGTCCTCGGTCTCGACCCACGCCACCCGCTCGCGCTGGCAGTGCTGCATGAGCTCCTCGAGGTGCGCCACGTGCACGCCCGAGTACACGGCTGCTTCCTTGTCGCTGGGCCGCTCTGCCTCCCCGACGACGAGCCACGGCGCTGTCGTGCACATCTGCGCGGCGCGGTGCCAGGTCCACGCGAGACAGCGTCGGTCGCCGCGCAGGAGGTGTATGCCCGGGCGGCTCGCGTCGCCGCCCTCGTCTTCGTCCTCGCACAGCGCCCGACAGGCCTCGGGGCTGGCAACGGCGGTGAACTGGACGGCGTGGCGGGCCGAAGACGAGGCGTCTTCGTCTGGGTTTCCGACAAAGTCGCGTCCGGGGCGGAGCGGCTGACGCCGGAGGGAGCGGGTGGTGGGCGCGGCGTACAGGGCCCAGAGGTCGCCCCAGGTGACCGTGGTGTTGGTGGCGGCGTGGGAGCGGCCGCCCTGGCCGGCACGGTCGAGGACGGCGCCGGTGTCGCGCATGCGGGCCGGGTTGGCGAGGCCGTGAAAGCCGAGGAGGGGCAGACAGAAGCGGTCGGCAGTGATGCGGGTGGCCCGGGGGCGGGCGCCGTTGAAGAGGCGGGTGAAGCGCTCGTCGAGGTAGACGCCGACGCGCAGGAGGGCGGCAGCCAGCAGCTTGTCGCCCCAGACGGCGGTGAAGCCGTCGAGGAGAGCCTGGTGAACGACGGCGGGCCGGGCGAGCAGGGCGGTAACAGCGGCGCGGGAGAGCACAACGGCCGAGCCGCCGTGGGCAAAGCGGACGCGGAAGTCGCCGACGGCGTTGCCGACGTACAGCGGGACATCGGGGTCGAGGTGGGCGAGCAGCAGACGCAGCGCGGCAGGCACGACATACGTGTCGTCGTCGAGCAGGAGGAACCACGGCTTGGCCGGCATGGCCACCCAGGCCAGCTGGAGGGCAGGGATGAACTGGGGGTCAGAAGAGAGACAAAAAAAGAGAGAGAGAGAGGGAGAGAGGGAGAGAGAGAGAGAGACCTTCATCGCATCCAGCGACCAGCCCGAGGACTGGCTGATGCGCTGGGCCTCGGCGTCGTCGCCGCGGTGGATGGCTGCGGCCAGGGCCCGGTAGGTTTGGCCGCGCACGCTGGCGGTATAGGGCCCAATGGCACTGCTGGCCAGCATAGGGCCGATGACATCGTGCACGACGACGGCGGCCGGCCCGTCGGTGGCGTTGTAGTCCACGACGCCGGCAAAGTCGGCGACGACGAGCACGTTGGCGGCGTCGGCGGCGTGCGGCCTCAGACCCAGAGCCTCGATCTGTGCCGACACCCGCTGGCGTGTGCCATAGCCCGTCTTGAGGACGATGCCTATGTCGTCATAGAGCCGGGGGACATGATTCGGGACGATGTAGTCGTCGTCACGGATCCAGGCCTCGAGGGCACGCGACGGCTGGGCGAGGGTGCGGATGGCGCGCTGGGCGAAGAAGCGGACGCCGAGACGCAGAGCGCTGTCGTAAGGCAGCAGGCACAAGAACACTCCGAAGCTGACGAGCAGGCCGAGCAGGCCGAGCAGGCCGAGCAGCAGACGCAGCAGACGCAGCGAGCGGCGGCTGTGGACGGAGCAGAATCGCCGTCGCATGCTGGCGGTGGGCAGTTGACCAGGTGAAGGCAGGTGAAGCCAGACTGAAGCCAGACTGAAGCCAGACTGAAGCCACTGAAGCAAAAGGCAGACGGAGACAGAAGGCGAATGTCACTGTGGACTCCGTGTGGCATCATACCGCCAAGAGGAATGGAGACGCCCAGTAAACCGGCGGGTGGATCAAGGGGTAAATTGTTCACTCGAGTACGCGTGGCTTTTGTCTTTTGTCACGGGTCGGCCACGCGGGCTCACTCGGCAAGCCAAACGGTCACTTGGCGCCGAGCGTGCCTGTCTTGCTGCGCCGCTCGTGTGAAAGCTGCTGGGAGCAAATCGGTTCGGTCCTACTCGGCTTTTACCGACATCTTAGTCCGTGCACGTACGCGTCATGTATCGTCAGTTTTTTGTTTTTTCTGTCTCTTCTGACTGTTTGGTTTTTGTCTTTCTATTCTGCTTGTCGTCTGTCGTCTCTCTCTCTCTCTCTCTCTGTCGTCTCGCCTGTCATCTTACTCGCAGTACTGGCTGCGGCCCCGGATGGCAGGTCCGTAGCGAAAGAACAGCCACGGCACGGGCATCAGCGCGAGGGCGATAAAGCCCAGCAGGCTGCTGGCCCAGGCGATGCCCAGACGCTCGTACATCTGCAGCGTGAAGAGCGGAAAGACGGCGGCGAGCGAGTAGCGGGCGAGGCTGTTGGCGCTGGCGGCGCTGGCGACGACGGAGCCGCCGTAGGTGTCGCCCATGTACTGCATGAGGCTGATGAAGATGCACATGTTGCCCCAGGCAAAGGGCACGATGGCTATGGTCGGCGCGGCCCAGTGGGCGTGGCGGTGGGCGGCCCAGCCGAACCAGAAGAGGCCCAGCGGCAGGCCGATGCTGCCGAGCATGGCCGCATAGAGGCGGTGCTCGGGAGGGAGGTGAGGAGGAGGAGGAGGAGGAGGGAGAGTGTTGTCTTGCTTGTCTGTCTGCGCATGAGCAGCCTGGGCGGCCTGCAGCTGCTTCGCTTTGGGCTGGTAGAGGACGAGCTCGCAGGCGAGGACGGTGACGAGGCCCAGCAGACAGCCGACGACGATGCTGAGGAAGACGAGGCCGCAGGGTTCGCGGCCGAAGCCATAGACGACGCGGAAGGTGTAGGGAACAGCGGCAAAGAAGCTGAAGAGGGTGGCGAATTCGCAGGCGACGTACAGACAGGAGAGAGCGACGATGGGCTCGGCGACGAGCATGTGCAGAGGCCGGAGGAGGCTGACGGTGAGAAAGGCGTGGACATGAGTCCAGAGAGAGGCGGAGGAGTGGTGTTGGTGTTGGTGGTGATGATTGTTTTTGGTGCGAGCACGCAGCAGACGGGCACGCAAGACGGGGTGGTAGGTCTCGCGGACGGCAAAGAGGGCGAGGAGGATGGAAAAGGCAGCAAAGAAGACGAGCGTCCATTGGGTCCAGCGCCAGCCTTTGCGAGTAGCGAAGGCGCCGATGACGGGACTATTGGTGAGCGATGAAGACGAGCGAAGCGAGGAAAGAAAAGAAGAAAGGAAAGAAAAGAGGAAAGAAAAAAAGGAGAGGAGGAAGGAAAGTGAGGAAGGAACGAAGCGAGAAAGGAAAGCAAGGAAAGAACGCAAGGCGAGGAAGGAACAAGGGAAACGGGCGAAGGAAAGAACGAGGGAAGCGAGCGAAGTAAGGAAAGAACAAGAAAACGAGCGAAGCGAGGAAAAAAAAAAAAGGAACGTACCCGAAGCCAGGGCCGAGAAAGGGCGTGAGGATGAAGAGGGCGACGGGCGGGCCGCTCTCGGCGGGCTGAAAGGTCTCGCGGAGGACGCCGGAGGCGATGGCGAGGCTGGGGGCGAGAACGAAGCCGGCGAGGAAGCGCAGGACGCAGAGAGCGGGAAACGAGGAGGTGAGGGCGGCGCCGACGGAGAAGAGCAGGCCGAGGGGAGGGCCGGCGACGAGGATGGGCCGGCGGCCGATGGTCTCGCTCAAGGGGCCGCCGAGGACGACGGGGCCGATGCCGAGGGCGGCGACGTAGCAGGTCAGGGGGAGCATGGCGACGGTGCTGCCGACGTGGAAGGCGGCCATGAGGTCGGCGTGGGCAGGGCTGATGATGGAGGTGCCGACGGAGCTGATGGTCAGGAGAGAAACGAGCGAAGCGAGGAAAGAAAAAACTTGCGCGAGGAAGCCGATGGAGGCAATGGCTCCGACGAGAGCCCATTTGCGGCGGCGAGACCATTGGTAGGGGTTGTCTGGGTGGGTGTCCCAGGCCACGTCGAAGTCGACCCCCTCGACAGGGACCGTTTCGACAGGGACCGTCTCGACGTCGGTGTCGGTGTTGGCTGGGGCTTTGTTGGCTGGTTCTTTATCCATGGTGAATGCAAGATGTACGAAGACGAGCAAGACGAGCAAGACGAGCAAGACGAGCAAGACGTCAATAGACGACATTTATATAGTCGGCGCCGATTAATAAACAGCCGCGGGATGAAAGGTACTCGTGACAGAGTGCGGGGATGGCATCAAATTAAGTAGCCCCTAGCATGTCCCGCTCCCAGCACCCTTCAGCCGGGCCTCGACCTCGCGCGCCCACCAGGCGTCCCAGTCGACGACGGTGCGGCCGTGGCGGGCGTCCTCGGCGGCAAAGACGAGGGCGTGGCTGCGCAGAATCTCGTCGAGGGTGCAGCCGACGATCTCGTGCTGGGCCCGGGGCGCGGGCCAGCCGTGGTTCTTGACGCGGTCGACGGCGAGGATGAACTGGCGGGTGAGGCCGGCGTCGCCGCCGCCGTGGCCGAGGCTCTCGACGCGGGGGTGGTGGACGGTGACGGAACCGTCGCGGAAGTCCTCGACGGTGATGGCGGTCTGGTCGGCGTAGATCTCGCCGTGCACGCCGTAGAGATGGGTGTAGCGATCGCAGATTTTCGTCGTGTGGGCCACCATGTGAAACGTGGCCGTCTTGGCGCCGCGGTAGTGCAGGCGGTCCTCGGTGCCGGACCCGGACTCGGACCCGGACCCGGACCCGGACTTGGCGTCGGGCCCCGACCCCGACCCGGCCGGATCCTCGTCCCACTCGACCACAACCACCTGGTCGTCGTTGACGTCGTTGTCGCTCTCAAAGACGCAGCGGCCGAACCAGTTGCGGCCGGCCACCTCGGCGTCGGGCGTCTCCGGCCCGTAGTCTTCGGCCAGCCGCTGCACCAGCTTGGCTTCGGCGGCGGCCGGCGTCGGCGCCTCCTCAATGTCCGGCACGACGATGCTGACGGGCCAGCCGCGGTTGCCCGTGGCCAGCCCGCGCAGGCTGTCGCCCAGATAGATGCGGCGGGCCGAGTACTGGCAGGCCGGCTCGACGGCACAAGACAGACAGTTGGTGGCGGCACCCGCACCGACAGGCTTGCGGCTCTGGCGGAACAGCTGGCGGCGGCCGCGCGAGGTGACGGTGGCGGGCAGGTGGGGGCGGGCGTGGAGGTCGGCCGGGTCGGCAGGCGAGCACAGCAGCCAGAGCAGGACGTCGAGGTCGTGGCAGCTCTTGGTCAGCAGGCTGGGGGCGGTGGCGGTGGTGCGGCGCCAGTTGCCGCGGACGTAGCTGTGGGTAAAGTGCCACCAGCCGACGGGCTCGGTGTGGACGACGCTGAGGACGTCGCCGATGACGCGGTCCTGCAGCAGCAGCCGGCGCAGGAGGACGTTGTGCGGGCTGTAGCGGAGCACGTGACCAATGCTCACAATCTGCTGGCCGCGGCCCGCCTGCAGCGCCGCGTACATGTCGACGCAGTCGGCCAGCGTCGTCGCCAGCGGCTTCTCGCACATGATGTGCAGCCCGCCCAGCTCCGTCGCCAGCGCCACCACCACGTCCCGGTGCATCTCGTCCAGCACGCACACAAACGCGGCATCCACGCCGGGCGGCACCCCGGGCTCGCCCGCTGCCTCGCGCTGCCGCCGCCGCTGCTCGTACGCCACAAACTCGCGCCAGTCGCCAAACGACTGGCCTTCGCTGGGCTGTTTGTTGGTGCTGGTCCCCCAGATCCAGCGCTGCCCCAGCTGTGCCCGCTTGTACGGGTCAATCTCGGCCACGGCCGCCACCACGCCGTTGCTCGACTTGGCCGTTGCCTCGGCGTACGTCCGCCCGCGCGAGCCGGCGCCGATGATGAGGATCCGGGGTGGGTTGGCCGACATGGGCGGCGGTGGCGGTGGCTGCAAGGCCTGGGGGTCGGGGGGGGCCTCTGGGGCCTCTGGGACCTCGGGGACCTCGACGGGGCCTTTTTGCGATGCTTTGCTCATGATGGACGGACAGAATAGACAAGAGAATAGAGAGAAAAGAGCAAGAGAACAAGGACAAGAGAGCAAGAACAAGAACCATGTGTCGTCTTGGTGACGGACGAATCGCGGTCGACGAATAGATCAGCACATTGCCCCACTTATTTAACGGCAGGTGCAAACGATTGGCAGGCGACAGACAGAAGACGACAGGCACACGATATACATACAACAAGCACACGACACACGGCACACGACAGACACACAACAGACACACCACACACACACCGACATACACACACACAGCATGGCCCCGCTGTCGCAGCCGCTCGTCTGGATCGACTGTGAAGTACAATGGCCTCCCCTTGTGCAAAAGCAGCTCTCTGACTTTGCACCTAGATGACTGGCCTCGATCCAGACCACGACCACATCATTGAGGTCTACTGCCTCGTCACCGACGGCCAGCTGCAGCCCGCCCGCGGCCCCGACGGCCGCCCCGACCCCGGCTGGGGCACCGTGGTGCACTGCCCGCGGGCCCGCCTCGACCAGATGGACGCCTGGTGCACCGCCCACCACGGCGCCAGCGGCCTCACCGACGCTTCTGCCGCGTCCGCCGTCACGCCCGCCGCCGCCGCCGACGCCCTCGGCGCCTACCTCGACGCCCGCCTGGCCGGCGTGCCGCCCGGCACCGCCCTGCTGGCCGGCAACAGCGTGCACGCCGACCGCGCGTTTCTGCGCCGCGCGCCCTGGGACCGCGTCCTCGCCCGGCTGCACTACCGCCTGCTCGACGTCAGCGCCCTCAAAGAAGCCGCCCGCCGGTGGGGGGCGTCGGCGACAGCGGCAGCCCCGGCAGCCCCGGCCAAGACGGGCACCCACCGCGCGCGCGAGGACATTCTCGAGAGCATCGCCGAGGCGCGGCACTACAAGGAGGTATTTTTCGACCGACCTGAAGGGAAAAGGTAAAGAAAAAGAAGGGAAAAAAAAGAAAAAAGAAAAAAAAGAAAAAAGTGGATAGTTACATATCGTATAAATACATCATGAGCTGTGCGCCTGAACAAACCCTGGCCGCCACTTGTCCAGGTACTTTGTGGCCATCGGACGGGCATCCTCGACTGTACAGTTAGCAATGACCTTATAGAACAGAAGACGTCCAAGACAAAAAGAACTCACACTCGACCCAGATCTCCTGCATGGTGTCCAGCGTCAGCGCCCGCGCCGGCGGCCGCATCATCAGCTGGTACAGCAGGCTGGTCAGCGCCACCGGCACCATGGACGGGTCCCGGCACAAGCTCTTGACCCGCTGCAGCAGCGCCGCGTTGAGCGCCGGCACCTCGCTGAGGAACCGCGTCAGCACCTTGTTGTCCTGCGCGTGCAGGTACGGCAGGAATCCGTCCAGCACCCGCACCACCCACGCGTCGTAGGTCTGGTTCCCTCCGTGACTTTGGCTCTCGCCTGGGCCCTGACTCTGGCCGTACCGCCTCGACAGCTGGTCGCTGTACCACTCCTCGCACAGCCACGCCACCGCCACGTCGATCCGCTTGCGAAAGTCCTCCAGCACGTACCGGAACAGGCTCTCCCGGATGCTGTCGTTGAGCCGTTTCCGCGGCGCCACGTCTTTTTCTTTTTCGTCTTTTTCGTCCTCCTCCTCGTCCTCGCCCTCCAGCCCGCTCGTCGGCCGCGTCGCCAGCCGCGTCAAGATCGTGATCCACGCTTCCCGGTCATGCGCGCTGCCGGCCGCCCGGTTCAGTCCCACCTTGCTCGACAGCCCCCGGACCGCCACCGCCGACGCGCCCTCGTCCACCGCCCCGGCCACGTCAAACACCCGCGCCACCGTCGCCTCCCCCACCTTGACCGCCTGCTCCGTCGTCAGCGTCGGCGCCGTCGGCAGCTTGAAGGCCCCGAGCGCCAGCGACGCCGCGTCCACCCGCGCCATCGCCGCCTCCGCCGCCGTCGTCGTCCCGTCGCCCGACTCGCTGTCCAGCTTGTTGAGGATCTGCTCTGCGTCCTCCGCCGCCGAAAAGTCCGGCTCGTAGTCGTCGTCGTCGTCGTCGTCGCCCTCCACGTCCAGCGGCGCCGTCGACGCCGACGTCGTCGCCGCCGCCCGCTCCACCGCCGCCAGCCGCCCCCGGATCTCCTGCATCGCCCGGCCCAGCAGCGCCGCGTCCACCCGCGCCAGCGTCGACACGCTGATCTTGGCCGCCAGGTCCAGCGGCACCGACGCCGCCCGGAAGCTCCGCAGCTGCCGGTTCGTCGTCAGCGCAAAAATGTCCGCCAGGCTGTGCGGCCCCGGTCCCAGCGGCGGCATCGCCACCGGTCCCGCCGCCGCTGCCGCCGACGACGCTGCTGCCGACCCGCTGGCCAGCCGCTGCCGCTTCGCATCGCCGTAGGCCGCCGCTTGCTGGTCCGCCAGCATCCGCTTGCGCCCCGCATCGTCAAACACCTCGGCCCGCAGCCGCATCAGCCGCTCAATGTGCTGGTGTATCCGGGGGGTGAATGCGTTGTGGGGGTCACTACTACGTTAGTATGTGTATACATATATATATATATATCTATACATGGGTGCGTGACCTACCGCTTCGTCAGGTGAATCAGCAGCATGCGCGTCGTCTTCTCCATCGACTTGAGCATGACGCGCATGCGTGGCGTCATGTTGCTGCTGGCCAGCTTCAGAGGGTTGAAGTTGAGGATGGCGTTGAGGATGCGGCTGACCGTCGTCGGCCGCGTCCGCACCAGCACCGAGAGCGTGTTGAGGGTAGCGTCGACAATCAGAGCGTCGCTGTTTGTCAGAAACACGAGGAAAAGGAGAGAAAAACAAAGAAAAGGAAAAAAAAAACCCACCTGCTCTTGTCCTGCAGCGCGCCCAGCATGCGGTCCAGCAGCCCGGTGGCTTCGGCCTCGAGGTGCCGCGGGTCCAGCAGCGCGTGGTCGGGCGGGATGAGCGAGAGAGAAATGTCGAGGCCGTCGCGCTTCTGGTCGCTGGTGCCGTGCGTCTGCGCCAGGACCACGCGCTGCGCAAACTTGATGCAGCAGATCTGCACCGACGCCTGCGGCGTCTCCCACAGCTTGAGGATGCGCGACTTGATCGCCGTCATGCGCTCCCACGTCGGCGTGTCGTACGAGTTGTTGACGCTGTCTGTCAGCTTTCCAGCACTTTCCAGCAATGTGCCTGTAGATTCCGACACTCACATCCATCGCAGCACCAGCGGGTAGATGCTCGCCGCCGCCTGCACGATGCTGCGCAGCACAAACACGTCCTCGCCCGCGTTTTCCACCATGCCCCGGAGGCTCTCCAGCACCAGCAGGCTCAGCGTCTCCTTGTCGCGCGACGCCAGCGCCGGCGCCGCAAACGCCTCGGCCAGAAAGTCTGCGCCCCATCGCCGCAGCTCCGGCCGCGACGACGGGCTGAGAATCGGCAGGATGCCCTGCACAATTGTCGGATAGTAGCTGACGTTGGCCAGCACCAGCTTGCGCGCGTCGTTGAGCTGTCGGATCTGCTCCTGCACCGAGTCCGTCGACGTCGCTGTTGTTGCTGCTGCTGCTGCTGTTGTTGTTGTTGCTGTTGTTGTTGTTGCTGTTGTTGTCGCTGCTGCTGCTGCTGCTGCTGCACCGGCTGAAGGCGCCAGCGCAGCAGCACCCGCCGGGCTGGCAGCCGTGGCCGTGGCCATGGCAGATGGGAATCGGAGCGTCGAGTTCGGAAGTCGTCAAACGCGTAGGAAAGACGTAGAGGTTCGGAAATGGAAATCGTCGATGGCGCACCCGAGACAAGGTCGATGGACAAGGAGCTGAGTGGATGGAGAGAGCGGCAGAAGAGAGAATCGAACCGAATGGGAATCGAAAGGAAGCTGGCAAAGAAATAGACGTCACTGCATCGCCCGGCTGGCTCCTTTTGGTTCGTCTCGCTGCACAGCCAAATTTGAAGAAATAAGAGGCAAGCGCATCAGGACAGCTCGCCGCGCGCACGATACAAATGGGCGTGCACGACGGGGGGAAGCGATGGGGAAAGGAGGGAGGCCGATGGCAGTGAGAAAAAGCGCTGGCAGGGGTTTTCGCGAGGCCGTTCTGCACCCAACACGACCAGAGAAAGTCACGAGGGCCCAAAGCAGTTAGATCCGGTCCTGCTGCAGCGTTGCACGCATGTGCCGAAGAACCCTCTTTAAAAAAAAAAAAAAAAAAAAAAAAAAAAAAAAAAGAAAAAAAAAGAAAAAAAAAGATGACGCATTTCTGACTAACATCTCAAATAGCCATCGCCTCATTGGAAATATCGTGATCCAAATTGCCATTGCCTGGCAAGACGCACACACCAAACCACCACCATGTCTGGGTAGGTCAACCGGGCGAGCCACTGCACGCGCCCAAGGTACTAACTCTCGCTCCCAGCGTCCAGCACAACTCGTACTACGACCGCCGCCTGCGCCAGTCGCCGGCCCTGATCCGCGCCCGCCGGCCCTACCTCCTCAAGAACACACTCGTCGGCCTGGGCATTACCGCGTTTGCGCTGGGCGTTTGTACGTCTTTTTTTCTTTTGTCTTCTCTTCTTCTCTTCCTCGCTGACAGCCAGACGCCTACACCATCAACGTCATCGGCCAGGACGACTTCGAGGACGTCCAGGTGCCCAGCGAGCCCTCGGTCCAGCAGCGCACACAGGCCGCCTCGCCCACCTCGTCAATAGCGGCCCAGGTACAGGCGGCGAAGAAGTGATGCAGCGTAGCTGCTCGAGCATGGCTGGCGGCATAACGGCACGACCAAAGACCGCATGGCAGGCAAAGGGAGCCATCAGAATTGTGTGTATCATACCGCGCCCACGTTTTCTCGGCTATGAAAACAAAAAAGAAATAAAAACCCCTCTTCAAGATAGACCAATACCAGAACCCAGTGCAGAAGGATGAGAGGATGAGAAGGGCGATGAGCCACGACGAAAAGAGAAAAAGAAAAAAGAAAAACCACCCTAAAGATACAACGCCATAAAATCATACAAGGCTATGCCATCCAGGCCCAACAGCGCCCCCCGTCTCGGATCCACCCCGAATCAAATCAGCCGCCTGTCGGCTATATTGCCCGCCCGAGTCTTGCCGTCCGGATCGTCGTCAGGATGTCAGTGCTGCCGTTTCGCGCTTACCCGCCATCGCTTCCGGTGCCTCGCTGCTCATCATGTGATGGCGATTCTGCCGCTGCTCCTGAAGTTGTAGGTGCTGCCGCTCCTGTAGTTGCAGGTGCCGCTGCTCCTGCTGCAGCTGCTGCTGCCACGTCCGAGGCCCGGTGCTACCGTCCAGCAGCGGCTTTCGCAAACTGGAAGCCGCCGAGCGCGGTCGTTGTGATGGCGGCCGATGCGGCGACGGCCCAAGATTTGGACGTCTTGCCGCTGGCCTGTCCTGGGGTTCCTGCTGCTGCTGCTGCCGTTGAATATGAGGATGATGCCATGCATGATGTGGGTTCGCCCACGGCGTCTCCGCCAAGAACTGCTGACCTGCTGCCCCCATGCTGTGGAAGGACACTCCCATGCCCCCGCTCGCCCGTCCGTTCCCCGACTCCAAGTATGCCGCTGTCGCCGCCACCGGCGGTGGCGCTACCGCCAGGCCCAGCGCTCCCTGTATCTGCGCCTGCGCCTGCGCCTGTGCCTGCGCCTGTGCCTGCGCCTGCGCCAGGGCCGGTGCGCGTCCGCGCTGCATAGTTAGAGACCGTGTCGTTTGCATGGGGCAGTGAGCGAGCACCCACCGATATCGCGTCCAGATCGCTGTCTACCTGCGCGTTCGACGCTCCCTTGATCTGCGGCGCCGCCGGGAAGCCCTCGTACTTGGCAATGCCCGACAGGATCGACACCTCCTTGTTGTACGAGATGGCGTCCTTGACCCGCTGCGTCTTGGACGCCGCAAACCGCAGCCCGTAGTCCGGGATCGTGTTAGCGTGCCGCCGCCGCTGCTGCTGGATCTGGTACCACTGCCGCCCCAGCTCCTCCAGCACCAGCTCCCGCGACTCCCGCACCGCCTCAAAGTACTGCGCGTGGATCATGCCCCGCCGCGCCACCGCCCACCGCCGCAGCGTCTGCGTGTTCAGCTGCTGCTCCACCTCGATCACCCGCAGCTTCGCCTCCCGCCGGGCGTCCACGCACTGCAGCATCGCCAGGTATTCGGGGTGTGTCGGGTTGTCGCCCAGCAGCATCGCCTCTTCTTGGTTGAGCTGGTCCAGCCGCTCTTGGTACAGCCTGCACGAGTCAGCATCGAATCTCAGCATCGAATCTCTCGTCATGTCCGCCTCCACTCACTTGTCGCGAAAGGCTGCAAAGTGCCTCTCGATCTGGTGCAGCTGCTCAAAAGCCGCCTTTTTCCGCTCCACTAGTCCATCGTCAGCAGCATCCCATGCGCTTCGGCTTCGTCCCTCCTTACGCTCTTCTTCATTTCGCTGTGCCGCCTCCGCTTCTTCGTCCACTTCCCCGTCCGCGTGCTCGTCTTCCGCTGTGTGCGCATCCGCTTCGTCGTGCCCGTCCTCGTGTTGCTCGTCGTGCGTCTCCTCGCCCGCGTCGTGTGTTTCTTCGCCTTCGCCTTCGCCTTCACCCTCGCCCTCTTCTGATGCCTTGCGCGACTTGGCATTGCCGCGCGTGGTCCTCCGCGTCCGGAAGCTGTCGCTGCCCGTGCCGTCGGCTGACGCTTCCCCTTGTTCGCCCTTGTCGTCTTGTGTGGTCTCCGCGTGCTCGTCTTCGTCCTCGCGCTTGGTCTTGGTGGCTGCCGCCCCTTCAGCCGCAGGCTTGGCCACGCCGACGACGTGGTCGCGCTCGCCGCTTCGCGACCCGAGCCGCTTTCGCAGAGGCTGGTCCGACTCGGACGGATCCGTTGTCGGCGAGCGCTTGCGCTTGCGCATGTCCGAATTCGACCGCGGCCGCCGAGCCGGCGCTGGCTCGGGCGTCTCGTCCTTGTCGCTCGCATCCTTGGTCTTCTTCTCCGCCGTCAGCAACGGCTTCTTGCTCGGCTCCTTGCCCCCCGTCTTGCGCCGCGTCTTGGCATCGTCCGCGGCCGCGTCCTCTTCGCCATCCGCCTCATTGTCTTCGTCTTCCGCCTCGGGACCCTCATCCGAATGCGCCCCTTCGCCCTCGTCGTCGCCGTTGGCGCGAATCTGCTGCTTGAGCTTGCTCGGGCTGGCTTGGAAGGCGCGCTCGCGCTTTTGCGCAAAGTGCTTCGTCGGACTCGTCTCGGGGCTGCTGTCGGCGCGGCTGCCGTCCTTGATGTTCTTGGATTTCGTCGGCGAGTCGTAGAGCCGCTCCGTCTCAGCCTCCGAGTCGTTCACGTCGGGCTCGAGCTCCGACAGCGTCGACTCGTCGTCGTTGTCTGTCACCGAGTGCGACGGCGCTGCACGCGAGCCCTCGTCGTCCTCGTCCAGGTGGCTGTTGCTCAGCGAAGAGTGGTGCAGAGGGCCGTCCAGGTCCATCTCGTCCGGGTCGCCGTCCTTATCCTCGACCTCGCTGAGCGGACTGGATATGTTGCTCGTGGCCAGCTCGACGCGAGAGTGAGCAGACGGCGGTGTCAAGACGGCCGCTGCCGCTGCTGCGTCGCCAGCGGCCATCGGAAGGGCTGGCGAAAAGGATCAGGGCAAAGCTGAGAGGAAAAACAAGGGTATCGGCGTCTAGCGGGGAAAAGCGAAAAAAAGACAACTTCTCGCGCAGTAGGAAAAATTTAAAGCATATGCTCGAGCAGCTGAAAGGCGCCAGACTTATGCAAATGCCAGGCGGAGTGGGAAATGGGTGGAAAGGTTGAGAAACGGGCGGTTGGGAGGGGGATGGGTTTGTCGTGGGAGAAGCAGAAATCGGAGAGAAATGCCACTTGCGGCCAATCCCCTGTCCCTCGCGCTTTCGCTGGCGAGTGACCGCATTCTTTTCAGAAGGCGGTGTCGGCAGGCAGAAAAGCCGCCGAGCTCGCGGTCCAGCTGACAGTACCTGAGAATACCTGCCACGCTACGGCGTTTTCGTGGCCTTATTGTGTATTACCAAATCACTAACCCGCACTCGCCGTATTCTACTGATAAGAATAAATCCGTTATCGACGGCCGATTCTTTTTTTTTTCTGCCATCGCTTTTTCTCCCGAATTGAGACAGTGAACGAAAGTGTTCAAAGTGGCATGCGACAGAATGGCCCCTTTGTGAGTTTTCTGTTATGATGCTTTATTTATCATTGCTAATGTATGTCCATGAGCAGAAAATCCATTTTTACCACCTCTAAAAAGGCGGTTGATCCGACCTTGGATGCCCTCTTCTCGTCCAGTGTAAGTTCACAGCTGGCTATTTTTGCTACTGGGTGCGATGATTCTGACGGGCTTATAGGCTGGACCGGTGAAGCCTCTAGCGAAGCCAAAGTACTCTGCTTTGGTTGCTCCGAAACCGCAGTCAAAGCCGGTGACGAAGGCGGGCGAGGAGGAAAACGGAGAGGAAGATGAGGAGAATGATGACGACGATGGTGATGAAGCAGAAGAGGAGCAGCCAGAAGAGAAAAAGGCAGTTGTTCCTGCGGGGCTAGAAAACAGCCAGCGCAAGCGGAAGAGAAAAGCAAAAAACGACGACGAAGATCTAGAAGCCAAGTACCTGGACAAGATCACCCGCGAGGACACCCCGCCTGCCGAGAAGCGCCCACGAGTGGAGGCTGCGGATGAAAAGACGGATGAGGAGGAAGAGGACGACACAGACGCTCCCATCGTGCATGAGTCGCTGCTCAAGGCCAATGGCAACGGCGACGAGGCCGACGCCAACCTCGCTGACTTCGAAAAGGACAAGGACAAGGCAGCACGCACCGTGTTCCTATCCAACGTCAGTCTCTCGGCGGTGACGTCGCGCGCAGCCAAGCGGACGCTGGTGGCGCACCTGGAGTCGGTGTCCAGCCAGGTCAAGGAAGGCAAAAAGAAGGAAAAGGAGGAAGAGGGGAAAGAGGAAGAAGAGAAAGAAAAAGAAGAGAAAGAAAAAGAGAAAGAAAGCTCTGTGGTGGAGAGCTTGCGGTTCCGGTCGGTGCCGTTTGCATCGGCTGCGCTGCCGAAGCGAGCGGCCTTTATCACGGGCGCGGTCATGGGCGCCACGGCGCAGTCGACCAACGCCTACGCGGTGTACACGACGGCCGCCCTGGCGCGGCAGGCGGTGCGCAAGCTCAACGGCACGGTGGTGCTGGACCGGCATCTGCGGGCGGACAGCGTGGCGCACCCGTCGCCGGTGGACCAGCGGCGGTGCGTGTTTGTGGGCAACCTGGGTTTCGTCGACGACGAGAGCATCCTCGAGGACAAGGAAGGCGAGGCGGCCCAGAAGCGCAAGCGGCACAAGGTGCCCATGGACGTCGAGGAGGGCCTGTGGCGGACCTTTGGCGAGCACGCCGGCAAGGTCGAGAGCGTGCGCGTCGTCCGCGATCCGGTGACGCGCGTCGGCAAGGGAATCGCCTATGTTCAGTTTTACGTGAGTTTTCTCGGAGGGTAAATACGTGCAGGAGCTGACCGTTAGGACGCCACGTCAGTCGAGGCCGCGCTGCTGCTGGCCGACAAAAAGTTCCCGCCGCAGCTGCCGCGGGCGCTCCGCGTCAGCCGCTGCAAGGCGCCGCACAAGACGGCGCGGGCCGTCGAGCGCACCGTCGAGCGGGCCAACAAGATGCGCCAGGACCGCGACCGCACCGACAACAAGGGCCGCGTCAAGACGGCCTACGCGCCCAAGGCCACGGCCGAGCAGCAGACGCTCGCCGGGCGGGCGGCCAAGCTGCTGGGCCGGACGGCCGCCGAGAAGCCGGTCGTGTTCGAGGGCATGCGGGCGCGCGTCGGACCCAACGGCAGCGGGCTGTTCAAAAAGGGCCGCAAGGCGCAAAAGGGCGGCCAAAAGCCGGGCGGTCCAAAGTCGAACAACCAGGACCGGCGCGAGCGTCGGGCTGCCGCCTGGAAGCAGAAGGGGAAGAAGTAATGGGGGGCGGGAAGTAATGAGAGGTGGAAAATCAGTCTCTTCTACTCCATCGCATCTTCTTCCGCTGGGTGCATATGTACCGCTGAAAGAACAGGGAGGCCTGGTTGCCGCTCCACGTCGCAGAAAAAAACATCAGAACTCAAGAAGCAGAAACTGGTGGGAAATAGAAAACAAAATAAAATCGATTAGGCCGTGGCCGTCAAGACCGTCAACCCCCCTCTCCTCCTCCTCTTCCCCCTCACGTCCTCTAGCTCGTCCAGTCTAGTACTCGGCCTCACCCTCTTCCGGCTCGAACGAGTCGGCCGCGACCTCCTCGTAGTCCTTCTCGAGAGCGGCCAGGTCCTCGCGGGCCTCGCTGAACTCGCCCTCCTCCATGCCCTCGCCCACGTACCAGTGCACAAAGGCGCGCTTGCTGTACATGAGGTCGAACTTGTAGTCCAGACGCGACCAGGCCTCGGCAATGGCCGTCGTGTTGGACAGCATGGACACGGAGCGGTCGACGCTGGCCAGGCCGCCGTCGGCGGGCGACGCGGTCGGCACGGCCACCGGCTTCTGGTAGTTGATGCCGATCTTGAAGCCCGTCGGGCACCACTCGACCAGGTTGAAGGACGCCTTGGCCTTGAGGGCCGCCACCGCGGCGTTGCAGTCGCGCGGCACGACGTCGCCGCGGTACAGCAGCGCCACAGCCATGTACTTTCCGTTGCGCGGATCGCAGACGACCATCTGGTTGTTGGGTTCGAAGCCTGGGGGATTAGCAGAGGAAAGAGAAGAAGAAAAAAAGAAAAAGAAAAGAAAAAAGAGAAAAAAAAAAAAAAAAAACATACACTGAAAGGTCAGATCGTGGACCTTGAAGCTCTCGTGAGCGCTCTTGGCCGCTGACACGACGGGCGCGTAGCTGATGAGAGGGTAGTGGATGCGCGGGTACGGCACCAGGTTGGTCTGAAACTCGTTGAGGTCGACGTTCATGGCACCGTCGAAGCGGAGCGACGAGGTGACGGAGCTGACGACCTGGGCGATCAGGCGGTTGAGATGCTCGTAGTCGGGGCGCGGGATGTCCAGGTTGCGGCGGCAGATGTCATAGACAGCCTCGTTGTCGACAAGGAATGTGCAGTCCGAGTTCTCAATGGTGCTGTGGGTCGAGAGCACGGCGTTGTACGGCTCCACCACGGCCGTCGACACCCGCGGCGCCGGGTAGATGGCAAACTCCAGCTTCGACTTCTTGCCGTACTCGGTCGACAGGCGCTCGAGCAGCAGGGCACCAAAGCCAGAGCCGGTGCCGCCGCCGAACGAGTGGAAGATGAGGAAACCTTGCAGGGAGTTGCAGTTGTCTGGCCGTTAGCACTCTCTCTGTCTCTCTCTTTCTTCTGTCCACCTACCCGCCACGCGACGGATGCGGTCGATCACGTTGTCAACCATCTCCTTGCCAATGGTGTAGTGGCCCCGGGCATAGTTGTTGGCGGCATCCTCCTTGCCGCTGATCAGGAGCTCGGGGTGGAACAGCTGCCGGTAGCTGCCGGTGCGGATCTCATCAATGGGCGACGGGTCGAGATCAACAAAAATCGACCGCGGCACGTACTTGCCGTTGCTCGTCTCCGTGAAGAAGGTCTCGTATGAGCCACCCTCGGCAATGTCCTTGGCATTCGGGTCCGGACGACCGTCGGCGCCCAGGCCGTGCTCCAGGAGGTAGCTATAGGGTCAGACGCGGTTCGAGAGCAAGGGGCATTGAGATCTACTTACAGCTCCCAGGCACTGTTGCCGAGCTGGGTGCCGGCCTGGCCCAGGTGAAGATGCAGGACCTGTTTGTTAGCATGAGATGAACAACAGCAGGCAATGGCTCAAGACGCGGCAATTGAGCATCTGGCCGCTGCAGAATCGTCGGAATCTTCAGCGCGGCTCAGATGGCTTCAACCGAGGCTTGGGCCTGGAGAAACACCGCCATTTCGCTAGCCATTCGGCTAGCAAAGCCCGACCGCAAGGGAAAACCAAAACAGACGCCTACCTCGCCCCTCATAATGGCTGATTGTGGTTTTGTGGGTGGCGTCTCGTGATGGTAAACAAAAGACGTGAAATCGAGGCCGAAGCACGGATCGAGAGAGAGGATGGAGAAAAGATAGCTCGCGCACAGCGCCCGAGAGATGGAAGAAGGAAAGCAGAGCAAACCTAAAAAAAAATATTAGAGGGGATATGCGGGAAAGGACAGGGCACGACTGCACAAGCACAGGAAACAAGATGAAACCATCCAGAGGAACCGTATTTGTGCGGTGAAGTAGTGTCGGCAAATGAGGGGCAGAGGGGGGAGAAAAAGGGGGGGGGATAGTGCGAACGCGTTCAGCGTGTAGCGGTACGGGCTGCAGCGTGTAGTGAGCTGTGAAACGGTTGTACCGCTACTTCTGCTGGTCTCACCGCTTAGATGTGGGGTGGCCCGTGCGCTAGCGTGCAGGGGTTCGAGCTCTGCGATTGGCTGCACTATGTTGAGACCCACCGCTGGTCCTCATTTGTGTTGACTTCACGGTGAGTAGTGCTGTTCTCGGGCTCTGTGCAATTGATTAGGCCTGAGTAGCGCCTATCTGTCAAATGCCAGCAATTCCCATCTTCCCAGCGGCTGTCTTGACAGCGTTGAGCTTGGGGTCTGGGTGAGATGAGCAAATCACAGTGGGTAGACCGCTATGGGCCAGACGCGTCAAGTTTGTGAATCAACATGTCCTTTTCCACGTGTGTGAATCTAGAGATACTCAAGTGATGTGATTATTCATCAAATGAGCTTGCTGCAAGCGAAATGATAGACTTGGACAGTGTCGACAACAGGCAGGAAAATGGTCAACATGATGTATTTAGATAATACTTATCTGCTTTATAGCACAAGCAGGATGGAATGTGATGGCTGTCCAACTCTCGCCACCGTAGCCACACCTCATACTACAAGCAAAACTCGCTCTTTCATGAATGCGGCGTTCCGTATAAGTGGTCTTGGCCGGGAAACGGAGTTGTGGAGCCGCTGTCGGCTCCTGCGATATCACTCCAATGGCTGACTCTGCCGAGCTGCTATCTGGTGAATCATGTTCGGTGCTGGCAATATTTCTCGGGTTCACAAGTAGTGTCTGAAGGACATATCAGGTATGGTTAGCTTTGTCAATAAAGCAACTACATACACAATCACGGCAGACGCGATGCTGTCGCGACCTGAATTCATATCTCACCTGGCATCTTCTACAGCCTTTGGCTTGGCGCATCCCGCATCAGTGGCCTTACGGCCAAGGCATTGCTACAGGCAGCCTTCCTTGCTTGATAACGGCACGAGTCAAAGCATGACTCAACTCTCAACTAGTGGGCTTCAACGAGGGATACTATTTCTGTCCGCTTCACCTCACTTACACACTCATTCTCATCGACGCAGTGTGTCTCTTAAACCAACAAATGGCTACTCCGGTGGAAAGTGAGCAAGCGCTCACCTCTTCGGCGAAAACCGACAAGAAAGGCAAGTATCACTCGTCCGTGTTTCGATTCAATACTAACATCATCCAGCAAAGAAGGAACACCAGAAAGCTGAGAAAGCCAAACGGTTTGCAGAGAAAAACGCGAAAAGACAAGAAAACGTTGCGGCGACGAAGATAGCGAAAAGGCCCAAGAAAACAGAAGAGCTTCCCAAATATGTGGAGCAGACACCACATGGTGAAAAGAAAGGTCTGGTTATCAGTAATAACTTCTCTACGCTCTTGCTAACATGTCAACCCTTATTCAGTCTTGGGACCTCTTGACTCGCCTTATCATTCTGCATACAACCCTGGTGTGGTCGAGTCTGTGTGGAATGCCTGGTGGGAAAAGCAGAAATTCTTTGAGCCCGAATTCTCGAGCGATGGCGAGAACTTGAGTGCCGGTTCTTTCGTTATCGTTGTCCCTCCTCCGAATGTGACTGGTGCCCTACACTGCGGCCATGCTCTGGGGAGTGCTCTTCAGGACCTGCTCATTCGCTGGCACCGCATGAGAGGCTACACCACTCTGTACGTCCCTGGATGCGATCATGCTAGCATCAGCACGCAGTCTGTTGTCGAGAACATGCTGTGGAGGAGGGAACGCAAGACACGACATGACCTTGGCCGCGAGAAATTCCTTGAGAGGGCGCTTGAATGGAAAGATGAGTATGTGAATCTGTGCTGGTATCTTCTCTTGTTCGACAACTAACTGGATAGATATCATTCCAAAATCAACAAGGTGTTGCGCAGGCTCGGCGGTTCATTTGACTGGTCGAGAGAAGCCTTCACCATGGACCCCAAGAGGAGCCATGCCGTTATGGAAGCCTTTGTCCGTCTTCATGACGCGGGATTGATCTACCGATCCAACCGGCTGGTGAACTGGTGCGTCAAGCTGAACACGACCGTCTCGAACCTTGAGGTGGACTCAGTAGAGCTACCTGGCCGTACCCTTCTTGCGATTCCAGGGTACGACCGGAAGGTCGAGTTCGGTGTCTTGACCCATTTCAAGTACCAAATTGATGGATCTGATGAGACCATTGAAGTCGGCACAACTCGTCTGGAGACCATGCTTGGAGATACAGCCATTGCTGTCCACCCCAATGACAGCCGATACACAACACTTGTCGGCAAGTTTGCCAGACATCCTTTTGTTGATCGCCTGATACCGATTGTAGCGGATGCCATTGCTGACCCGGAATTTGGAACCGGTGCCGTGAAGATCACGCCGGCCCATGATGCAAACGATTTTGCGGCCGGCGTCCGGCACAACCTACCCTTCATCAACATTCTAAATGACGACGGGACGATGAACCATAATGCCGGCAAGTTTGAAGGCCAGAAAAGGTATGACGTCCGCTATGCACTCCAGGACGAGCTTGACAAGCTTGGCCTATTCGTCAAGAAAGAGCCCAACCCCATGTCTATCAAGCTCTGTGCGAAATCGAAAGATGTTATCGAGCCCGTCATGAAGCCACAATGGTGGATGAAGATGAAAGGCCTGGCTGTCCCTGCCTTGGCAGCTGTCAGAAACGGAGATATCAAGATCCGTCCGGCCACAGCGGAGAAGAGCTATTTTCGCTGGTTGGAGAATATCAATGACTGGTGCCTGTCCCGGCAGCTTTGGTGGGGACATAAAATCCCGGCCTATCTGGTCACTTTCCTCGGGGACGACGCCAGGTCTGAGCCTGCTGACCATTGGATCGTTGCCATGAGCGAAACAGAGGCAAGAGAGAGGGCCCAGCGACAGTTTCCAGGCAAGGAAATTTCTCTTTCTAGAGACCCAGATGTCTTGGACACTTGGTTTTCCTCTGCTCTGTGGCCCTTTTCTACCTTGGGCTGGCCCAACGATACGCATGATATGCAGAAACTATTTCCAACCAGTGTCCTGGAAAGTGGATGGGATATTTTGTTTTTCTGGAGTGAGTCAACAAGCCATTTCTTCCTGAAAAATTTATGGACTGACCAACAGTTGCGCGTATGATCATGTTGAGCCTGAGATTGACCGGAAAGATCCCATTCAAGGAGGTCTACTGCCACTCCCTGATCCGCGATGCCCGAGGCCGCAAAATGTCCAAGTCTCTAGGCAATGTCCTTGATCCAGTTGCGGTGATGGAAGGCATCACTCTCGAGGCTTTGCAGGAAAGCTTGAAAGCGGGCAACCTGGACGAGGCCGAGTACGCCATCGCAAGCAAGAACCAGAAACAGTCGTTCCCTCAAGGTATTCCTGAATGTGGAGCAGATGCTCTGCGCTTTTCGCTCATCAATTATACGACTGGGGGTACGTTTGTTTATCTGGGCCGCTTCCTTCTCAGTTTGTGACTAACGTTGGCAGGGGGCGACATTAATTTTGACGTCAAGGTCATGGCTGGCTACCGTCGGTTCTGCAATAAGATCTACCAGGCAACAAATTTTGTTCTCGGCAAGCTCCCACCCGGCTACATTCCTCCAGCCGAGAGTGTCAAGACTGGCAAAGAATCACTGTCAGAACGGTGGATCCTCCACAGATTGAATGTCGGCGCTCAGGCCATCCATGAAAACCTGACCAAGAGGGAGTTCTCTCACGCATCGCAGGCTGTGTATCATTACTGGTACGACGACTTGTGTGATGTCTACATCGTAAGACCCTGCTATCCGTGGTTCATTCGCACACCTAACCAGACCAGGAAAGCACCAAAGCCACCCTACAGCACGGAAGCGAGGAGGACAAGGCCAACACCGTCCACACGCTGTACACCGCGCTGGAGGCCGGGCTGGCCATGATCCACCCGTTCATGCCCTTCCTGGGTGAAGAACTGTGGCAGCGACTGCCCAGAAGGGAAGGCGACTCGACGCCGTCCATCGTCAAGGCAGAGTACCCACAGTACAGGCCAGATTGGGACGATCCCGAGTCGGCTGCCAAGTATGATCTTGTTGCTTCCTGTGCAGCTGGTATCCGGTCTCTGATGTCTGATTTGTCTATCAAAAAGGATGATGCAGGTATGGACCAGCGTTTTATTTCGATGGATATTTTCGGCGGCTAATGATGATATGAATAGGATATGTTGCTTGTGAAGAGCCCGAGACTTTTGGTCTTCTCCGAGCAGAGATGGGGCAAATTAAAGCCTTGGTTGGCAAGTCTCTGGTGTCCCTTGCCATGCTGAAAGAAGGATCATCACCACCGCCAGGGTGTAGCAGCTCCTCAATTTCCAAGACGATTGTTGTGCACTTGGAGAATGGCCAGAACTGAGGTCTTTTTATGGGGAGATGTGGTAGTCAGAGTCTTTTGCAGTTTGTTGGTCCGGAGAAGTACGGGAGTAATGCATTAATGCAAATCTGGATCCAACTGGTCGTCGGGAAGTCATAGCAGATGCATCCGAGGTTCTTCTATCATGTTTGGGCATGCCGTGTCCAGCACTAGTTATACTTGAACGTGACTTACAGAAATCTCGACTAGAATGAAATTGGCCTAGGTATGAGCACCCTGATTCAGATATTAAGCCACGTTGAGACTAGGCGACTGCTTCGATATTGATGTTCAAATTCTGCAGCATTCGGCATGCAAAAGATGCCTGGTCCTCACAGCCTTCAATGCCTCGTTCAGAAACTTGTATGCATACTTGTACAGCCTTCTTTGTTCGCATGGTCACCCCTGCCGTTTATGCACCCCTTCCATGACTAACCGTTGCCAGGGGCGCCTTCCGTTTCGACCAACGCGTTAAGTGGACCGAGCGTAACCCAAACACGTCCAACCCCACACAGTCGATATGCCACCAATTGCAACCCCTATCCGCTCTTTCCTGGACAGGCAAAACAGAAAAACAGTTCGATTTCTCCCGTAATTACGATATACGCTTGGGGTTTTCACGATTTCTGCCTTGTCCAGACCAGATTTCACTGTCCTTGAACAACATCACGAACTCGGCCGCGTCTGCGATCGCAACAAGCCGTCTTTCCAGCTGGAAGATCCCCTGTCCTTACACCCGTCGTCTGATAGCCGCCGAGATCGACACCGTTCAAGCCGCTAAACCCAAGCAATCAAAAGGCGCAAAAAAAATATTACCCTAAAAGCAAACCAAGCAGGGCCAAAAAGGCAAAAACGGTAAAGCCTGGCAAGTAAGAATACGGAGTCGCCCACGCCAACAAGAAAACAACCCGCGGGTTGCCAGCAGCGACCAGATCCAGAGAGCCGGGTGATTCGCTCCCCGCCGGACCGACTGTGGGAATGACCAACATGCGCAACAGACTTAGAAAGTCGCTGCGCCAGTCCATCACTTCTATCCACTCTGACAGCCTGTCCAAGCAACCAGACGTCCAAACAGGTATGTTTTTCTCTAGGTCACACGAGAAGCCTGATGTCTGAGCCGTTCATCTCATTCCGCCGCTGTTCTGCACACCCTCTTACCGTCCTCTCGGTTTACCGTGTCCTTTGTTTCCTTTCTCTCGTGCCGGTCTGCTTTCGGCCATCTTGCGAAACGCATCTTCTGTTCCTGCAAACTGACCTGTCCCCCCCCAAGACTCGCATCACAATCCAGCAGCGTCCTCTGAACCCGATGACGCTACCAGACGCTCCCTAACTTCGGCCCCCCAGGCCTCTGTCGATGCAAGAACTATGGGCAGCGGCCCCGGTTCGTCTCGCGGCAGCAAGCCAGTGCCCAACGGCCTAACCTCAACATTTGTCTCCTCCGCATCACCCTCGTCCTCCACCTCGAACGGCACCTCTACCCCGAACAACATCTCACGAACGCTTTCCACCATCCGAACCGTAACTGCCGCCGCGCACGACAGGATAAGGCCATCGTTCGAGGACGAGTTCTCTTCAGACAGCTCGCCATCCGCCAACAGAAATTCTGCTTCCGTCTTCTCCAGCTCCGTCAACAGCAACGTCAGCGCCGTTTCTTCCGTGTCACAATCGCGACAAAACGGCACAAAGTCTCCCGACAGGCGCTTAAAACAGAGCGCCACCACATCTGCCCTGCCCAGCGTTCCGTCCATATCGACGCTCGAGGTTCCTATAGAGCGTACGGCAAACTCGCCGAGGAATAGCGTGGACGTTCCTATGCGCGAGAGCAGCTTATCCGCATTTTCGTCGGCGACAGGTTCCCCGTCCAAGTCAAGGACAGTCGGCGTCATCAACATGAGCAACCTGTCTCCAAATGGTACGCGGACTGCGTCACAACAAGCAGCAGCATACGAACGGAGTCCAGCCATGGACGACCACCATGGTGATGGGTCCAGTGCCAACGGATGGGATTCCACTGTCGGCAAGGCCGGTTTGGGCAAAACGGGTCGCGTGATTAATCGTCTCGTGTCGGACAATGATGCCCTCAAACGCGACCTGAAGATTGAGCGCTTAAAAGCGGAAGAGTCCCGGCAGGCCGCCCGGCTGCTGGAAGACAAGATGGAGCGCATGATTTCGGACTACGAAAGCCGTCTGCTGGAAGCCAGCGTGACAAAGACGCTGCTGGCGCGCAAGGAGCGCCAGGTCGAGAGCCTGCAGAGCTCCGTCGAACTGCAGAAGAAGCGGACCGTCGACGCGCAGGATCGGGAGCGCATATGGCGGGAGGAGATGGAAAAGATCAAGAGGGAGTCAAAAAAGCAGGTGGAGGAGGCGACCAGCCAAGCGGCTCTGATGGAGGGACGTTACAACGCCATCAGCAGCCACTGGCGTGACCAGGGCACCATGGTCAAGCAGGCCGCAGACCGCATGGGCAAGGAGATTGGCGAACTGGTCGAAGCGCGGCGGCAAGACGATGACAAGATCATCGTGCTGCGGGATCTCTGCGACCAGCAAGACGCCAATATCAAGGTCCTATGGCAGCAGAAAGAGGACATCGCCCGCAAGTTCAAGGAATACAAGCAAGAGCAAGAAAGAATTCTACACAGCATCAAAACCGACGGAGCGGCACGCGAAGCTGAGCAAAAACGGACGCTCAAAGAAGCCCACGACGTCCTTGACAAGCTGAAGTGGGCACTCAATGTCAAGAAGAATATCGAATGGGCTGGCTAGTCGTCGTCTCAGCTCTTCGTCTTCTGTTCTCCCTTTCAAGACGAACCCCTCTGCCAGTCTCCTCCTTTCTTCATACCCCGCCTAATCTTTTTCACCACTCTTCTCCCTCTGTTGTTCTACTCCTCTCTCTTCGAGACCCGCAACTTTTACCACGACATTTCTTTTTACCTTGCCCTATGGAGGGCCATCATAGATAGGACACGGCGTTGTTGTATTCGCTACCAGACAGACATCTGTCCAGTCTGTCACAGCTACAGATTTCGACCTGTCAGATTGAACGGCTCACTGCGTCGAAGGCCCGCACACTGTGTCGAAGGCCAGCACATACATTTTATTTGTCGTCTGCTTCTTGTTTTCGATCTTGTTGATCTTTTGGGTATTTATTGGAATGGATCACGACTGGAACGGATTTGGCACAAAAAGTCATGGAACATAGTTTCCTGTGGGAGCGGGCGGCACAATGGGCATCTTTCAGTCTACATATATACAGGTGCATTATGCTTGCGTCTCAAGACGAGACAGGTCTCGCAGAATGAAATCACGACGCAGGCGCATTTTGAAGCTTGGCGGGCTCTAGAGTGAATTGTAAGAAGTGTATCGTGTTTTTGCAGAAGAAGGGGCGTGTTAAATTCTTCCTTCTGTTTTGGGAATTTGGCGTGCCACCCTTTGGGGGGTCTTTCCATGTTTTTAACATTGTTGATAGTATGTTCTAGAAATGGCTTCACTATTGTCCCAAAAGCACAATTCTGGAATCAAACGACAATAGCTCGCCTCCTCACCTCGTTGCAAATACCGCCAATTCTGTTATTCATGGCCTTGCTGAGCTCCTGTCTCATGTTTGTGCTCCTATTCGTGTGCCATATTCTGTATTGTCTTGCACCAGCTTGTCTATTGAACCCCGTCATTGTGTATTGAGTGCCGCCGAAATTCGCCGAGGTTAGGTGCGTTGCTACCTATTTTGTCACGTTGAACTCACTTCCTTCCTATTCATATCGATCGATCAATAATTCCATACTCTACATGCCCTCTTTCCTCGGGTATCTACCGGATGGGAACGATACCTTCTTTGACTCCTTTCAATCTTTCAAACAGCTGCAGTTGCGCGATCGCCATGCAAACTACTGATATTTAACTCTTGCCATTTCACCCTTTTGTCACTGTTTGATCCCATCTTCTTCCATTCTTCTATCTGATCCCCAAAGTTTCGCCTCTTTCTGGCCACCTACACAATGGAGAAATTGGCGGAAATGTACCTGGCCAGCATTTGGAAGTACGAGAAAGCCGGCGTTGAGCGAGTCATTGAAGCTCTGCGGAAGGAAAACCCCAAGGCCCAGTTTGTCTTTGAATCCAAATACGGCTGGTTCAAGGTGACCTGCGAGGTGGCAACTGTCCGCGACATGCAGAACAGTTTTCTCAAGGTGCACAAGGAGATCGAAGAGGATATCAAGGCCAAGAACGGCACTTTCTTGGTCTGCCCATTCCACAAGTCCCGTTTTATTACTTGTTCTAATCGACACTCTCTAGGCTACAACCGAAAACCAGTGGCTTAAAGTGCCCTCTCCGGGCGAGCTTCCGCCAGTGTCAGATCCTCTCAACAAGCCCCCCATCGACTACCAATGCCCTATAGCCTTCGACAAGTACCCCTTCACTCAGGTGTGGACCCGGGTCAAGGACGAGACGCCCGAGGCCATCACTGTTTACACCTTTCTGAGCAACGAGGATATCAGCGCCTTGTCTGAAGCGTCAGGCGGGCATCTGGCTCCGGACGTGACAGGCCAGCTCATGTATTTGGGTGCCCATTCGAAAGAGAGCTTGCAAAAGACAACCCAGATGCTCAACAACATGTTCAATCGATTCGTATGCATTACATTCTGCCTCCACTCTCTGTGCACTATACAGCTAACGGCTCCTAGGTATATGTCATACCTCAACCCAAGCATCTGCTGTACGCCGAGACCGATGCCGCGTACCATGTGGATGCCCGCTTCATGGCTCATGTCAACGAGAGCATGCTCACATCGGCCATATTTGACCCCGGCCAACACCCTGATGCACAGATGAACAGCATTTTCAAAGCAGTCTTCGCCAAGGCCGTCTGCCTTCGTATCTGTATCTATGACCGCTTCAAGCGAGCTGAAGTCTCCTTCTTCGGCCCCAAAGCGCAGCCGGTCTTCCACGGTCAGGCGCGTACGTGCCCCGCTTGGTTCAAGAATGCAGAATATGCCCCCAAGACTGTTGGGCTGGCGCCCCCCAAGACCTTGTCCTTAGTTGGGGTGGATGCGAAAAAGCCTGAGCAGCATCGCATGTCTCTAAATAAAGAGACGAAAGCCACGACTCAGTCCCCCAATGGTGACATAAACAAGGAGAATCAGAAGCCTCCTGCCACTTCTAATGCAGAGACACCCGACAAGACCGAGAGCTTCCAGGATGTCGATCTTCTCGGGCTCGATCCGATTCAGGAAACTAAAATAGCTCCAGCAAAGGAGCTTGTGCCGGCACCGATGGAAACACTGAAGCTCATGCCTCCTCCGCCTCCGGAATCTGGGAAGCACAGCTACGAAATGAGGATGCTCTGGGAATTTGTCAACAACCCACATCCTGCACCGTGCCGCCATGGATCGCGGCCATCCACTGCCCGTGTCCCTGGCCCAAAGCCAGCAGCAGCTGATAGAAGCAGCGACAGCTCCAACAGCAAAGACAAGGCACCTGCCGAGGACATGCTGATTACGACTTTAGACGATGACGTTGGCAAAGCTACGCTGATAGAAATTGCCACGGAGACGACTGCCCCGTCTGGTAAGGAAAAATTTGACCAGCAGCTGATCCGCATGTCTCCGGGGAAGGACATGTCGGTTGCAAAAGCCAGCACGACAGGCAACAGGGCGCTCATGCGGCGGAGTACGTTTGTCGACACGATGTGTCGACATATCAGCCGGCTTGTGGCTGACCTTCCCTACAGCAAGGGCCGCATTCGCATGCAGGCAGAGCTGGGCCGCATCTACTTGATGGGTGCAAATCCGGAGGGACTGGCCTACAACAAGCCCGGGGAGCCTACCATGGGTTGGACCGCCAGCGATATCTCTGCGCGGCTAGACACGGTGTGCGTTTCGCCAGACAGCGTGGTCTTCACCAAGGTTCTCTCCCTTTTCGCCAACGATATTGAGCACATCCTTGGCCCGGGCAGCTCAGTCGACAGCGATGATGGCCATCTTGGGCAGGCCAATCCGCCGTGGAAATTCCATGACAAGGGGGTGATGTATGAATTCAAGTGCCAGCGGTTCTTTGTTGGCAAAGACAGAGCCGTCACAGCTCAGACGCCGTTTGTTGTCGAAGTCGACGGAACACGTTCCGGCGCCTTTTCCTACAACATCCGACGTCTGGCGGACACGCGACCGCCGGTTTGGATTCACTGCATTCGCCGGCACTGGGACGCCCGAATCATGGTGTCGTACAGCGAGACCGAGAAGCTGGAGAGAGCCTACGGAGACTTTGCTCAACAGCTGGTGCACTCCATGGTTGTTCTGTAAGTGGCTTTGACCCAGTGGACGAAGACATGGCTGACAGTTTGTTTCTGCCATCAAGTCCTGGCCCCATGACCAACCCCCGGTTCCAGATTGGATACAACCATCGCGATACGAACAAGGACAACCGGACGTTCTTCACCAAGGTCCTATCGGCACGCGTGCGCAACGTCGGGCGGCACATCAGCCGCAACAAGCAGAGCTTCCTGGACGTATCGTGGAACCGGCACATGAAGCTGGAGATGAAGCCGGACAAAAAGGACAGCCGAACGGGCACGATCAAGGCGACGGCCGCGGCAGATAACCCGGCTAGAGGGGTGTTCTGCTCGTGGTACGAGGCCAGCGTCGTGTCGGCGCAAGCGGAGGAGGCATTCCGAGAGAACGAGTCGCTGGCAGTAGGCGGGGTGGCAGCATGGGGCCACAGCCAGACGGTGCAAGACGACATGTTTGAGGCGACATTTGGGCCAGCTGTGAAGCTTGTGCAGAAAATGGACGGAGTGGGAGTGTTGATTGACAATGGGCAGGGGGACACGATGTGGACACCGCCAAAGAAACCGCAGACGACGCTCGAGACGACGTCCCGGTTCTGGTGAGGTGAGGAAGGGCAGGGGTAAGGGAAGGCATTTCAAGAGGATCAATACACGAGATAGAGCTGGGCAGGGTCATTGAGAGTTCGGGGCAATAGATGACGATTTCACGGGGAAAGATTGCCCGTCACTTCACCCGGGGGCGAGCCATGCAAGGGAAAAGCTTGTTGGGTGATGTCGATCGCGGAGGATCGGCGCTTGTGCCGGCGACTCTTACCCCAGGTTCTTTCTACGAAGTACGAACACCTTACAGCACCCCGCACGCCCCAGGAGCTGCCATCTCCCCGCCTTGCGTCGGCCGGTGAATTCTCGCCCGACGCCACTTACTATACGAGTCGCCGCCGCACGTTTTCTGCTTGGAGCTGATCCTTGTACTGTTCTTTTGTAGTGCTCCCTGTCGACAGATTACTCAGGATGGACACCCTAGCTAGGAAGGTGACTGGCAGAGATGAGGGGGCATGTATTACGACGTTGGCTGTGCCGATCCTATCTATTACGAGTGGCACCTGTTTACCCGCCCTGGTGACCTTTTCTTGCTCTGCTACCAGACAGGACGATTAGCCATCTGCATACGCCCATCATGCATGTCGCAGCTCTTCTGGCTCTGGGCGTTTTGCCTGCGGTTGTGGCCGGGTCTGGCCCGGATGCAGACGGCAAGTACTGGATCTACGGGACGGGGATCTCGGCGTCGTTCATCCCGTATGGTGCGTCGGTGTCCAACCTGCTGGTGCCGGACCGGTACGGCGTGCTGCGGGACGTCGTAGGAGGCTTCGACAATGCGACGTACTACGGGGTGGACCGACAGCACCCGCACTTTGGGGGCGTGCCGGGACGGTATGCGAACCGGATCAAGAACAGCTCGTTTGTGATCGAGGGCACGCGGTACAGCGTGCTGCCGAACGAGAACCCGACGGCGGAGCACCCGGAGGGCGTGGACACGCTGCACGGGGGACCGCGGGGCTGGGACTGGCGCAACTTTACCGTGGTGGCGCACACGCGCAGCAGCATCGTCTTCTCGCTCGCGGACCCGGACGGCGAGCAGGGGTTCCCGGGCGCCGTGGTGTCGTACGTCAGCTACGCGCTGGGCGACGGCGCGTGGCACCTGCACATGTGGGCGGAGGCGACGACGCAGGCGACGCCGCTCATGCTCAGCAGCCACACGTACTGGAACCTCGACGGCTTCGCCAACAACGAGACCAACCTCGTGCTCAACCACTCGCTGCACCTGCCGCACAGCGGCCAGCGCGTCGCCACCGACTCCATCCTCATCCCGACGGGCGACATCCTGGCCAACCAGCCGGGGTCCGTCAACGACTTTTGGAGCGTGCCCAAGCAGATCGGCGCCAACTTTTCCAGCCCGGACCTGCTGGGCAACTGCGGCTTCAACTGCACGGGATATGGTCGGTTCTTTCTTTCTTTCTCTCTCTCTTTCGTTCTTATAGATTTCTGACTACTAGACACCTGCTACCTCGTCAACCGCAAGGCGCCGTACGACTGGCGGGACGGCTACGTGGCCCGGCTGCGCTCGCCGTGGTCCGGCATCCAGCTGGACGTGTTCAGCGACCAGGAGGCCTTCCAGGTGTACTCGTGCAGCGGCCAGAACGGGTCCATGGCGCTCAAGAAGACGCAGGGCCTGTTTGGCGAGGGCGACCAGCCGCCCCGGTTCCCGCGCACCATCCCGCAGTACGGCTGCCTCGTGCTCGAGGTCGAGGACTGGATCGACGGCATCAACCAGCCGGCGTGGCAGCGCAAGCAGATCTATGCGCCGGGGGAGAGCTACGAGCTGAGCGCGACGTACCGGTTTAGCATCACATAGTTGGCTTATTATGTAATATCTTAGTATGGAAAGTGGACCCTGCCAACTACGTACACAAAACTGCACGCGATTCAACCTCATCCTCTCAGCACCATGGAGACCCCGTCTGTCGCCATCCGCCGCCCCCCCGCGCCGGAGCTGGCCGTGCCGAACCCCCTGCCGACTCTCCTCCAGACGCCCGCGGGCCTGGCCCTCCTGGAGCTGCAGGGCACCATCAACCTGCCCGCGCCAGCCACCGCAGAGGCAGCACACGCGCCGGGCCAGACGACACCCATCGGCCGCATCTGCTTCCCCGACTACGATCCTGCCGGCAGCGGCTCGGACGACACGGCCTGGATGCAGCGCGTGCACCTGTACGTGGGGTCGCACCAGCGGCTCACGGGTGAAGTCAAGAAGCTGCCGAAGCCGATTGCGGTGGTGCGACGAGCCGCAGGACCGACGAGCGACCTGGACGTGGTGGAGGTCATCCGATACAAGCTGCTGTTCTCGCAGCGGCCGGAGCCGATGACGACAGGATAGGATATATACAATGCACATTTTATGCCGCCCGCGTGCGTCCGAGGCCGTCCTTGCCGTAAAAGTCCATGGGATAGACGCCGGTGGTGCCGGCGGGCGCCCGGGCCCAGGCGTCGTCGCGCTCGCCCAGGGCCAGCAGGGCCTCGTAGGGCGTCAGCAGCGGCCGGGCAAAGGCGTAGCCCCAGTCGATGCTGAGCCGCGGACAGGCCACCTGCACCCAGCACTCGACGTCGCCCGCGCCGCTCATGCGCGCCAGCTTGGCCGGCTGGATCTCGCTGAGCAGCAGCGTGACGTAGGGAATGCGCAGCGCCGCCAGCCGCTTCTCGATCGCCGCCAGCGTGTGCGGGTTGCCCTGCCGGCCCAGCGAGCCCAGGATCAGCCCCCAGCGCCGGGCGCCCCGCGCCGTCCGGATGGCCGCCCGCCGCAGGTCCTGCATCTCGGCGTGGCCGTAGTGCTCGCGCGTCAGCTTGCGCGCGTAGGGGTCGTAGCGGTAGGCGGGCACGCCGGGGTTGTGGATCATGATGCTCTCGAGGTGGAAGCGGCCGTCGCCCAGATACAGAATGGCCATGTCATCGTCGGCCAGGCCGGACAGGTCCGGCGACGTGCAGCCGAGCACCTCGCCGCGCGACAGCGGCGCAATCTGCGGCACCACGACGCGGAACCCGGCCCGCTCCAGCGCCGGCTTGACGCCGTGGATGGTGGCGTTGAACTGGATGGTGCCCACGATGGCGAGCGTCCGCGCCGATCCCAGCAGGCTGCGCTCCAGCGACGCCACCAGGTGCGCCGTGTCGATGCGAATGTCCACAAACACGTACAGCGTCTTGATCTGCGTCACGTCCACGGGGATCAGGCAGCTGTGCGCGTAGTGCACCAGCAGGTCGCACCCCAGCGCCCGCGCCGTGTAGTCGTCGATGCAGCACGCCCCGTACGTCACGTCCCCCATGATGAGCGTCTCCACCCCGGGGCAGAACTGCTGCAGAATGTCCGACACCGTCGTCGCGAACAGCAGCAGCCCCTCGGGCATCTGCAGGCCCACCCGCTTCGCCCCCAGCGTCCGGATCCGGTGGATCGTCTTGGGCACCTCGAACGCGTAGTTGCTCGGCAGCAGCCCCACCGCCGCCTTCAGCGCCGGGTCCTCGGCCAGCTCCGCCGGCACCTGGTTCAGCAGCCGCGCCGGCCGTCGCGCCGGTCGAGCCACTGGTCGTCAGCACGGGCACCACAGACGTTTCCCCCTCTCCTTGACCTACCCATGGCCCCACTGTCTTCCACGCTGACGGCTGTGCCGCCGCGGGCAGCAGCCGCAGCCGCAGTCCGCCGGCCCACGAACCGCTTCCTCGGCTGCTTCAGGCCCGGCCTGACTGTTTCTGTTGACGGCGCCGGCGCCGGCGGTGCTGGTGGTGCTGTGGGCACATCATCTTGTACCTCTGGCCTCGGCGGGGGGGCGGTCTTTTGCGCCTGCTCTTCCTGACGCTGCTGCTCTTCAATCTCGGCCGCCAGACCAATATCTGTCTGCGCCCGATCGTCCTCCATTATGGCCTAGCAGAACATGGAACAAGACAAAAAAAAAAAACGTCGTCTTGAAATCTCTGTCCTTTGGGCATCGTGAACGTCTGCAAGCCTGACAGCTGTCGCCACCTGCCACTAGCCCCACGGTAAAATCTACCCCACCAGAGTCGGGGGGTTGTCGTGTGCCCTATCCAATCATACCGGTCCACCCATTTTCTTCTCACCACGGGAATTTTTTCCAAAGCCCTATCCTTATGTAAGCCCACCACCAAACAATGTTGAGCGAGCTAGTGAATGGATTCTAGTCGAACTTTTTCGCTTCACCAGAGGGAAGATTAAAAAATATACCACCCTTCACCACCGACCCCCTTCGGACCACATCGCGAGACGAAACAACAAAAAACAGAACCTCGACTTCTGTTCCCCTTCGCGATCTCCTACCGTCTTGTTGTAATCGGGGTATTCCTCACGACCTTTGCCCAGCATGAAGGTGTGTTTTTTTCTTTGATGTTGTGTGGAATCCATCTCTCTCTCTCTCGGCACCCATTCGAATTGCAGCACCACGACGACCACTTGCCGACACGAAGGAAACCCGCTCGCTGCCGAGAGACGAATGGATTCTGCGCGAGCAATGGCATTCGATTTTTGTTGGAATCCCAATGCTGATGATGGTTCTGCAGTTGAACATTAGCAACCCGGCGACGGGTGCCCAGAAGCTCATCGAAGTCGAGGATGAGCGCAAGCTGACCGTATGTTTTCCCTCTTCCTTCTGCCATACGGCCTATTTCACATGACAGACAGAATGCTGACTTTTTTCCAGGCCTTCATGGAGCGTCGGGTTCGTCTCACCCCCCCATTCGAGCGAAGCGAGGAGATCAAAAAACAACCACAGAACAGCGGAACTGACCTTTTTTTTTAACAGATGGGCACCGAGCTGCCTGCTGACATTCTGGGCGACGAGTGGAAGGGCTACATTGTCCGCATCACCGGCGGCAACGACAAGCAGGGCTTCCCCATGAAGCAGGGTGTGCTCCAGCCCTCGCGCGTCCGTCTGCTGCTGGCCGACGGCCACTCGTGCTACCGCCCGCGCCGGTCGGGCGAGCGCAAGCGCAAGTCCGTCCGCGGCTGCATCACCAGCGCCGAGCTGTCCGTCCTGGCCCTGTCCATCATCAAGCAGGGCGAGAGCGACATCCCGGGCCTCACCGATGTCGTCCACCCCAAGCGCCTCGGCCCCAAGCGCGCCCGCAAGATCCAGAAGTTCTTCTCCCTCTCCAAGGAGGACGACGTCCGGAAATACGTCATCCGCCGCGAGGTCCAGCCCAAGGGCGAGGGCAAGAAGCCCTACACCAAGGCCCCCAAGATCCAGCGCCTCATCACACCCCAGCGCCTGCAGCACAAGCGCCACCTCCTGGCCCTGAAGCGCCGGCAGCAAGAGAAGGTCAAGGACGAGGCCGTATGTTTTTCTCTCTTTTTTTTTTTTTTTTTTTCCTTTCCTCTCGCTAACCACTCCAGTCCGAGTACGCTCAGATCCTGGCCAAGCGCGCCCACGAGGCCAAGGCGCAAAAGGCCGACCTGCGCAAGCGGCGCGCAAGCTCCCACAAATAAGGGAAAGAGAGGGGAACAACAAAAAAGTGTGTCGTCTCGGCGTTCTTTTACAAAAATTTATTGAAAATTTTGCATCCATCTCTCTTCCGCTCTCTCTCTCTCTCTCTCTCTCTCTCTCTCTCTCTCTCTCTCTCTCGTCTTCGTTCTTGTCTCTTCAAATGTGAGGAAAGGTGGCAAATTATGGGAAATCTCTGGTCGTTGCTCTTGTTCAAAAACGTTGTCGAAAAAAAATACAGACAAAAAACTTTATCTTGATCTTTTCCGTTGTTTCTGATGCTTTTCTGAGAGAGGAGAACACCGGAAACAAGGAGGGGAGAGAGGTCATAAGCTTGGAGGACACAGAGGAGCCAGAGGAGGGTGGGAGGGAAAAAGGGGGAAAGAAAGGGGAGGGGAGGGGGACTTGGTAGACGGATTTCGGGAGGTCGAGCCTTGGGGACCCCGGAGAGTTGTTACGAAGAGGTATAGGACCATACGCAAACAAGGGCAAAAAAAAATATGAAACATCACGGATCGTGAAGGAATAAGTTTGACTGAATCTGGGCAGAGCCGCTCTCGTGTAGACAACCGCTCTTGCGGCATATGAACCAGTCATGAATGCCCTGGAGAGCACCGTCTTTACAATCAATTTTGTATTTGCCAATTGATGTGCTACCGAAGAAAAGAAAACCAGGCTCCCGCAAAGAAACGACTGAAACGAACCTACCAAGCAACGCAAAACCCCTCCATCCGCGTGGGAAACCAGTCTACGTCAAGTTTGTTCTCGACTTTCAAGGACCTTCCCTTGGTCCACTTAGACCGGAACGTGCGTGAACAGGTAGCTGACGCTCTCGCCATTGTGCGTTCGGCGGATCGACTCCGCAATGGTGCTGCTGACGTCGATCACCTTGATTTTCGGACACCGCTCCTGCTTGTCGCCCAGAGGGACCGTGTTGGTCACCACCACCTGGGATAGGTAGCTCTTGTTGATGGTGTCGACAGCGTTGCCCTGCCCTTGTTAGTGGTCGTGCTTGCTTGCGATGCTTGCTCTGCTCTACTCACGCTGAGAATGCCATGTGTCTGATCTGTTAGCAGTGATTTATCAAAGGGCGGGGGCACTCTAAACTTACCACAATGGCGACGACCTCCCGTGCGCCATGGTCTTTCAGTGTGGCTGCTGCCTGTTCATGGTTAGCATGCGCTGTGAAAAGAATTCATGAAAACAAACCTTTGCCAGTGTTCCGCCTGAAAAAAGGACCTGGTGTTAGCCTTGACCTTTGGGGGGATAAGAATCATTGTGGCAATATCATACAGGTATCGGCCATCTGTCAAATTAGCTGTTGATCAAGACAAGACGAGACCGGGGGGTCACTCACATCATCCACCAAAATGGCCACCTTGTCCTGCACGTCACCGACCAGGACCATGCGGCCAACCACGTTCGGCCGCGGCCGCTCCTTGTGGATCAGCGCAAATGCCCGGTCCAGGCGGTCGGCGATCGACGTGGCCCGCTTGGCACCGCCGGCGTCGGGGCTGACAATCACCGTGTCCTCGAGCGGCAGGTTCTCGCGGATCCAACGGAGCACACTAGGCTCTGCGTATAGGTTGTCGACGCTGGATGCGTCAGCGAGAAGAGAAAAAAGAAGCAGGCTTTGGGGGGGGGGGCATACGGAACGCTGAAGAAGCCCTGGATCTGGGACGCGTGCAGGTCCATGGTGATGACATGGTTGCAGCCGGCCGTGACGAGCATGTTGGCGATCAGCTTGGCCGAGATGGGGGCACGGCTCTTGTCCTTCTTGTCTTGTCGGGCATAGGGGAAGTTGGGTACGACGGCGGTGATGCGCCGGGCAGAGGCGGTGCGGCACTAGGCGGGTCAGCATCACGGATAGCAAATGTGGTCGTGCAGAATGCATACGGCGTGGACCATGATCAGGAGCTCCATCAGCCCGTCGTTGATGTCGCCCGGGGCGGTGGACTGGAGGATGAACACTGGCATGTTAGACGGGCCAGCTTACAGGGCAAGGCAGCGATCGGATCTCACCATCTTCGTCTCGAACGGACTCGCCAATTGTAACGCTCTGGCTGGATTAGACGGCATTCGCAAGTTTGAACATGGTGATAGAGTGATCGCACCGTTTCTTGATTTGAGTAGTTCAGGCCTGGGGCTTCGGTTAGCAGACGAGTCTCGAGTCCACAGCTTACATACATACTCATTGTCTTTGCAATTTCAATGCCGAGACTGCCAACATGTCAGCCCACGTGCCGGGAAGAGAACGCTGGGGAGCTGTACCGGTCGGCCACCAGATGGGCCAGCTCCGGGTGGCTGTTGCCCGTGAGCAGCTTGATTTCATTGGCTGCATCGCCCATGATGCCGGCAGTCGAGAGCTGTGGGGCTCGTATGCGGTGGAATCACAAGAGAGAAGGCGAGGTTCAGAGTCGATCGGTCGTGTTCAAGGCTGTCGGATGCGTCGAGGTTGCAGATGAACGAGTCGGGTTACAAAAAGGCAAGAGAAGTCGTCTCCTGCCAATGACAGAGCGTGAAATGGCTGCGGGCTATGGGGAAAGCAGGACCGGCTTTTTTCGTCGCTTCCTTTTTTCTAAAATTTTTTGCCGACTTTTAGCATCAGTCTGCTCGGCACTGCACCCCCACCGAAGGCGGTGACGGCCAGTGGCGTAAACACGTGACCTGAGCATCTGATTGACATATCTAGTTGACTAGTACTTTCCAAGTTTGAAAGATACAAGTACATTTGTTTTGTTGTCAGAGTTGCCTTGACGAGGGCATTGCTTCTGTGGGAGGTGTGCCTGAGGCACCAACCCCGGGAAAAAGACGGTTCTAAGGAGTTCATGATCAATTTCATTTTTGGATGGACCAGAATTCATCCAAGACATGCATCTCAGCCTCGACAAGATCAGTCGACCAAACCCATGAAACAGATCTAGAGCGGTTGCGGTGGATTAGAGCATCAGAGCCTGAAACCCCTGTCCACTTCTCTCAGTTTCCCCATTTCGTTTGCACCCTCCCCGAAGCTTAGTGAATTCAGGCGTTTCCCATTGGCTTGGTCGCCTGCGGGGCTTGCACAGAGCGCTCGCCTGGCTGGCCGTCTATTGATCTTTTTTCTCTTGACCGAAAACGTTAAATCTTGTCGAATCCGGCCCTCTCATTGGCCACAGGCCATAGATTGAGGGCAGGCCGCTGGAACAGCCGATGCAGAAAGCTGCCGCAGCAGCCTATACGTCGCTATGCAGTTGGTATCTTAATTTGTATCCTCAGTAGGGGCGTTATTGCCCGTGTAACACGTTGGCATTCGACGGTAGCGTAGCGGGCGGGCGTGGTGCATTCTATGCGCTGCTTAAGAGCTTAAGAGCCGTTTAGGTCATAATATTTATATTTGACCCCCCAAATTACGCAGTATAGCGCTAGGCCGCTGTGGCGTGGGCGGGCTGGCCAGTTTAGCTTTTCCAGAGCTCGTTATTTTCTGCCCCCAGCCTGTCATTCACGGGCCACTCACCGCCTACGCGGCTGACTCTGCCTCCGTCAGCAGGCAACTGGTCCTTTCGCGAGCAGCAAACCTGAAATTTCCCATCTCCACTTCATCAACCTCTCACTCCTTTCGTCAGCAATACCTCAGCCCTTTTACGCGCGCCTGGGTTGAGAGCAAATCGACATACGCTGCATTTCTTGTTTTCCACTTCTTTGATACCGATACCCAGCTCGCTCACTGCGACCAGCTCTGCGCCCGCCATATACGACATTCCGCTGACGTCCTGCACACGTCTTCTGACAGCCGTCTATAGCTTGGCCGAGCTCCTGTACATCAGCACCATCGTCATATTCTGCTTCTGCCGACATTTCCCCACCATCCTTGCATGTCCCGCTGTGCGGGCAAGCTGTGCTGCCTCCGAGTTACTGCTGGTAGCGCCGGAGGCGACAGTCTGGAGCGGAGCTCCATCTAGCATCTGTGTTCCTTTTGCCCAACCGGCCTGACATTTGTTTTCTTCTTTTTTTTTTCCCCTTCCGACTCTGACGGCGGCCTAGCCGTTTCCGGAGAACACCGGCAAGATGGTCAAGATATCGAAGAGCCTGCAAGCCAAACACCGGGAGTCGATGGTAGGTCCAGCCCACATGGATAGATATACACAAAATTGCTTGAGCAACCCCGCTGACATAAACCCAGTCTCCTTGGCTGGCCGAGTACGTGCAGTCAGCCACAAACTCGCCGCTGCCGCTACTTCCCCGGGTCCTCGAGCAGTTCCCCTCGCGATGGCCATTCCCCCGTGGCGATCTGCACCACTGGATCCCGCTGCTCAACCGCTTTGACAACATTCTCGAGTGCTTCGTCAAGACATATGGCCTGCAGGATGGCCCGCAGAAGCGAGATTTCGGCTGCGAGATACTCCTGCAGACGACGCCTCACGACATCGATTTCCGGGGGAGCCACAAGTGGGACACGGAGGAGCTGGCGAGGCTCGACTTCGGGGCCGACGGTGACTGCCGGCTGGTGCTGGCAACGCTCAAGTTTTCCCGCGGGCTGCTGCAGCACTGCGGCAACCGCAGCATATACGCCAGCAGCGCGCACCTGGGCAGCCTGCTCAACTCGGTCTCGCTGCCCATCCTCAAAGCGGCCCTTCACGTCGGGCACGAGCTGGCGCTCAGGTATCAAGCCTCGTACAAGCGGGCAAGCACATCTACGCGTGCCTTCCAGTCGGGCCTGCTGCAGAACCACTACGACATTGACCTGGAGCGCGTCGAGCAGCTGGCCCAGCCCTTTGTCAAGACGCCCATCGCCACCTTTGCGCCCTCGTCTGCCCCGGGCCACCACCACCACCCGACCACTCCTGGGCCAGCCGGCTCGTCCGCGGCACCTCCGACGACACCGGCCAGCAGCAAAGGCAAGGAGAAGGCGAGAGGTGCACAGACACCTGGGCCGGTAGCGGCGGTGCCGGCGGCAACGCCCAAGACGGCAACGACCATGTTTACCAACGACTTTGTCGGCATAGCCGCGGGAGGTCCGGCCGACAAGTCCGACGCTCCCCAAGGCCAAGACGGGGACGCGTCGTCGTCGTGGACTGCGTGGGGCGACATCCGGGTGACCTACTACCCACAGCACCAGCCGCGACCCCACGATGCGTCCGAGCACGCATCATCGCCCAACCCGCACGGCGGTGCCGCCGATCACGGATACCCGTCGGCCCCGTCGGCTCCATCCACACCGACCCCCCTTCGCCGCAGCTCAACCATGGGCGGCACGGAGCGGACACCGCGGACGGATCGGGCGGCTGATGAGGCGTCTTCTCCCTTTACGCCGGTTCAGCGGTCGCCGAGCACGTGGCTGGGCTCCGCCTCCGGCGATGACCATGCAGCCTCGGGCCAGCAGACGTTTGAGATCACGGCTGCCTCTCTGCAGACAGGCTCGGTCTACGAGCTCATCGCGCGCTGTCCTGCGGACATGCCGGCACCATCGCGCTACGAGGTGCTGAGCCGCGTGCGCATCGCAAAAGCCTTGCTCGGCGACACGGAGACGCGGCAGCTGGCGCTGGCCGTGCGCCTGCTGGCCATCACGAACCTGGCCTTCATCCACCCCGAGGTGGTGTTCCTGGAAAAGGTGCTGAAGCAGGACTCGGAAGAGCCTCGGCGGTTCCAGCTGACGTACCAGCTGGCGGAGCTCGTGCGTCCCGGCGCCGGGGCGGCGCCTGTGCCGATCTGGCTGCAGTCCATCGCGCTGCAGCTGCTCGAGTGCCTGGCCTCGTTCTCGTCCAAGACGGGGGACGTCATGTCTGCGCTCAACGCGAGCGTCAACCACGGCGTGCTGCTCTATGTGCTGCGCAAGGCGGTGGCGGACATGGAGGAGGACAAGCCGGAGACGCCGGCGGAGGTGATCCTGCACGACGACTGGCGGAAGCAGCTGTTCTCGCTGACGCTGCACCTGACGAGCGGCAACCGGATGCAGGACATGATGGCGGCAGGCCTGATGGAGATTCTCATCGACGCGCTCAAGGTGCGGTCCAAGATCGGCGAGCGGAACTACGTGATCGTGGTCACCTTTCTGGACACCATCGTGGTGAACTTCCCGCAGGCCTTCCCGCCCTTTTCCAACGCGCACGGCCTGGATGTGGTGTCGCAGCTGGTGGTGGACACGGTGGCGGTGGCCAAGCAGCACGTGGACGGCGGCGCGCCGACGCGGGCAGAGATGCGGTCCAGCACCATCGACTACGACGTGCCCTTTTACCAGCAGCAGACGCTCAAGTGGCTGCTCAAGTTCATGTACCATCTGATGGCGAGCTCCTTCCAGTTTGGGCCGGGGACGGACCGGCTGCTGCGCAACCTGGTGGACAACTCGGCGTTTCTGCAGAGCATCCGCACCATCCTGGAGAACATGAGCATGTTCGGCACCGTCGTGTGGACTAGCGCGGCCACGACCCTGAGCCACTTTATCAACCATGACCCGACGAGCTTTGCCGCGCTGTCCGAATCCGGCCTGATCCAGACCTTTGTCGAGGCGGTTACGAACCGACCGGTGCCAGCGGCGCGACCCAAGCGGGGGGGCGACACTGGAGACGGAGACACGGCCGGAGCGGGTGACGGAAACGGAGACAGAAACGGAGACGGAAACGCCGGCGAAGGCGCTAGAGAGTCTGGAGAGTCTGGAGAGTCTCGAGAGTCAGGTCCGGCCCGGACGCCGTCGCCCGACTCGGACTCGGACGATTCCTACATGGCGGACGACCGCAAGCGGCCGCTGACGGACGATGAGCTGGCGGTGCCGCGGGACTGGCCGCTGGCCGGGGGCATCCCGCCGTCGACCGAGGCTATGTCGGTGATCCCGCCCATCCTCAACTCCATCTGCCTGAACAACGCCGGGCGCCGCATGGTGGTGGAGTCGCGGGCGCTGGAGAGATACCTGGAGATCTTTGAGAGCCCGATGCACGTCCGCTGCATGGAGAGCGAGATGGCGCTGGCGTCGACGATTGGCGACTCATTTGACGAGCTGAACCGCCACCACCCGTCGCTGCGCAGCTCCATCGCCAACGCCATCCTCGACATGGTGAGCCGCGTGCGCTACCTGGCGGAGACGAAGTCGCGCACGGCCGCCTGGGGGGCCAAGCTGCTGCCATCGGCGGCTCCAGCGGCCCCAGCGGCCGACGACGTGGAGATGACGGACGTGGGCGAGACAGAGGGAGGAGGTGCGGCATCGACAGCCAAGCGCCCGGACAACACGCCGGCGACAACACCCCCGGTCTACAACGACGCGGCGCCGTACATCAACGCCACGGTTGTGTTTCTGAATGCGTGCCTGGGCAACGCCGTGATCGCGTCGTCCTTTACGCAAAAGGGCGGTATGGAGGTGGTGCTCGATCTGGTCGTGTCGCCTGGGCTGCCGCTGCACCCAACCAACATTCCCGTGTCGCGCACGCGTCGAAGCATGATGCTGCGGCTGTTTGAGAGCGCAGCCGTGCTGGGCCTTCCGTCGCTGCTGCACCGCACGCTGGACGCGATGGACGCCCTCGCGCCGCTCACGCAGAACGCGGGACAGGCAGCAGACAGCGACAAGGGCAAGGGCAAGGCCGACGGTGGCAACACCCCCCAGCGCAAGTCGTTCTTCGACCCGTTCGTGCGCCCCGACGCAGAGACGCCGTCGGCCGAGCGTCTGGCCGAAGGCACGGCCATTGTCAAGGCCCTGCTGCGGACGCAGACGCTGCTGAACATGCTCGAAGGCTGCTTCCCCATGACGCGTCAGGGCACCAACTCGCTGCACCCTATCAACGTGTTTGACTACTACGAGAGCCTGGTCAAGCGCCTCGGGCCTTTCCTCGTCTTTGTCGTCAGCGAAGAGGCGGCGCTGTCTGCGGCCGTCCCGAGCCACTGGACGCAGAAGCCGACGCCGGTGCTGGATGTTCTGAACCACCACCTCGGTGCCACTGCCTTTTCGGCTGCGCCCGGGGCACCCACACCGGCACCGGATGCACCTACACCCGCATCTGCACTCACGCCTGCACCCGCACCCGCACCCGCACCCGCACCTGACGCACCCACTAGCACCAGCGCGCCGGCCAAGCTGACGGAAAAAGAGCAGTCGTCCAGCGCGTACCAAAACTTTTTGATGCTCCGGTCGCTGCTCCGGTCGTTCTCGCCGGCCATCTTCCCCATCTTCCAGACGCTGGGCCGGTCGCTCATGCCGCGCAGGGAGCGGGATGCGTTTCCCCGCTACCGCCACTGGCAGCTGGTCGAGGCGCTGCCCCGGACCATCCTGGAGCAGCTGCGGCAGCTGGATGCGTCGGGCGCGTCGGGCGCGCCGGTGGGCCACAAGTACCACAACCTCATGCTGGAAGCGCTGCACGAGATGCTCATCGACCACGGACGACATAGCGAGCGGCCGGCCGGCTCTTCGGCGACGTACATTATCGTGCCGGTGCTGCTGGCGTTCAAGGCCTCGGGCGGCTTTGACGTGCTCAACGGGCTGCTGCGGACGTTTTCGCGAGAGATTGACGAGAGCCCGAGCCCGAGCCCGAGCCAGAACCAGAACCAGAACCCGAGCGACGACTCAGCCGAGCTGTACCTGGCGGCGATCGGTATGAAGCGCATCCTCGACCTGTACGCGATGCTCGTGTCGGGCCGTAACATTGTCGACTCGGTGGCGTCGTTCAACATCTTCTCGCGCCAAGCCGAGCGCCAGTTCCAGCAGCAGCCCAGCTACCAGCTCGTCGTCGAGCTGCGCATGGCCATCCTGCCCATGGTGCTCGAGCTGTGGCAGTCCTCCGTCATCGACAAGATCTCCACCATCGTGCTGGCCAAGATGGTCGAGATTCTCAAGACCATTGCCGCCGGCGATAAGGAGCTGGGCTGCTTCACCCGCGCTAACGCCCCCCGCGTCTCGCCCACCGCCATGGTCGGCGCCGATCGCGTGCCCTTTCCCTGGCACCGCGTCACCCGCTTGACCGACGAGAGCCGCTACCCGCAGGATCTGCTGCGCGAGGCCATCTACCGCGCCAACGGCGGCTACGATGCCAGCCTCGAGTACTGCGACGCCTACACCAACGGCGTCGCCGGTCCGCGCCACCCCATTCCGCCCGAAGACGCCTACGAGGCACCGCCGCCCGAGCCGGCCGCCGTCCAGACCGCGCGGCACGGCACGGCAGCTGCCTCCGCCTCGGCTCTGGGCACACCGGTCACGGTGACGCCCGTGTCGGCGACACCGGCAGCGCCGGCGGCGGCCGTCGACAGCCAGGCCCCGCGCATCCCCTTTTCCATGGACCGCATGGCCGTCGACGTCGATCCCGCCTACGACTACTACTACAACACCATCACCGAGAGCGTCGAAGGCGCATCCGCCCATCTTCCCGGGGCCGATCCGGACCAGGCCCATTCGACTGCCCCTCTGCAGCCGCCGCCGCCGCCGCCGCCGCCGGCAGGAGAAGAAGGAGAAGCTGCCGCCGCTGCCGCATCATCGATCGAGTCGGATACCGAAAGCTCTAGCAGCAGCGACAGCAGCAATGAGCCGTCGACGGCTACAGCCAAGCCGACATCGGATGCGACGGTGGATGAGAAGCAAGACGAGGCGCCGGCGGAGGACGAAGAGGAGCAGACGCCCGTCGTTACGAAGGAGGACCTCGATGAAGTGCGACAAAAACTGCGGCAGGATCTGATCGACCGCTGCCTGGCCGTCATGCAGATCCACCCGGACGCGGTGTATGACATTGCCGATCTGATCTCGACCGGCATGCTCAAGGTGCCGGACCTGGACGTGCTCGCCGACCAAGAAGTGGGCGAGACGCTGACCGAGGCGCTCATGTCCTTTGCCATTGACGAGGAGAACAAGAAGGCCAACGCCCACAGCATTGCCGCCTACGCCCACCTCCTCTGCCTGCTGTTCCATGACGTCGACCACTTCTTCCGCAGCACCGTCGGCAGCCTCATCAGCAACATGGACGAGCTGCTCAGCTTCCTGAGGCTGCCCCCCGGCAGCACCAGCTCGTCCGAGGACCTGCCGCCGTGGCTGCCGTACTTTAACCTGTTGTTTGAGCGCCTCGTCACCGAAGACGAGCAGCCGGACCCGACCCGGTGGGACACCCCCGCCCTCGACGACGAGGCCGGCGATCTGCCGCCCTTGCAGGTGAGCGAGCGCCCCGTCATCCTCAGCGACCGCCACCGCGCCACCCTGCTCGAGTCCATCCTCGACATGCTGCCGCGCATCGGCCGCGACGAGGTGCTGGCCGTGTCCGCCAGCCGCATCCTCGTCATCCTGACCCGCCGCCGCGACACCGCCAAGGTCGTCGGCGACAAGAAGAACCTGCAGCGCCTCTTCCTCATGGCCAAGCAGCTGTCCGGCATCGGCGCCGGCGGCTTTAAGGACACCCAGATCGGCGCCAACATCATCTCCATCCTGCGCCACATTGTCGAGGACGACGACGTCCTGCGCCAGATCATGCGCTCCGAGATCTACCTCTTCTTCGACTCGTCGCCCCAGCGCGGCCAGCGCTCCCCCGACCTGCGCTCCTTCTTGCAGTTTGTCGCCCACGCCGCCCTGCGGAGTCCCACTCTCTTTGGCGGCGTCGTCGAGGAGATGGTCTACATCTCGCGCTGGCCGTCTGCCGCCTCCATCACCGCCTCGGGCTCGTCTACGGCCACGGATAAGTTTATGGTGCTGCTCAAGGACCGGGCGCGTCCGAGGGCCGACGATGCGGCCAAGCCAGCGGCCAAGCCGGAGGTGGCGCCGGACGATTCGTTTGGCCCGGCGGTCCAGGCGACCGAGGAGCTCAACATCAACGACGTGTCTCCCAAGGTCACCACTGCCGCCGAGGACAAGGACATGCCCGATGCCAAGCCGGAGCCGGCGGTCGAGCACAAGCGTCCCATGGTGGAGAACCCCGACGGCATCATCACGTTTCTGCTCGAGCAGCTGATGATGTACCAAAAGGTGGACGACACGGAGCCGGTGGCAAAGGATGCCAAAGAAGCCCCAGCGAGCCTGTTCGGCACAAGTGGTCTGACGCCATCATCCTCGGCCCCGTCTACGCCCGGCCCCTCGGAACCGGACCCCGGCCCAGCCGTTGCCGGTGCTGGTGCCCCCGCCAAAGACGCAGACAAGAAAGCCCCGAAGCCGTTCCTGCCGTCGGAGCACCCCATCTTTGTGTTCCGCGGCTTCTTGATGTTCTGCCTGACGGAGCTGCTGCGCAGCTACACGCGCACCAAGATTGAGTTTATCAACTTCAAGCGCGGCGTCGCCCTGCAGGCGCACACGCCGGTCAAGCCGCGCAGCAGCGTGCTCAACTACCTGCTGCACGACGTGCTCTGCGCCGGCGCCAGCAACGTCGTCACCCACCCGATGCCCGTGCTGGACAAGAAGAAGCGCGCCATGGCCGAGCAGGGGCGCCGCCTGCTGATCGCGCTGGTGGAGAAGACGACCGAGCGGCCCATCGACCGCACCCGCAGCAAGTACGAGTTCGACGAGGAGACCGACCTCCTCTTTGTCCGCCGCTTCGTCCTCGACATGGTGCTCAAGGCCTACAAGGAAGCCACCGTCTCGGCCGAACCCGTCGACGTCCGCTACGGCAAGATGGCCGCCCTGGCCGAGCTCATGTCCTCCATGGTCGGCGGCGACAAGGACCGCTCCCTGGCCAAGCACAGCCCCTTTTCCGAGACCGCCATGGCCCACTCCCAGCTGCAGCTGCGCCGCCTCATGTACGAGAAGGGCTTCCTGCCCGCCCTCACCCTCTCCATCGCCGACATGGACCTGGCCTTCCCTGGTGTTAAGCGCACCGTCAAGCAGGTCCTGCGCGTCCTCAACGTCCTGACCGGCACCGCCATCGATCTCAGCCGCGCCAACATTATCACCTCCGCCATCCTGCCCGACGCCGCCGAGTACGACGTCGTCTCCGTCTCCTCGCTGTCCGACATGAACGACGACCGCGAAGAGACCCCCGACCTCTACCGCAACTCCTCGCTCGGCATCCTCGAGGGCGACCAGGACGACTTTTCCGACGAGTCCGGCAACGAAGACATGTATGCCGAGGAGATGGACTACGAGACGGACGAGGAAGACGACGAGAACGTGAGCGACGACGACGAGATGGGGCCCATCGAAGGCTTGCACGGCGAGCCAGGCGTTGTCGAGCTGGTCATGGACGATGACGAGGAGGAGGATGACGACGATGACGATGAGGATGACGACGACAACGATGAGGAGGAAGAGGAGGACGACGATGAGGACGATGACGACGATGACGACAGCGATGGCTCCGAAGATATGGAAGACCTCGAGAACCAGATCGAGGGCGGCATCGAGGAGCTCGGCGAGGATGAGGTCATGGTCGATGACGACGGCGCCTCGGGCTGGGAGAGCGAGAGCAGCGACGACGATGGCGACGAAGAGGAGGACGGCGGCGAAGACGATTTCGACGCCGACCGCGCCGAGCTGCATCGCCAGGTGCAGATCCACGTACCAGAAGACGACCGCATGGACCACTTTGAAGAGATTGTGCGCACTATGCATCCAGGCTTTATCGAATCCGACAATGGGCCGGTCGACTATGACGATCCATATATTGAGAATGGCGTGGATGAAGATGGTATTTTCTTTTTCCTTTTTCTTTTTTCTTTTCTTTCTCTTTTTCTGTGTTCTGACCAACAGACGAAGATGAGGAGATTGTTATGGACGAAGACGAGTACTACGAACAAGAATATCCCGGTACGTATTCGTAAAGTGCCGCAGAGCTACCGCTAACCAGCAGACGACGAGCAACTGGAGCACGACATGCCCGGCGGCCTCACGTGGCAGACGCTCGTGGAACCGCACCACCACCATCATCATCATCATCACCACATGGGCCGCTCCCGCCACGGCGGCATGCGCAGCCCGTTCCCGCAGTTTGTGTTTGGATCCACGCGCGATCCTCTTGGCGGTAGGTCTTTTTGCCTGATGTGTCCGGTGCGCTACTAATCATTACAGACTTTGGCAGCATCTTCCGGCCCGATCGGTCGGGCCCGCCCGCCAGCGCCGACGACGCTACTAACCCTCTGTTGCACCGCACGGGCGGCAGCCCACGGGAGGGCAGCCGGCCGGGCCACGCGGGGACGATGCGGCTTGGGGTGTCCAGCAGCTTCCTCAACGCGTCCGACAACCCGGTGGCCTTTCTCAACGACCTCATCGCGTCGCTGCCCAACCTGGGCAACCTGAGCACACGGGGCATGCCTCTGCAGCTGCAATTCACGCACCAAGGCCCGCGCGGCGAGGTACACGAGCTCAGCCTGCCGATGCAGGTGGATCCGCGGTCGGGCATGGACGGGGGCGGCGGCTTTGAGGGGCGGCGGGAGACAGCGTCGGTGGAACCGTACCAGAGCATCGCGTTCCGGGTGTCGTCGACGGTGGTGCGGTGGGTACACGAAGCCAAGATGGTGTTTGGCCACGACTATGCCGAGAAGATGCCGCAGTGCATCTTCTGCCGCATTCTGTACATTCTGGCGCCGGCCGCGCTGGAGGAGGCTCGCAAGGAGCGAGCGCGGCGCCGAGAGCAGGAGGAGCGCAAGCGGCTCGAGGAGGAGGAGAAGAAGCGCGAGCGCGAGGCCAAGGAAGCCCAAGAAAAGGCAGCGCGCGACCAGGAAGAGGCCGAGGCGCGGGCGCGCGAGGCCGAGCGGGCCGAGCGGGCGGCCTCCGAGGCCGCGGTGGCAGAGGCGACAGGGGCGGCGGCAGGGGCCGACGTCGCTGGAGCAGAGACCGAGGGAACCGAAGCCGCGGTGGCAGAGGCCGCGGTGACAGAGACCGATGCGGAAGCGCATCCGGGAGCCGACGAGCGGCAAGACTCGGAGCCGATGGAAGGGGTGGAGACGGAAGACAACAACGAAAACGAGACGCACGAGGCGGGTGGTAGCGGCAGCGGCGGCGAGCAGGCACAAGAGCGGGTGATGACGACGATCCGGGGCGAAGAGATCGACATAACGGGCCTGGGGATCGACCCCGAGTACCTGGCAGCGCTGCCGGAGGAGTTCCGGGAAGAGGTGATTGCCGGGACGCTGACGGCGCGGCGGTCCGAGGCGCGACAGCAGGCAGAGTCGACGGGCGAGCAGATCGAGGACTTTAACGCGTTCCTGGATGCGCTGCCGGAGGACCTGCGCTTGGAGATTGTGCAGCAGGAGCGCCAGGACCAGCGGCGGCGGCAGCGCGACGAAGAGCGGCGGCAAGCGCTGGGAGCGGCGGTGGCATATGCGAATGGCGTGGGGGGTGGCTCTGGTACCCCTGGTGGTGCCCCCGGTGATGCAGCGTCTGCGGCGGGAGCTGCGCCTGCGGCTGCCGGCGAGATGGACACGGCGGCGCAAGACATGGACACGGCCAGCATTCTGCTGACGTTCCCGCCGGAGCTGCGCGAGCAGATTCTGCTGGAGCAGGGCGAAGAGCTGCTGGACCGGCTGCCGCCGGACATGGCGGCACACGCGCGCTTGCTGGCGGAGCGGCGTCGGTCACCGTCGCAGAGAGTGCCGCGAAGCCGAGACGAGGCTGTCCGCGGCCGAGACGGCGGGGCAGCCAGTGGCGGGGCAGCCAGTGGCGGGGCAGCCAGTGGTGGGGCAGCCAGTGGCAGCGGCAGCGGGGTGACCGGCAGCGGGGTGACCGGGGCGACCGGCAAGCTGGTCAAGGTGGAGCGGCGGCCGGTGGTGCAGATGATGGACAAGGCCGGAGTGGCAACGCTGCTGCGGCTGATGTTTGTGACGCAGCAAGGGACGGCGCGCAGCTGTCTGTTCAGCCTGTTTGTGGACCTGTGCCAGAACCGGCTCAGCCGGCTGGAGGTGATCAGCACGCTGCTGCAGATTCTGCAGGACGGCAGCTCCGACATGGACGCGGTGGAGCGGTGCTTCAGCCAGCTGTCGTCCAAGGCGCGGCTGGCGGCACGAGACGGGCGAGACGGGCGAGACGGGCGAGACGGACGAGACAAGACGCCGCTGGCGGTGACGACGACGCCGGGTAGCGCAAAGCGGGTGACGACAATGACCACAACACACCTACAGACACACCTGGACAGCTCGCCGCTGCTGATCGTGCAGCAGTGTCTGGACCTGCTGGTGGACCTCTGCAGCAAGAACCTGCACATCCCGTCGCTGTTCTTGTCGGAGCACGACATTGTGGGCGCGTCGCTGCGCAAGCCGTTTGGGGCGCGCAAGGCCAAGGTGGCGGTGTCGCGGTCGTCGCGCTACGGCATCAACCTGCTGCTGCAGCTGCTGGAGAAGGAGCTGGTGATGGAGAGCTCGTCGGTCATGCAGCTGGTGGCGGACCTGCTCAACAAGGTGACGCAGCCGCTGCAGGCGCTCGAGCGGAGGCGACGAGAGGAAGAGGAGAGGAAGGAGGAGGAGGAGAAGAGGAAGGAGGAGGAGAGGAAGAAGGAAGAGGAGAAGAGGAAAGAGGGGAAAGAGGAGAAGGAGGAGAAGAAGGAGGAGGAGAAAAAGGAGGGAGAGACGGGCGAGGCACAGGCGACGGCAGAGGCAGCAGGGGCAGAAGCAGGGAAACCCCGGGAGCTGGAGCCGCCGCACATTCCGCGACACCACCTCTCGCTGGTGGTCAACATTTTCGTGGCGCGGGAGTGCAGCTCCAAGACGTTCCAGAACACCATCTCGACGATCAAGAACCTGTCGTGCATCGAGGGCACGAAGCAGCAGTTTGGGCAGGAGCTGACGCGGCAGGCCAAGGCGCTCAGCGCCAAGATCCTCTGCGACCTCGAGCAGCTGCTGCCGCACATTGAAGCGGCCGAGACGGGGACGGAGATCCAGGGCCTGGCGCTGGCCAAGTTCTCGCCGGGCTCAGCAGAGCAGAACAAGCTGCTGCGGGTCCTGACGGCACTAGACCACCTCTTTGGCGTCGAGGGGACGGACAAGGACACGAGCGACTACATGGGGGAGCTGTACACGGACGCGACGCTGACGCGCATGTGGGAGCGGCTCAGCGCCTGTCTCAGCGCCATCCGGCAGCGCGACTCGATGCTCAACGTGGCGACGATCCTGCTGCCGCTGATCGAGTCGCTCATGGTCGTGTGCAAGAACGTGGGGGTGGGCGAGGCCAGCAAGACGGACGACGAGGACAATACGGCACGCCTGTCCAGCCCGCCGCCACAGGCACCAGCACCACAGGCACCGTCACAACACACCGCGTGGGACTTCTTCTTCCAGTTCACCGAGGAGCACCGGCGGATCCTCAACGAGCTGGTGCGTAACAACCCCAAGCTCATGTCCGGCACGCTGGCGCTGCTGGTCAAGAACCCCAAGGTGCTCGAGTTCGACAACAAGCGCAACTACTTCAACCGCAGCGTGCACGCCAAGGCGGGACCGCAGCACGTGCGGCCGTCGTTCCCGCCGCTGCAGCTGAGCCTGCGGCGCGAGCGCGTCTTCCACGACTCGTTCCGGTCGCTCTACTTCAAGACGGGCGACGAGATGAAGTACGGCAAGCTCAACATCCGCTTCCACGGCGAGGAGGGCGTCGACGCCGGCGGCGTGACCCGCGAGTGGTTCCAGGTGCTGGCGCGCCAGATGTTCGACCCCAACTACGCCCTCTTCATCCCCGTCTCCTCGGACCGCACCACCTTCCATCCCAACTCGCTCAGCGGCATCAACGACGAGCACCTCATGTTCTTCAAGTTCATCGGCCGCATCATCGGCAAGGCCCTCTACGAGGGCCGCCTGCTCGACTGCTACTTTAGCCGCGCCGTCTACAAGCGCATCCTGGGCAAGCCCGTGTCCGTCAAGGACATGGAGTCGTTTGATCCCGAGTACTACAAGTCGCTCGTCTGGATGCTCGAGAACGACATCACCGACGTCATCACCGAGACCTTTTCCGTCGTCGGCGACGAGTTTGGCGCCACCACCGTCGTCGACCTCTGCGAGCACGGCCGCGACATTGCCGTGACCGAGGAGAACAAGCACGACTATGTCCGGCTGGTGGTTGAGCACAAGCTGCTGGCCTCGGTGCAGGAGCAGATGGAGAATTTCTTGAAGGGTGAGCCTTTGTCACGTGTTTTCACGTGTCCCTTGTCACATGCTTACACTCACCAGGCTTCCATGACATCATCCCTGCCGAACTCATCTCCATCTTCACCGAACAGGAGCTCGAGCTGCTCATCTCCGGGCTGCCCGACATTGACATTGACGACTGGCGCAGCCACACCGAGTACCACAACTACTCGGGGGCCTCGCCGCAGATCCAGTGGTTCTGGCGCGCCGTCCGCTCCTTTGACAAGGAAGAGCGCGCCAAGCTGCTGCAGTTTGTCACGGGCACCAGCAAGGTGCCGCTCAACGGCTTCAAGGAGCTCGAGGGCATGAACGGCATCAACCGCTTCAACATTCACCGCGACTACGGCAACAAGGACCGTCTGCCAAGCTCCCACACATGCTTCAACCGTGAGTCTTTCTCCTCTCGTTCCTCCTCCTGTCGTTCTCCGCTAACCTAACCCCAGAACTCGACCTTCCCGAATACGAGAGCTACGATGTGCTGCGCTCCCAGCTGCTCAAGGCCATCACCGCCGGCAACGAATACTTTGGCTTTGCCTAGCCGGCTTCCCTTTAGAATCCTTTCTTAATATCAGTTATCGTATGCGCGCGGCGTCGGAGTGCAGGCCGATGTCGTGCGAATAAATACTTTATTGTCAAGTGTAGACAACGTGAAAAGTGTAGACAACGTGAAAGTGACAAAGACAATTAATTCCAAGGGTATCGAAAATCACTTGCGCGGCGTCGCATTCACCATCTGCCGCTGCTTGTTCAGCCAGCTCTTGGGCCCGTCCGCCCGCCGCTGCAGCGCCACGTGGTTGCTCTGCAGCCGGCTCGTCAGATCGTGCCACGCCGTCGCCATCAGCGCGTTCTCCCGCTGCAGATTCCGCAGCATCTGCTCCTGCGCCCGCGCCGCCGCCGCTGCTGCCGCCCCCGCGCCGCCCGCGCCCGCGCTGCTCTCCGCCGCCTTGACCTTGCGCTGCAGCTCGAACCGCTCCTGGTCCACCGCGTCGTACTGCTTCTTCAGCTTCGCCATGGCTGCCCGCAGCTTCTCGTTCTTTTCCTGCGTCTTGCGCACCTGCTCCTCCAGCCCTGCCGATCCCGGTCCCGCCGGTGGTGATGTCGGCGACGCCGTCGCTGCCGTCTGCTGCTCAAAGTCAGTGGCCGCCTTGCGCAGCTCTTCCTTGGACAGCAGCGCGTCGATCAGCTGCTTCTGCTGCAGCTCGCGGTCCAGCTGCAGCTTCCGGTAGTCGGCCCGCAGCGACGCCAGCTCCTTCTCCAGCGACGCCGACACCAGCTCGTCCGTCGCCTTGAGCCCCGCCAGCGCCTCCGCCGACAGCCCGTTCGCCACCGCCTCCAGGTTCGCCTGCAGCCGCAGCACCTCCCGCTGCCGGTCCGCCGCCGCCGCCTCCAGCTCCCGTCCCGTCGCCTGCTGCCGCCGCAGCTCCGCCGTCGCCTCCGCCGCCTGCTGCTGCGCCGCCACCAGCACCGCGCCGCCGTCCAGCGCCCCCTCCTCGCCCCGCGCCAGCGTCTGCATCTGCGCCGTCATCACCGTGTGCTTCTCAAACAGCTCCTGGTACTGCGCCCGCGACCGCTCCTCCTTGGCCCGCGTCGCCTCCAGGTCCGCCCGCAGCCGGTCCGTCTCCGCCCCCGCATCCACCCGCCCCCGCAGCAGCTTGTTCTCGGCCCGCAGCCGCGTGATCTCCAGCGTGTACGCCGCCGCCGGGTCCGCCGTGTGCTGCAGCTCCTCCTCCAGGTTGAACCCCCCGCTCGCCGCCGTCCCGTCGGGCGTGTGCGGCGGCTTGCCGCTGCCGCCCAGCAGCAGCTGCTGCTCCAGCTCGCTGATGCGCGCCTCGCTCAGCTGGTTCTGCTCCTTGAGGCTCTCCAGCTGCACGTGCGCCGAGTAGATGTCGCTCTCCACCGCCGTCTTCTGGATCCGGTTGTCCTCGATCTGCTGCTCCAGCCCCGACACCATCTCCCGGAACCGCTCGATCGTCGCCTGCTGCTGGCTCGTCCGCCGCTGCAGCGCCTCCAGCTCCTTGAGCGCCTCCTTGTTCTGGCTCAGCTCGTACATGGCGTTCTGCAGGTCCGTCTCCAGCCCCCGCTGCGCCTCCAGCTTCTGCTTGAACCGGTCCACCGTGTTGGCCTTCTTGCTCAGCTCCTCGTTGGCGTGCCGCAGCTCCTGCACCTGGTCCTGCAGGCCCTCCACCAGGCCCGCCTTGCGCGCCAGCTGCGCGTTCTCCTGCGTCAGCCGCTGCTTCACCTGCCGGTCGTCCTCCGCCTGCGCCTCCTGGTTGCCGATCAGGTCGTCCTGCTCCCGCAGCTTGTCCTGCAGGTCCCGCACCAGCTGCGACTCGCTGGCCCCGGCCTTCTGCCGCTCCAGGTCCAGCTCCTTCTCCTTGCGCTCCAGGTCCTCCTTGATCTGCTCGTACGAGATCTGCAGGTGCTCCAGCCGCGTGTTCGAGTCCGCCAGCCGCTTGCTGAGCCGGTCGTAGTCCGACGCCAGCGTCGCCAGCTGCGCCTCCGCCATCAGCCCCGGGTCCAGCGCCGCCGTGGCTTCGTCGATCGTCGCGTCCAGCCCGTCCGCCGCCATCCGCTGCCGCTCCTCGTCCTTGCGCTGCAGGATCGACATGATGGCCGCCTGCTCGCTCGTCGACAGGTTCGTCCGCATGATGGGGATGTACCGCGTGTTGTGTCCGCCCAGCATCGCCGCCGCCGCAAACAGCGCCACCAGCTGCGCCAGCCCGTCCGCGTTGAGGTTGTCCGAGATGGCACGGAAGTCCACCGTCCGCGGCAGAAAGTCGATGGTGCCGCTCGTGTCCCGGTGGATGGCGTATTTCGTAAACGCCTTGAACACCGACTGCACGTTGCGCTTGTTGGTCAGCCACGCCGACGAGCCCGCGTTCTGCTCCAGCTCCGCTGGGTCGTAGTCCGCATCCAAGTCGTGCAGCATCTGCGCAAACACCTGTCCGTCCACCAGGTCATCGTATCGCTCCACGCGGCGGTCCAGCGGAAACGTGTTGACCCAAGCGAGGAGCGCCGCTTGGGCCGCTCGACTGATTGGTTGTTGTGGCATGCTCGAAGCAAATGAGAAGAAGAACAAGATGAGAAAGGTCAAAAGTGAAGGAGAGTGAAAGTCCAAAAGTCAAAAGTGATGCAGCAAGCCAAAAGCAGATATATCGCTGTCAAAGGCAAGAGCCACCCCCATTCGAGTCTGTCGGGAAAGTGCCACGGGCCACACGAGACACCAGAAAGTGGAGCCGTTCGTTGTGGCAGGAGCGTGCGCGTTTCAAGAAACCGTTGGTGATAGCGGCTAAACACAAGGAAGGAGCTGCTCAGATTAATGCGGCACGCCATGTGGGGAGGGCTCAAAAGTACCCCTATGCCGAAACCACTATAGCCCAGTGACTTTGTGGAGCCGCCGCTGATTCTGCTGCATTAGGCTCCGCCCCAGCGGAACATCTCGAGGCATAATAACCGTCGTCGCCATCAGACGATGCAATGCGACTTTGTTCCTCTGCCTGTTTCCTGTGTTTCCCGGGTCTGCCTACTAATATGTGTACTTTGTATAAACACTCCATGGGGCACCACCGCTATGGCATGGTCCGTCTGCCGGCGCGTGTAGCCGCTATCGACCAAACATGGCGAGACGATTAATACGACGGTTCGCAGAGTGGAAGAAGGCCTGGTGCTCGGATGCAACGGCTGCGGCTCACCCTATATGCCGGGCTGCGAGATGTGCACAACGCGCTGGCCACGGGACCAGCCAACTACTAAATACACACGCGTGAGACTTGAGTCTCATCTGGCCGTGCTTCCCCTCCCGTTTGTCCATTGCCGCTGATCGCTGCCCGTCAGGGCGCGCTGTTCTGGCGAAATGTCTGTTGCGGAGGGCCGAAGTCGCATCGGGCACACCTCCCACCGCTCATCCGGCGAGCCCAAAGCGCGCCCAACCAGGCTCCATGCGCAGGCAGTTCCAAACTGGGACGTACGACTGGCTGTTTCCGTCTTTCTGGCTCCCCAAGAGTATTGAAAAGGATAGCACCATGTAGCATCTTCTAGACCACCGGTACAGGCGCATTGGGGAGACGACTGGAACCGTAGCAACGCACCCAGGAGGGACATACGACATCTTTCCACCGTCGCGTCAGTTGAACGTGAGCGGACGAGTCAATCGCGGCAGTGGCCGTAGCACAGGCCAATGAGCCACGGGAACGAGATGTTCGGATATATTTTCCGTGTTTTTTTTGGTCTGTTCTTTTCCATCCAAACTCCAATGTGTTGCAACATAACGAAACCGCGTGATATCATAACAAACTGTCAACCCGGGTCACTGTCCAGCAGGTCCGTCGTCTCGTCGCAGTCCTGCCGTGCTCCATCTGGGTATCCTCCGCGTTGCCGCCCCTCTCCTCTCTCTCTCCTCCCCCCCCTATCTTTCCCCATCCACCGAACGCCTCCTGCGCCCCTACAACGCCGACACGACCTGGTCCTCTTCGATGAGAGCGTTGTACTGCGTGCCCATCGTCTGCACCGTCTGCAGCACCTTTTCGCCCGCGACAGCCGCGAAGCCCCTGCACGCAAATGGGTTAGTTACCAGGACAAAAAGACGCCCACCCGGAAGGAGGGTCTCACTTGATCAGGTTGTACTCGTGCGTGATCACACCGCCCGCGCTGACAATCGCGGCCTTGGCCTCGCTGAGCACCCAGTCCGGCGTCTGGTTCTCGTAGGTCACCACCACATGCTTCTGCTGGTCGACCGCGGCAGCGCCGGCAGCCAGCGACAGCGCGGCCACAAAGAAAGCGGTGAGCTTCATGTTGGTAGTGGATGATGGAATAGAAGAAACGGCGAGATGGCGATTTGAGTTCGATGCCAGCGTGCTGAGAGCGTCGTCGAGAGAGTACAGAGTAGGGAGAGTAGGGTCAGGTGGAGTGCCGCCGATGACGATCGATCAAAGAATACGGTTGCCTCCTCGTCCCACAATTCCCTTTGTAACGGATATGGTTGCATGACCATGTATGTCACGTGGAGTGTGTCACGTGAATATGACAACACGTGTTGTATCACGTGTTGAGCTTATATAATTTGTCGTTGCAGGTATATCACGTGCAGTTGAAACGACCCATGGCTAGCGCAACCTCTCGGCAAGGGGCTCTGGTTTTACTTCCATTCGACTTGCGCAGTGGTCCACCAACTTGACACAGCGCGCAGCCGAGAACCCCCCTCGCGTACTCGCTGTCGATCCCGTATTGTCCGAAGGATGGCTCTCCAGCACGGACACATCCTTTCGCAATGATCAGCTCTGGGATCCAGGCCCGAAGCCTTGCCCATTGTTCTATTTGCCTTGGTGGACGGCGTTTTCCCGAAAAGGCCGGCATGCATGCACCTCCGTGTTAATCTCCGCACCCAGAGAACAAATGCTTGTTTGCACGGCAATGCCAGCGCATCAGCCGTGCCGTCCATGCCGGGTACGAGAGCATGCGCTCTGTTTGCATCTCTGGGATGGTGGGCTGCTGAGTGTGGCTTCGCCATTGGGTTCTCGGCTGCTTCTGTGGAGAGAACAGACAAGGGGCACCGCATTCCTCCTCCGAATCACGCAAAAGAGCCTCAGTTGGGCGATGCGCCCCCTCGGGCTGTGTCAGTAGAAAAACGGAGGCAGACGAAAGAGGAAGGCCATCCCATAATGGTGCTGCCATGTGCAGCCCCTGCGGTGCGCCCTTGGCCCATATTATCCGTCTCGAAGTCTGTATGATGACGAATATAAAAGAAAGCCAATGCGCTCCTTGTCAGGGCTGTTCATCTTTATTTTGCGTTACTGATCTGTCTTTCTTTAACTACACCCACCTTCTTTTAACCGCATTTGCTTTTTTTTTTTCAACCATGGTTTCTTTCACTCGCTTCTTTGTTGCTGTTTCAGCTGCAGCCAGCGCCCTGGCGGCTCCGGCTCCGGCTGCTGATCCCGATGCTCCGGACTTTGAGCTCGGCGGCGGCCTGCTGGAGGCCCGCCAGGACTACACCCAGAACTACAAGACGGGCGGCACCGTCACGTTCACGTCGTCGTCCAACGGCTACTCGGTCACCTTTTCGGGGGCCTCTGATTTTGTCGTCGGCAAGGGCTGGAAGACGGGGACGACGACCAGGTACGTCTCTCTTTTAGCTTCTCGCTTCTCGCTTCTGGCATCTGACCTGGACAGGAACATCACATTCACCGGCTCGACTTCGGCCACGGCTGGCTCCGTGCTTGTGGCCGTCTACGGATGGTCGACGAACCCGCTGATCGAGTATTACGTGCAAGAGTACAGCAACGGCAACGGCGCCGCGCAAGGCACCAAGGTCGGCTCGGTCGTGAGCGACGGCAGCACCTACGACATCTACAAGCACCAGCAGGTGAACCAGCCGTCCATCGTGGCCACGTCGTCGACGTTTATGCAGTACATCTCGGTGCGGCAGACCAAGCGAGCCAGCGGCGGCACCGTCACCATGGCGAACCACGTCAACGCGTGGAAGAGTCTGGGCCTGAGCCTCGGCACCATGAACTACCAGACCGTGGCCACGGAGGGGTTCAACAGCGCTGCCGGCAGCTCCAAGTACACGGTCAGCGCAACCTCGTGAGGGAGCGGGCAGGACCATGTCGGCAGATGACTTTTAACTTTCATGTATATTATTGATAGTGAAAAGATTGGGCTAGTCCACTTGCTGTCCCAAATGATGACGATTCTGCATTCCTGTCTTGTGTCAAGTTGTCAGACCAAGAATTAATGCTATTATGTGTCAAACTCCTTGTACATGATGCTGTGGATTCCAAGCGCTTAAAATGCTAGTTGTGTGTGTGCAGCGGCCTCAGGCCTTGACCGAGTCGCTCTCGTTGTCGCCCCAGATGACTCTGCTCTCCTGCTCGACCGTGCGCATGGCCGCCGCCACGTCGTCCAGCTTGGCCACCACGTCCAGCACGCCCTGGCTCACCCGCTGGAAGTAGCGGTCGTTGGCCTCGCGCCGCTTGCGCGCCAGCAGAATGTCCACCTGCGTCTCCTCCTCGAGCCGGGCGCCCTGCCGGTCGCCTCCGCCGCTGCCGGGACGTGCAGCAGCAGCAGGGCCACCACCAGGACCACCACCAGGACCACCACCAGGACCACCACCGCTGGCCGTGCCCGCAGCGCTGCCCGGCCCGCCTTCGGCCGACAGGTCGTCGCGCGCGCCGCCGCCGGTGCCCGACACTGTCGTTGTCGAGGTCACGGCCTTGGCCAGGTTGGCGGCGGCGCCGCCCGGCCCCGTCATCTCGATGGCGTCGTCGGCCTCGCTGCGCGCCCAGGCCTGGGCCAGGGCGATCTGGGCCTGCCGCAGGGCGGCCAGCTTCTGGTCGTGGTCGGGCCCGAACACGCGCGTGCCCTCGGACGCCGACAGCTCCACCTCTTCCAGCGTCGCCTGCATCTCCGCCCAGAGGGCATCCGTTCTATCGGTGGCGCGCGTCGACTGCGGCCGCAGCGGCAGCGGCAGGCTAAAAGCGGGTGGCCCTCCTCTTTCTCCTCCTCCTTTTCCACCGCTGGCGGTGTCGAGTCCGCCGCCGCTGCTGCTGCCAACGGCCGTCGTCGTGCCCGGTCGCAGGTCGGCCGCACCGCCGGCCGACACGTTGGTCGATGTCTTGGACAGGGGCACGCCGATTCCCCCTCCTCCGGTTGTGGGAGGACCTGACGGTGGCGTGGTGCCCGCCTTGCTGACGGCCACCTCCTGCCGCAGCCGCGAGGTCGTGCGCTGCAGCACGGGCAGAGTCGGTGCGCCCGCGATGCGTCCGGCGGCGGCGGCGGCCGTCGTTCCTGGTGCACCAAAGCCAGGTGCAGCCGCAGCACCTGTGTTGCCGCCACCCGTGTTGCCGCCACCCGTGTTACCGGTCGCGACAGCATTCACGAGGCCTGGCAGCGAGACGTTGGACGCGGCCGGCGACGCGTGCACAAAGAGCACCGGCGGCGGGTCGCGCTGTCTGGATTTTCCTTGGACCGGCTGATACATGGCTCACATCTTGCTGGCGGTGTTGAAAGGGGGATTGGCGTGTCGTACGTCAAGTCAGCATTAAATGCATACCCGATATAGGATATGTGGATATAGTAATATGCATGAATGTGGTATACCTTGCGGAGTGGGTCGTTCGTCGCCTGAGGCACAATTTCACTAGGGTGAGAAAACCCTACTTTGTGTGCTGATTTTCGCCCGCCTTGCTGAAAAAAAGTTTACCGACGGACATTGTCGATTCTCCCCCTCAACAACCAAACCACCGAATCGAACCCATCCACACCCCATACATCGGTACGTCTGCGTTTTCCTCGTCGTCGACCATCGGCTGGCAGACATTGCCTTTTTTATTTTGCATCTGGTTGAACAAACGTCGCCGCTAACTCTTTGCCAGTCATCATGGGTAAAGGAAAGCCGCGTGGTCTTAACGCAGCGCGCAAGCTGCGCAACAACCGCCGCGAGCAGCGGTGGGCGGATCTTGCGTACAAGAAGCGTGCTCTGGGCACCGCCTTCAAGTCGTCGCCGTTCGGTGGCTCTTCCCACGCCAAGGGCATCGTTCTCGAGAAAGTCGGTGTCGAGGCCAAGCAGCCCAACTCGGCCATTCGCAAGTGTGTCCGTGTGCAGCTGATCAAGAATGGCAAGAAGGTCACGGCTTTCGGTAAGTCACTTTTTTTTGTTCCTTTTTTTTTCTTTTTTTTTTTGGCTAACCAACAGTCCCCAATGACGGTTGCCTCAACTTCGTGGACGAGAACGACGAGGTCCTCCTGGCCGGTTTCGGTCGCAAGGGCAAGGCCAAGGGTGATATCCCCGGTGTGCGGTTCAAGGTCGTCAAGGTGTCGGGTGTCGGCCTGATGGCTCTGTGGAAGGAGAAGAAGGAGAAGCCAAGATCGTAAACGATCGGCCGAGGAAGGGATGATGAAGCAATAAAAAAAAGGTTTTCAAAAAAAACTTTCACCTGGGGAATACGGTCAGGACCATCTTTCACGGCTGGCAGCCGGTTGGTGGCAGGAGCATGCGAGGTCATTTATACACTTTGTGTCAGCCATGGGATCCGTACCTGGGAGTCTTCGGGCAGCTATGAATATACACTGTAAAATTTCAAGCTCTGTCTGTTTTCTGTCCAGTGCTTTTTCTCTAGTGTTGTACAAGTTTGGAGACTTTGGCATCCTGATACCGGACGAGATAGTCCACGCCCAAGCCCAGGCTGATGACGCCGCCGGTCATCCAGCAGCCGTTGACAAACCACCACCAGCAGTCCTTGACGCTCTTGAGGTTGACCCGGCGGATCATGATGCCCAGCGTCACCAGCGCCCCGCCGCAGCTGCCGACGAAGAAAGCCGGGCCGGCGCCGGCAAACGTGCCGGCGGCAGCCAGCAGGCCGATCTGCGTGGCCGCGAGACCGGTGAGCACCGTCTTTGTCTGGGCGTCGTGCTTGAGGGCGATGCTCTTGATGCCGGCCTTGGCGTCGTCCTTGATGTCCATGTGCGCGTAGATCATGTCGTAGAGCACCGTCCAGGCCACGTTGGACGCGTACAGCAGGCCCGCCGCCGCGAGCGCCCCCTGGTTGGCCAGCAGGTCGATGCCCAGCGCCGGAAACCCCATGAAAGCGCCCCAGGAGAAGGTGAGCCCGAGCACAAACTGCGGGTAGTAGGTGACCCGCTTCATGAGCGGATACGCGGCCACAAACACGAGGCTGGGCACGCCGTAGTAGAGGCACGAGGTGGGGAACTGCAGCAGGATGCCGAGGCCCGCCAGCAGCTGCGCGCCCGTAAAGGCCAGCCCGCCGAGCGGCGTGACGGCGCGCCGGGCAATGGGCCGCAGCCGCGTGCGGGCGACGTGCGGGTCCAGGTTGCGGTCCCAGAGGTCGTTGATGGTGCAGCCAGCGCCGCGCATGATGAGCGCGCCGGTAAAGAAGAGCAGCGACGTGCCGGCGACGGCCGAGGGCGCCGCCATGGCCGGCGTCACCAGGGGGGCCGCCATGAGCGTCGAGAAGAGGCAGGGGAAGAAGAGGTAGTAGGTGCCTGTGGGCTTGTCGATGCGCGTCAGCTCGGCGTACGGCACCCAGGCCGCCGGCAGCAGAGACAGCACGCCCGTCTTGGGGGGCGTGTAGGGCTGTGGCGCTGCATCCGCCTCGGTCGAGGCGGCAGCTGTCGTCGTCAAGGCCCGCGTCGGGTGGGCGTAGACGACAGCGGGCAGGCCCGTCTTCTGCGGCGGTTTGCAGCGTGTCGACAGGCACCGGGCCGAGAAGAGCAGTGCGCCTCTGCGCGAAAGGACGGCGGCACGGGCCTGCTGGCAGCCCGGCCGGGCCAGCCGAACCCCCCGGAGGCACAGATTCCTCATGATGCCGGTGGTGGCAGAGACGAGACCACGCTCGCAACGCAAAGCGGCCGCAGCGTGGCCACTTTTGCTCTCGATGGAAGCAAGCACGCCAATTGGCCTGGGTAACAAGCAATTGAGGTGTTATGACGTGCCCAGCTCGGAGGGGTTGCCGTGCGCACAGCTCTGCTCTTGCGGTGGAAGATATCTTCAGCTGGAATTATTAGTAAGCCAGTTGAATTAACAAAACCTGCAGCCAATCAAGCGTCGTTGTGACGGTGTGGCGTACTACGCTGTGATTGGCCGGAAGCTTGCGCGAACGTCTGGGGTTTAACATTCACTCGTCGTCTTGACCTTTACTTGCGCCCGTACGAAGTATACGCCTCGACACAACACTCGTTAATTCACCCGACGTGCACGCCGTGCATGGCACGGTCTCTCGGACCGTACTGTTTTCGCTTGCCAGAAGCACCCAAGCCTTTTACGACGTTTGATGAATCGATTCGACAGCCTTTGAGTTGGTGATACGAAGACAGAAAAGCACGGCGACACGATGCCGTCCTCGCTGCACCCGCAGGCCAAGTTCGACCCAATCCCGCCGGACCTGGACCTGCATGCGCTGGTGCGGGACACGCCCAACTTTGAGTGGGCGGCGCACATTGCGGCGGCGGACATCTTCCAGCTGGGGCAGCCGCGGTTTGAGAAGCTGGTGTACACACACGTGATCAATGGGGGCAAACCGCTGGTGATTCGGGGGTGGAACGAGCGGCTGCCGAAGAGCCTGTTCAGCGCGGAGTGGCTGGAGAACACGTACGACAAGAAGGAGGAGAACGTGTGGGACATCAACGACAAGGTCAACATTCCAATGACCATGGGCCACTACCTGCGGTCGATGAAGCAGCTCACGGACCAGTGGACGCCGCGGACGTTCCGGGACGAGCGGCGGCAGCGGCTGTACCTCAAGGACATGGACTGCCCGCCGGCGTGGCGCGAGCGGCTGGAGCGGGTGCTGCCGCGGTCGATCTTCTACCTGAACGAGGCCGTGGAGGGCTGGGGGCACGACGAGGGCGACGAGGAGGACAGCATGTTTGTGGAGCAGCACCCGGTGGTGCGGGCGGGCGACCTGATGAGCAGCCTGCCGGAGGCGATGCGGGCGGAGAATCTCATGTGCTACATCGGGCACGAGGGGACGTACACGCCGGCGCACCGGGAGATGTGCGCGAGCCTGGGGCAGAACATCATGGTGGAGGTGTCGGGGGCAGACAAGGGGGAGAAGGCGGGCAGCTCGATCTGGTTCATGACGGAGACCAAGGACCGGGAAGTGGTGGGGGAGTACTTTCTGTCGATGCTGGGCCACGACGTGGAGATCGAGAAGCACTTTGCGCAGATCAACGCGTGGAAGAAGGCGACGTTCCCGGTGTACATTGTGGAGCAGACGCTGGGGGACCTGATCCTGGTGCCGCCGCTGGCGCCGCACCAGGTGTGGAACCGGGGGACGCGCACGATGAAGGTGGCGTGGAACCGGACGGTGGTGGAGACGCTGGAGATGGCGCTGCAGGAGGCGCTGCCCAAGGCGCGGCTGGTGTGCCGCGACGAGCAGTACAAGAACAAGGCGATCATCTACTACACGCTGCAAAAGTACGGCGCGGCGCTGGAGGGGGCGCAGGAGCTGCAGCAGCAGCCGCGGCGGACGGCGCAGGTGGTGGCCGACGTGAAGAAGCTGCTGCGGCTGTACGGAGCCGTGCTGGTGGACGAGATGTTTGGCGGCCGGGAGAAGGCGGTGGAGTATGTGGCCTTTGACTCAAACGTCACGTGTTCGTACTGCCGGGCCAACATCTTCAACCGGTTCCTGACGTGCAAGCACTGCGTGCGGCCGCTGGCGACCGGCGACGAGGACACGTACGACGTGTGCATGGAGTGCTACGCCATGGGGCGGTCGTGCGCGTGCGTGTCGGGGCTGGGGTGGTGCGAGCAGTGGCCGTGGGAGACGCTGGTGGGCGACTACGAGCGGTGGCGGGCGCTGGTGGTGCGCTACGACGGCTGCATCGACGCGTATGCGTCGCCGCCGCCGCTGGAGATTGCGCGGCTGCGAGCTGGACAGAAGTCGGTGGCGCAGATCTGCCAGGAGCAGCTGCGACGGCGGCCGTTCCGGGACATTACGCAGCCGGACAGGGCAGCAGAAGTGAGCGAGGAGGAGGTGGAGGTGGACGAAGAGGGCCGAGTGAAGAAGAAGAAGAAGAAGAAAAAGGCAACGACGACGACGACGCGGCGCAAAAAAGGCGGCGACACGTACCGCTGCCACGTGTGCTGCCACAAGGACCACCGGTACCGGCTGGCGTTCTGCTCGACGCCGGGCTGCCAGGAGGCGTACTGCTACGGGGTGCTGTACCGCGGGTTCGACATGATGCCGCAGGCGGTGATGCAGCAGGAGTACTGGCGGTGTCCGCGGTGCATGAAGACGTGCAACTGCGGCGGCTGCCGGCGCAGCGGCCTGACGACGCCCTACGTGCCCAAGAGCACGCTGCTGGGCCACGACACGCGGCCCATTGCCGACGACCGCAGCGTCGAGTCGCTCGTCAACTTTCGCCTGCACAATCTGCTGTGGCTGCGCAACAGCGGCGAAGAGGGCCGCAGCAAGGACAGCAAGCGCATGCAGCGGCTGCGTCAGGCCGCCGATGCCGCCAAGGCCGAGGGGGCGGCGGTCCGGGACGACGGTGACGGCGACGGCGACGGCGATGGCGATGGCGATGGCGACCTAGAAGACGGGCTGCTCACCCAGGCGTACGAGCCACCCCAGCCGGAACACCTCGCAGCACCGCCGGCTTATCCGGACCCGACCGACTATCCCGATCCCGAAACGGCCGGTAGCGGCGGCAGGGGCACCGAGATGCCGCCCATGTTTGGCAAAGCCTACTACCTCGACGACAACAGCCTCGACAAGATCCTGTTCGACCCCTACCACGAGCCGCCCGAGCACCTCGTCATGGGCGGCCTGTCCGCGACCGGCCCGCTGCCCGAGTTCCTCGAGAGCCATCCGTTTCGGCACGCGCGCCGGCCGCGCCAGGAGAAGGACCTCGACCCGGACTATCTGGAGCCGCGGTCGCATCAGCGCAAGAAGGCCCGGGGGCACGACGACAGCGCCGACCTGATGCTGGATCCCGCGCTGCTGGCCGGGCCAGAGCCGAGCCCGGCTGCTGTTGCTCCTGTTGCTGTTATGGAGGTTTCACCGGCGCCAATGGATATCGACACGGCAGGAATCACGGAAGACGCGACGAAAGACACGGGAGACACGGAAGACAAAGGCACGCACGGCTTTCCCGCCAACGTGCCCGAGCTGCGTCGCGCCAAGCCCCGGACCTCGTACATGGTCGAGGCGGATAGCGACGCCGAGACTGAGAATGTGCCAGACCAGGCAAGAGAGAATGAGCCAGCAGACCAAGAAAAAGAGACTGAGCCCAGCCCAGCTGCACCGGCAGACGCTACGGCCGAGTCGGCTGCGCAGAAACGCACGCCAGTCACGCCGGCCGATGCACCACCAGCCAAGCGTCCTCGGCCCGGCAAACCGCCCGCTCCAGTCACGGCCAAGCGCAAGCCCGGGCGGCCACCCAGGCCGCGCGAGAGCCCCCGAGAGAGCCCGCGAGAGAGTGCCCAAGAGAGTGCCCGACAGAGTGCTCCCGCGTCTGGGAAGCTGCCGCCAGCAGCCACCGAATTCATGTCCATGGCGGAGCGCATGGCCATCCGCGGCAAGAAGGTTCGGATCGGCGCCAAGCCAAGGCCAAAGGTCAAGGTCAGGGAGAAGGAGGCCGGGGCACCTGTGGCAGAGTCGGCATCGGCTGTGGACAAAGTCGAGCGACCGGCGCCGAGTCCACCCAAGAGTCCGGCCCCAAGTCCGCCCGAGAGCCCGGCGCCGAGCCCGACACCGAGTCCCGAGAGCCCAGCACCGAGTTCGCCCACGAGTCCACTTGCAAGTCCGCCCAAGAGTCTGCCGGCCCGTCCCACAGTGGTCCGGCTGATGGACTCGGACCCTGACAGCGACGAGAGCCCCGCAAGCGACGACGGCTCGTACCGCACGGCCCGCAGCTCCAGCACGGCCCCGGACCAGCGCAAGCCGCAGCTGAAGGCACCGACTCAGACGTTTTTTGCTCGCCGGGGCGGCCGGGGCGGCCGGGGCGGTCGGCGGGGCCGAGGACGGTCTAAGCGAGTGTGAACGTGTCAACGAGGACTTTGTATTTTTATGTGATACCATGATATATATCCACGGCTTGTTGATTACGAATCTCCTATGCATCCTTTTCTGCTGTTACTTGTTCGGCTGGCTCTTCCGCTGGGCCGCCTTTTCCCGTGCGGCGGCACCTTCGGCCGCTTTCTCCCGTGCGGCGGCAGCTTCGGCAGCCTCGGCGGCCTCGCGCTCGGCCAGGGCGGCCCGGTCGGCCTTGATGTCCTCCTCGCTGTCGGAGGCGAGCGCCGGGTTCCACTGGCCTTGGCCGGCCTTTTGCTGCTGGATGGACTGCTCCTTGAGCTGCTCGATGGTGTAGGTGGGGTCGTCTGTTTGTCAGTTTTTTTTTTTTTTTTTTTTTTTTTTTTTTTTTTTTCTTTTTCAGAGAGAGAGAGAGAGAGCCTACTGTTTTCAGACTCCTTGTGGCGGAGGATGGCGGCAGAGGACAGCGGCTGGCGGCGCACGAGCAGCGACGCAGCGGCCGGGAAAGGCTGGGGGCGAACGGCCCGCATGATGCGAAGGCTGGCCAGGAAGGACATGGTGAGTTGGGATGAAGAATAGATGGTATTCAACATGTGCTGCATGCCAGAAAGCGATCAAATATGACGACAGCCTGGGATCTGTGACGTGTGGCGAGACCAGTACCTCTTGCAAACAAAAGTTCCTGATTCCATAGTCATGACATAATAACCCGAGAACCGGCGACCCCCCGGACTTTTGCTCCGCGTTTTTCGGTGTTTGTCCTTGTTGGGGTCAGAGATGACAGTGTCGTTGTCGTCATCGTCTTGTTGTCTTGTCTCGTCGTTTCTTGCCGGTAAACAGAATCTTGAAATCACATGTCGTTTGTCCAGAACACGATGTTCAATGTCACCAGACGGGTGGCCAATCCAGACGGAACGATTCGCTGGCATCTGTGTCGCTGGCGTCTGTATGTTCTAATAACGCAGAAACTACCACCGAGGATAAATACTTTGGCTTGGACCATTAAGCACTACAAGGCTGTTTATTCTAATATTGTCGTGATAGTTAAAATACACAACCACTGTTAAATTCAATAGTTAGAACGGCGAATAAATTCTACAAATGGAATACCACTTACGATCTGACTCTCAGTTTTTTAAAAGTATCCAAAATATACCCTCTTATTACTGGAATATAAATTCGAAGCACCCGGTCAAATCCAGAAACAACAAAATTTGGATCTGTTTGATTTCCAAACACGCTTATTTACATCTACAGAACTTTCTTCATGCCCGGCGAGCTCATGCCTGCGAGCTCTACCATAACATGGCATAGACGAGATCGACAAAAAAGAAAACCTGTTCATGTGCAGCTGACTCAAAGATCGCCACCCAATGCTGGTGGCTCTTGGCTCTGGGCCTGATCTCCCGGCTGCCCCTTTCTCACCTCGCATGCCATGCATGAGCCAGGCTGTGCTGTTTGATCGATTGAAGCTTAACATGGCCGCCCTCCCGGCCTTCCAAGCCACCCGCCCTCCAAGCCACCCGCTCGCTGCGGCTGCACTGCCGGGCCTGCCGTGGTGCTGGAGGACGTGGCGGTGCTGGCGGCCCCCCAGGCTTTCTTTGTCAGGTGGGGTAGTCACGTGCCCGTGGCACCTGACAGCTCCCAAGACTGGGCCAGACTTGTCTGTGGTTGACTGAGCGGAGGAGTCACGTCATTGAGAGAGATTGACTAGCAGAGTCGCAGATGGCTGGCAGATGCCACGAGCACAGGACACAAAGGTACCTTTTCTCTGCAAACAACGTGCATGACGCTCCGCACCCAATCAGAGGCGCCGCACTGCGGCTGCTATAGCAGGCAAGGGACCCTTAATTTCGATAGTATGGGAATAGCGCCCTCTCTGGCGCCCTCTGGCGCCTTGCTCTCTGGCTCCAGAGACACACGGACCCTTTTCACCGCTCTTTCACGTCACCCATGGCGCGCCGACAGGTGGTCAGCCCTCTGAAGAATGGAGCCGTTGCCGGGGGGGGGGGGGGGGGGGGGGGGGGGGGGCTGATCCAGCTGCAGATTTTCTCAAACAGAAACAGCAGACGCAAGCGGGCGCATTCCAGCGCGTTCGAGAGCTGACCAAACAGCCAGAGTCGGAACATTTTCAACACATGCCCTCGATCTTTCGACTTGTTCAACTTTTGCGCTCTCTCTCGCCCCGCCTCCCCGCCATCTGAAACGGATTGCTTTGCTTTCCATGTTTGGCGTGGGTTCTTTGTTCTGCCCTGCCCTCCTCCCTTGCCGGGGTCCTGCTGACCTGTCAGCAGCTGCCAGCTCTCCTTGTTTGAGAGATCCGCCCTCTCGACCGCTCGATACCACTCGATTGCCGCACCGCCCGCTACCTCTCTCTCTCTCTCGCCATTCGCGCGTCAAGGATGGCCTGCCGACCGTGACGATGACTGCAGCCTTGTCCATGCGTCCATCGCGCTCATCATCCGTACGAAGACGCAAGGGCGGCAACGAGCGACTGGTTGATAGCGCAGGATGGACGGGGTGGATACCGCAAATAGAGTTGCACGGCGGTACGAGTACGAGTATTACTCGTACATGTATTGCACAGTGTGTCGAGGGCCTGTCCGTGAAACTGCTGGCTTCGCGCCCGCCGAATCAGAAACGAGAGGGTGTCTTGGCAGGTCGTCTCGCTGTCTGCCCCCCCAAATACCTGCACAGTGCTGTACAGTGCAGGAACAGCGTATCCATACGAGTACGAGTACTCGTAGGCGGAGTACATGGTCGAACGCGATGGGCCAATTTGCCCCTGCGACCCAATCTGCGGCAGAGGCGTGAGGAATTGGGTTGGCCTGACCCCCCTCTCCTCTCATCCCGCCCCTCTCGAGGCATTTGTTCGTTCATGCAGAACTGTAAAGGACGGACAGATGCATTGTTCAGAAAAGAAAAGAACAGAAAAAATCCGATGAGTCAGTTGACAAACAGTCGGCCTTCGCCGGCGGGTCTTTTCGGCGTCCGATCTTTCTCTTCCCCCCCAGACCGCTTTCGACACCTCGGTCTCTCACTCCCCCCCTCCCCTCCTCTCCCCCCAAACCACGTTGCACCGTATGGCTGCCCACTGTGCCACCTGGTCCAGGCTCTCCAGCAAGCCAGCCAGATGCCATGCCTAGCACAACACGCGCAGGCGGCTAGACCCTCCCGGGCTTAGTGCGTCCGGTCTGCAGCCAATCGAACAGCCGGACCGTCCGGTGGCAAAGGAAGCTGCAAGAAAGGCGGGTCGCGGGTCTTGAAAGAACCACCACGGGCTCGTGTGCATGCCTGCCTGCCCTGTACGTGTGGGTGGAGCCTGTGCCTATTCTTCGCTACAGTGCTCCTTTTCACTGGCGACAAGGGAAAAAGGGGAGCCCGCCCGTTGCTGCCTTGTTTTGATGTTTTGGGTGCCCTTCCGTTCTCGGTTCGCTTGACCCGCTTGCTTTCCCCCTTCCGGACTAGCCTGCAAGACATGGGGGTCCGCTCAGCGCAACGCCCCCCCCCCACACCGTGTGCTCTTTCTCGCACCCGCTGGAAAGCACCGCCCGCCACGCCCGCTTCTGCCTTGCTCCTTTTCCCAGCCTGCCTCCCCCCCAATCTCGGCCTTCTTCATTGTCTTGGGACCCACTGTCCATGCACGTACCACCCTCACTCCTTCCCAACCCCAGCGCTATTTTTCCCTCTCGGGTGACTGGCCGGCCCACTGAAGTCTGCTGGTCTTGCTAGTCGCTCCAGTGGTCTGTCCAACAGAAATCTCTTTTTCTCGCTCCTTCACCCGGTCCCCCCCCCTCTCCTTCTCTTTTTCCCGCTCCCTCCCTTCTCTCTCCCACCCACCACCACCACCCAACCACAGTCTCACTCTTGCTACCACCTCCAAAGTACTTCACTCTCCCCAATCCTCTTTCTTCCTTTCTCCGTCGATACTTTCCCAACCTCCCGCTCTCGCCTCCACGTCAACTTTTCAACATAATCTCTTGCCAGCATCTTTAACCCTTCTCTACTCTACACTCACACTCTCTCCCATTCTCTCTCACTTCTCCCCCCAAGTAATATCTACATTGGGTTCATCGCCAATCCTTGAGGAACAGCAAGCTTCCGCAAAGTAGACCGACAAAAGGCGATCCCAATAATTAAAGGGTCACATCTCTCGACACACACACACAGCCCGGATCATTCCACCAGCGTTGTGCCGTTCTTCCGCCTTTCGCGAACCCACCCGCCACAATCGCCCCTAACGGCTCTCTCTTCGCTGCCCAACGATTTTGTGCTCAACGACAACGGCGACGAGCTCATCTCTGCCGCCTTACACATTTTTCTCTCTCCAACCATGTCGTATTACTACAATGCCCACCACCAACAACCCACGCCCGCAACGGCACCTGCTGTTACGCACTCGCACCACGGCGGCCGGAATCGTCGGGCACCACGGCTCTCCGTGTCGCAAAATGCCCACAAGCAGCACCAGCACCAGCAGCACCAATACCGCCAGATCCGCTCCATCAAGGAGATGACTGACAGCCTCAACCTCACCACCTTTCGCGTAAAATTCGAGGCCGGCCGCTCCTTTGACCTCGAGGACGACATGGAGTTTTGTCCCGGCCTCCTCTCTGAAAACGACGTGAGTGCCGACGCGTCAGCTCTTGCCTCTCTTTCTCGCTAATGTTTTTTTTCTGCCCCTCAGCTGGTCTCCATTCACAGCGCGTCTGAACGCTCCTCCCTCGCTAGCAACTCACCGGAGCACTCGCCATCACAACCCATCCAGGCCGCTCCAGTCTTCTCTCTCAATGCCTCGTCACCGTCCTTCACTCTCCCGTCCCTGCAGTCCCAACACACGACGAAGCTCTACCAGCCAGCTGCCACCCGCACGCGCAACCCCATACCCATTGTCAACCCGTCCTCGCGTCCGGCTTCCCACATGAGCATGGCCGCCCCCGTCCCGCCATCTGTTTCTCCGTCGCGCGTCCCCCAGCACATGGGCGTCGCGTGGTAGAATGGTTCAACCTGTTCCTTCTCTCTGGCTTTCCTTTCAAGGAGCTTGAGAAGCTTGGTGCAGTCTGGCCATTGAATTGCCGTCGTCACCCTGTGTATTATGGGATTTTTCAAAACAAAACAAAACGCGCTACGACTGGACAGTCATCTTGAAACACCAAAACCTTTTTCGAGACCAGACAATGGACAACAAATTAGGCACATCGATTATGGCGGCCACAACAGCTGACTGAATTGGCTACTGGATGCTTCGACCACGAATCTCTGGGAGCTCATCACCTCGCTTAAACTTACTATACAAATTTTCTGCTTCCCTTGCGTCGACCCCGCGACTTCGGATTTCCAGCGACTATTTTGGCAATATTCCTTTCTGGAACCGACCGGCGCGGCGACACATGATAATCGATATACCTTTTTTATTTGTTCTTTTCTTTTTTGTTGTCTCTCTTTTTCCTCTCCGGTTACTGAACGGGCTACGAAAATAGCGGAACGAAAAATACCCCGATCGGAAAAAACGGTGTTTTCTTGCAAGACTGCGGCCAATCGGGCGTTTCTTGTTTCTTCGATTTCTTTCTCCCTGGCTTCAGCGACGGTTTGCGACGTTTTCTCGACAAACTAATCCCTGCATATATCGAGCTTTTTTACGACGGAGTTTTTTGCGGGTTGCATCATCATCTCTTGCTCATTTCCAAATACAAGAGCGGGCGACAAATATTTCTACTACGATCAAATACGGTTCATCACGGGTCTACGAGCTGAAAGAAAAAAAAACCCCTATAGAACGAGTCTCTCTGGATGACTTGATCTTTTTGTTCCAATTGTTTTTTCTTCTAGTTTCGGCAACGGGCACTCCAGCGGCGGGTTGGGAGTACCCTATTCAGCGGTGTTTGCGTCTATTTTTTTTTTTCCTTAAAGGTCCACACATCTGGGAAACATGGGGGGTTGGCGGTCAAAGAACGCAGCTTCATGCTTGCGCTTGGGTATATTTGCGGTTTGCGGCTCTGCGGTTCGGTTTTGCTTCCGCTTGTTTTTTTGTTTTACTCCCTTCATTTATTTTCTGATCATCTTGTCTTTACTCCATCTTACTCGATCTTTTTTGTTCCCGTGGCTTGTCTTGCTTTTTAGGGCAAGCTGTCTTGTCAGGCTTCTTTTTTCATCAGCTGCTGGAAAACTGGGCCAGTAGGAGGGTTTCTGCGGAGTTGGTATCTGCATTTTTCTACTTGTGAGATTCCCGTGTTGCGACTTGAGATATGAGAGATACTAGGGGAGCAACGGAGCATATCGTGTGTTTTCTGCATATTCTTCTTCGTTGTACCAATGGCAGCGGCCTTCGGATATCGGCTAGCCTTTTTGTGTTGACTTTTGTGGATATGTGGTTTTTTTGTGTATAAGCCGTGATGATGCGGAAAAGGAGCATCTGGAAAAGGCCTAGCTAGCCCGGACGGTGCCCATGTGTGCAAGATACGAACAGGAATGGATCAACATGCCAGTGACTTTTGATTGACATTGTTTGTGTCATGTGAAGACGATTGCTGCCTGACGGAGGACAATGTGGCGGGTTAAGGATGGCGACCACGGGCAGAGAGCGTGCCACGACATCGGTGGTTCGGGCGGCTAGGCCGGGCAGGATCCGGGCCGGACTTGGTTCGGCACCAGCTCATTCGGTGGCCCGTCTGCGATGCGACGTCAGATATGTGTGAAAACGAGACGAGAGACAATAAAATAAAAAAACAATAACAGTAAAATTATCCAATACAACGGCCGTGGGCCTAGGCCTAGTTAAATTCTCGATTAAAATTGCCTCTGAGACCATCTATGTATCTTATTTTTGGATTCATCATATCGTCATCGTCGTCATCATCATACACACGTCTCTGCACTCATCTTCTGCCGCGTCGGCCTCGACAACGACGGCCACGTGGCTCAGCTACCAGCTCGCGATCTGCTCGCGACCTGCACAGTGTACCTTTTTTGTCACCAGCTGGGCGATGTGGTACCGGCGTGAGGAGCTGATTTGACGCGCTGCCGCCGACGCTGTGGGTGCGCACAGCCGCGCAAGCGCGGCAGCCCCGCCTTTTCCTGATCTTGAGAAGCCCAGCTGATGTTACCTGTCCAGCCCCCGCGCCTTGACAAAGCGGTTGATCTGCTCGCGCGTCAGCTTCTCGTTGTACTCCTCGCTCCACATGTAAAAGGAGATGAGCTCCTGCGTGCAGTTGATCGTCGCCTCCATGTCCATCCCGCTCTCGGCCAGCCACTTGATCAGCCACTGCATGGTGCTGCCGCGGCTGCCGTCGGGACCGCCGCCGCCGACGACGCTGGCTGTGCTGCAGTCGTCTGTTTTTTGGCCGCCTTGACTCTGTTGCTGTTGCTGCTGCTGTTGCTGCTGCTGCTGCTGCTGCTGTTGTTGATAAGCAGCGACGGCGGCGGCGCGGGCCTGGGCCTGGACGTAGGCGGCGCTGGCGCTCATGCTGGAGAAACCGCCGGGGGTGCCGACGCCGAGTCCCGGGGTGCCTGGGCCGCCGGCTGTGCCGGGGGTGCCGGGGGTGCCGGCGCCGCCAAAGGACGAGAGCGAGGCGTTGGGCAGCAGCATGGGCGGCTGGGCGGGCGGCACCGAGGGACCGCCGAGGCTGCCGCCGCCCAGACAGCTGCCGAGCGAGCCGGCCAGGGCGCTGCCGACGCTGCCGGTGGCGGCGCTGGTGCCGGCACCAGGCCCGCCAGCCGCGGTGTTGCCGCCAGCGCCAGCGCCGGCACCACCACCACCACCAACGCCCGGCACGGCCGAGGTGGTGGGCTGGAGGACGAGGACCCAGAGCAGGGCGGTGACGGCGATGATGTGGGGCGGGTAGAGGAGGGGCAGGTCGGTCATGTAGTGGTCGTTGATGATGGCCCAGGCCTGGGCCATCTCGTCGGGGGCGAGGGCCAGCTCGGCCTGGAGGGCCAGCAGGGTGCGGTAGGGGGCGTGGAGGATGAGCTGGGAGCTGAGCTCGCTGATGACAAAGAACTCGCACTCGCCGACGCGGCCAATGTCGAGGCAGTGGGCGTCGGGCCACAGCGCGCGGGCCTCCTGCACCACCTGGCGGATGTGCTGCGGGCACTCCTCCGTCTTGCAGGCCAGGTACAGCGTCGTCGCCATGACCAGGTAGGGGTTGGTGCGGCGCATCTCGACGCGCGTGTAGAAGCGCTTGATGTACACCTGCGCCGTGCCCAGCGCCTGCTGGCGCACCTGCAGCCGCTTGGCCAGGCGGTTGAGCTCTGGGACGGGTTAGCGAAGCAAGATGATCCGAGAGGAAGGCAGACGCACGCTGAAAGAAGAAGAGGCTGAGGTGTCGCTGCTCGGGCAGCGGGTACATCTGCACGAGGCTGCGCTCCTCCTCGGCCCGCCGCTGGCGCAGCGCCGCCAGCTGCTCTTTGCTAAACTCCCAGCACCGCCGCTGCGTCGATTCCCAGTAGCTGGCAGCCATGGTGACGATGGTGGGAGGTGGTGGTGGACGGTGTGCGAGTGGTGGCACTCGTCGAAGCTTTGTGTGACTAGCGCTCAGTGAATGCCAAGCAACCTTAGTCAGCACATCCCACCATCGACACGTGTGAGCTGTGGCGGCCGCTCGGCCGCTCGTGACGGCAGCGATGCCGATGCCGAAGCGCGACGAGTGATTATTTTTTTTTGGCTAGCGAGAAAGCAGAGGCTTTTCTCTGGCCCTTTCCATGGAAGCAGCCCACACCCATGCGCGTCCGGGTCTGCTGCTGCATGGGCTGAGCGATTCCGACAGAAAGCGGGCGTTCCGAGCACAGCCGGAAGGACCCGCCCAATCGCAAGGCCGGTATTATTTTTTATTTTTTCGACGAATCGTCTCGAGCTCTTCGCACTCTTCACTTCAATTGACTTGCTCAGCGGCCACGATCCGACCGACCGACGATCTGACCGACAATCTCACCGACTGACAACGAAAACGACAACGACACCGACTACGATTGAGCCTTTGAATGGCAGACTCGCCTCGCTGCTCGTCCCCAGGCTGCCATGGTTGCTGGCCATGACAGCCCGCAACCCGCCCCCGGACCCCAAGATGGGCGACCCGGCACTGCAGATGGAGCGCGACCGGCGCGTGGCCGAGCTGTGGCGCCGGCTGGATGCGCAGGGCACGCACGAGCTGGACCTCAAAGGCCTGAAGAAGGGACTGCGGCGGATTGACCATCGTGGGTCCTCTTCTTTTCCCTTTCTCTTCGTTTTCCCTTTTTGTCTTGTTGTTTTCTCTGACCAACAGCCATGCAAAATGCCGACGACATGCTGAAGCAGATCATCGCCATGGTGGACTCGAACGGCGACGGCAAGATCCAATACGAGGGTGGGTGGCGAAGCAGGCAGACAAAGACAAGATCTGACAGTGGGCAGAATTCCGCGTGTTTGTCGAGACGGCCGAGCGGCAGCTGCTGCTGCTGTTTCGGTCCATCGACGGCGACCACGACGGCCGCATCAGCAAGGACGAGCTGCGCACCGCCCTGCTGAGGACGGGCGTGGCCGTGCCTCTGCGCCGGCTCAGCGGCTTCTTTGACGAGATCGACAGCGACCACGACGGCTACATCAGCTTTGACGAGTGGCGGTGGGTTTTTTTTCCCTTTTTGTTTTGCTGTCGACATTCTCTGACCCCCAGGGACTTCCTCCTATTCATCCCTGCCACCGACAGCGGCTCGCGGCTGCAGACGGCGCTGTCGTACTACGCCTCGATTGTCGTGCTCAACGCCGAGGGCGACTCCATGGTCAGCGACGAGACGCTCGAGGGCTTGGGCACGGCCGGCTTTTTGCTGCAGGCGCTGTTTGGGTCCATTGTCAAGATTGCCCAGCCGGCAGAGCGGCCGGCCGTGGCCGGTGTGCCGCCACCGCTGCCGCCACCGGACCCGCAGACGGGGGCAGCGCGCGGCGACGGCGATGCCGACCTTGACTTTGACGACCTGGACGCGGACGAGCTGGAGCTGGACGGGCTGCAGCTGGACGGGCTGGACGACAGCTCGGAGGCGAAGCTGGAGCGGGGGCGCAGTCCGGCGCGAGTGAAGCGCACGCGGCTGACAGAGTACCTGCCCCATCCGGGCTACTTCCTGGCCGGGGCGCTGGCGGGCGGCATCTCGCGCACGGCGACGGCGCCCTTTGACCGGCTCAAGGTGTACCTGCTGGTCAACACGCACGCGGCCAGCCACGCCTCGATCGACGCGGCGCGCCACGGCCACCCGCTGGCGGCTCTGCACAGCGCCGGGCGGCCCATCTCGGAGGCGGTGCGCAGCCTGTACCGGGCGGGGGGGCTGCGGACGTTTTTTGCCGGCAACGGGCTCAACGTGGTCAAGATCATGCCGGAGACGGCCATCAAGTTTGGGTCGTACGAGGCGGCCAAGCGGACGTGCGCGATCCTCGAAGGCCACGGCGACGCGACGCGCATCAACCCCTACTCCAAGTTTCTGGCCGGCGGCGTGGCCGGCATGGTGGCGCAGATGAGCGTGTACCCGCTGGACACGCTCAAGTTCCGGCTGCAGTGCGAGACGGTGGCGGGGGGCCCGACGGGGCGGGTGCTGCTGGTGCAGACGGCGCAGCGGATGTGGGCGACGGGCGGCGTGCGGGCGGCGTACCGGGGGCTGGCCATGGGGCTGGCCGGCATGTTCCCCTACAGCGCCATCGACATGGGCACGTTTGAGCTGCTCAAGACGACGTTTACCCGCTACAAGGCGCGCTACTACAACCTCCAGGAGAGCGACGACGAGGCCGCGCCCGGCAACGTCGTCACCGGCTTCATCGGCGCCACCTCGGGCGCCTTTGGCGCCTCCGTCGTCTACCCGCTCAACGTGCTGCGCACGCGGCTGCAGACCCAGGGCACGGCGCTGCACCCGCCCACCTACGCCGGCATCTGGGACGTGGCCCACCGCACGCTGGCCAACGAGGGCTGGCGCGGCCTCTACAAGGGGCTGACGCCGAACCTGCTCAAGGTGGCCCCGGCCCTGAGCATCACCTGGGTGGTGTACGAGAACTCCAAGCGGCTGCTGGGGCTGCCGTGAGCGACGGGGCCACCGTGAGGGGATGACGACGACGAGACATGAGGCAGCGGTGCATGGATGGCGCAATACGGCGTTTTTGGCTGGGAGCATTGGGCGGATAGACATTCATCGTCTAGAGACAGACCGAATCAACCAATCAGAGGACATTAGAGGATCAAACACTGTGCCGTCAGATCGGGTCAATTCTGTCCCAATCCAGCAGGTGGCCGCGGCCGGCCAATGCCGTGCCTTCTTAAATGGTTGCCTGATGACTTTGCGTGATCAGACGTTTCTATTTATCGCGCCTTCCCTGCGCTTGCCTTTCTGCTCCTGCCTTTCTGCGCCTGCCTTCCCTGCCTTCCCTGCCTGCTATCGCTCAATCTGACTCATCATGAACGACAAACAGCCTCTTCTCGGAGTCAAGACCGGCACCTCTGACGGCACCCCCGACGATGCACCACTCGTGATCGTCCGGGCCCGTCGCCGCCCGCCGCGCCACGCTTTCGTCCTGGCCGGCCTGATCCTCTTTGTGACCGGCCTCGTCTGGTTCCACCGGGGTGTCCACTGGGGTGGAAATGAAAAGGTATTTTCTTCGTTTTTTTCTTTCTGTCTCCTCGCTAACCTGCAGATCACCTCTACACCACTGGATGGCCCGCTGGTGTTCCCCGGCCCCATCTGCCACGCCCATCACCACGGCGCATCGCCGATCCGGCACGATTTCTCATTTCCGCTGACGTTTGGGCCGGACCGGTCGTTGTATATTGAGGAGGACACGACGCACCGTCCCGACCACGCGGACTCTGCCGACGAGGTGGCGGAGGTGGCCGACCTGCAGTACGTGCAGGTCACCGGCGAGGTGGTGGTGCGGCGTGCCTTGTCGTCGGCCGGCCGTGTCGACGTCGAGGCGCTGTCCAACGACGACCGCATCGTCGTGGCCGTGTCCTTTACCGAGAAGCAGGCCCTCAGCGTGCGCGTGGCGGACCGCATCGCCACAGAGGACCGCGAGCGGCCGTGCATTGTCGTGCGCATCACCGTGTGGGTGCCGGCCGAGGACGACAGCGACGACGACGCGGAGCTCGAGACACTCTTGGTCCACAACGTGCACCTGGGCATCCAGCTGATCGACGACCTGCGGCTGACGGTGGGCGCATATGCCAGGCTGCGGTCGATTGCCGGCCGGATCCACGCGGCGCGTCCGCTGGAGGAGGACGAGGAGGACTGCCACTTTCACGAGGACCCCTTCCACGAGGAGGACTTGCACCGCCCGGCCAGTCGCTACCGCTTTGCCGGCACCAAAACCTACGTGCACACGGTCTCGGGCAGCGTCCGCGGCTTCTGGTCGCTGCTGGACCAGCTCGGCATCTTCTCGGTGTCCGGCAGCGTGCGGGCGCTGGTGCAGCCGCAGGACGCAGAGACCGAGGTGGCGCCCGGGCTGCGCATCGGCACCGAGTCGGGCGCGCAGGCACTCTACGAGCTGCCGCCGGCCAACGCGTCCGGCCACCGGCACCGGCTGCACCTGTACTCGAAATCGGGCAGCATCTGGGCCAACGCGTCGTTTGCCGAGGAGGCGGTCGTCGAGTCGACGTCGGGCTCGCTGCACCTGGACCTGCGGGCGGCCGCGCCGGTGGACCCGGCACAGCCGACGGCGACGCTGCGGACGCACACGATCAGCGGCAGCACGCATCTGCGGCTGGCGGCCGACGACGACGACGAGGGCGCCGTGGACTGGCTGACGTCGCTGCACGAGGCGGTGTCGGGGTCGATCCATCTGCTCTACACGGACGCGTGGGTCGGGGCCATCCACCTGGCGTCGCGGGTCAGCGGGAGCGTGCAGCTGCGCGGCGGCACCGACGTGCACGAGCGGCCGGACGACCGGCCCAAGTGGCCGCGGCTCGGCCACCGGCTGGAGGCGACCAAGGGCCAGGGGGGGTCGGACCTGCGCGCCGAGACGACGACGGGGTCGATCCACCTGACGTTTGAGTAGTTGTATTTAGTTTACAAAATTAAATTGCCGTGTCGATCAATTCCACCAGCGTCTGCAGCGGCTCTGCGCGCAGCCACGGCGAGTGGCCGCTGGCGATCTCGACGGCGCGGGCGCCCCAGGCGACGGCGCAGCGGCGCTGCAGCGCGCGGGGGACGAGGCGGTCGTCGGCGCAGACGACGAGCGTGGCCGGGATGTCGCGGATGTGGCCGGGCTGCACGGCCACGGGGGCGTCGTGGGCGGCGCGGCTCTGGTCGACGATGGCGTCGACGGCGCGGCGGACCGAGACGTGGTCGGGCGGCAGGTCGTGGCAGAAGAGAGGAGCGACGCAGTTCCGCTTGAGCACGAGCCGGTCCGGCTGCAGCGCAAAGATCCAGTCGGCTTCCGGCAGGGCAGCCGCCTCGGGACTGCCACCGACCAGCGCCGTCAGCCGCGCGGCCTCAATGGCCGTCCCCGGCGGCACGTGCAACGGCAGGTGCCAGGCGCCGTGGGCGAGGAGAATCGTAGACATTGGGGGGGATGACAGAAAGAGGGAGAGGAAGAGAGGAGGAAGATGGAGAGAGAGAGAGGAGGAGTGGAAAGAGAAAGAGAAAGAAGAAGAGAAGAGACAAGTGCTGCCATGCTCGAGATGGCTCTTCATATCGGACCTCGGACAGCTAGGAAATGCCATGAGACCATGAGGACATGAGGACATGAAGCTATGAGAGGGAGGACATGACCATGAAGGAGAGGAATGATCGTTTCGCGTCGAGCTTACGTGAGCGGGACTGACCGAGACAAGGTGAGGAAGGAGCGATCGAGGAGAGTTCTATGTCTATCACGTTTATGGAAGTATACACAAGTACTGAAAAAGTACTGAAAAAACAAATACAAAAACAAATACAAAAAAAAACACTGAAAATGCCGTTTATCCATGCTAGAACACATCCGTCCTACACCCTCCCCAGCATCCCCTGCGGCGTCCCCGCCTTGGAGACGAGGGCTGCCACCCCTCCGGCCAGACAGACGATGCCGCTGAAGAGGGTGGAGTGGAGATAGTCGCCCGAGGCGTGCAGCAGACGGCCGCTGATGGGAGGACCGATGAGGACGGCGACAGAGGACACGCACATGGACATGCCAATGTACGTGCCCATGTTGCGGGGGTCGACGACGCAGACGGAGATGGCGGCGGAGGCGCCCGAGATGATGGTGCCGGAGACGAAGCCGAAGACGACGGAAAAGACAATCAAGCCGGCATTGGTGGTGGCCTTGGTCAGGCAGAGGATGACGATGCCGGTGGACAGGCCGCCGGCAGCCAGGACGTTGAGGCGGCCGAGGCGGTCGGCGAGGATGCCGGGGATGACGCGGCCAAAGGTGGAGGCGGCGTTGATGATGGCCAGCAGGTACGAGGCCAGGGTGGTGTCCATGCCGCGGGCGACGGCGTACGAGGGCACGAAGAAGAGGGGGGTGAAGAAGCCGAGGAACATGAGGAAGACGGCGAGGACGAGCAGGACATAGTCGAAGCGGCGCCAGGCCGACCAGATGAAAAAGGTCGTCTCCCGGGGCGGCAGCCGCGGGCGGATGGTGGCGACGGCGGCGGCCAGGGCCAGCAGCATGACGAAGCCCATGATGCGCACAGCCCAGCCGAAGCCCAGGTGGGCGGCCACGCCCGGGTTGTTGAGCATCCGGCTCAGCGCGATGGGGAAGATGACGCCGCCGACGGACGACCCGCTGATGGCCAGGCCCAGCGCCGCCCCGCGCTTCTTGTCGAACCACTGCATCACCGCCGCCAGGCTGGGCACCTGCATGCAGCCGGTGCCGGCGCCCAGCAGCAGGCCTTGCGCCAGCATGAACTGCCAGTACTCGCGGCACAGGCTGGTCATCATGACGGCGAACACGACGACGAAGGCCGACGGGACGAGGAGCTGGGATTAGCACGAAGATTGAAAGAAAAAAAGAAGACGAAGACGAAGAAAAGGAAAGAAAAGAAAAAAAACGAAAAAAAAAGAAAGAAAAGAAGGAAAAAAAACTCACCCACTCGCCATACCGGTCAAACAACGGCCCCGAGAGCGCGGCCAGGAAAAACTGGAAAAACGCCGTCAGGCTGCCGATCCAGGCAATCGCGTCTGCGCTCTTGTCCGTCATCTGGTGCGTCATATAGTACTCCTGGAACACGCCAAACGAGCTGATGAAGCCCAGCGTCGCAAACGACACGCAGCCCGCCCCCGTCGCCACCAGCCACGCTCGCAGCCCGCCATCCGGGGCCGGTCCATAGTCGGTCTTGGCCGGGTCCATCTCCATGTCGGCAACCTCCATGTCGGTGCCGCTGTCCACGACACCGGCGAGCGGTTTGGATGCCATGGTGTAAGTCGGGAGTCATCGAAGGAGCAGTCGGGTCGAGCAGTCGAGTCGGGTTGAGCAGGTGTCCAGCCGTGTGCAGTCGGGTGCCCAGTCCGGAAACTCTGTCGACCTCTTATACAGATTCCGTGCTCCGTTCCGGGCTCGGCACCCGATCGGCATCGGACTCGGCGTCAGCACGGCTGAACAATGAGGCGTCCCGGCAGCCAATCAGAGAGCGACAAAATCGGCAAATTCGCGTGGGCCGACTTTCTCGCCTTATCCCCGAGTTTCCAGACTCATGTATTAGAACCCGCCGCTGCGGAACACGACGTCGCCCTGCTGCCATCCCCTAACCTCGCGTATCCAGTTGTGCCCAATGCCCGAACCCGAGATCCGCCGCCGAAGACGACCTGCTGTGTACGCTTGGCGATCACCCCTGCTCCACTGACCACTAACACGCGCAGGAGCTGCACCCTCTGCAGACGTCGCAAGATCCGCTGCAGCCGAGAGACGCCCTGCAGCAACTGTCTGCGGTCCCGCAAGCATGTCGTCTGCGTCTACGAAGACCTGCCGGCCCGTTTGCGCGAGCAGCCGGCCGACACCGTCGCCACCGTCGCCACCGTCGCCACCGTCGCCAAGGACGCGGCGTTTAGCCTCGCCGACCACATGCACTACCCGACGCCGATCGGGACGGCAGCTCTGCGGCCGAAGCCGACGCCCAGCGGCGGGACAATTGCGTCGACGTCGACGGCCGCGGCGACGCCGATGTCTTCGCCCTTGGACGATACCACGGGGCGGCCCGAGTACGGCGTGTCGAACCCGCACACGGTGGTGGAGTCGCCCCGAAGCGACGACGACGTGCAGTCCATCTGGGCGCGCATCCGCCGCCTCGAGAGCCAGCTGCAGGATGCCCGACGACACGCCGCCACTCTCGGGTGTGCCGGGCCCGCAGCAGCGCCGGAGCCGTCCGGGCCGACGCGGCACTACATGCCGTGGCCGGAGCACTGCACGAGGTGTCTCATGGGCGAGTTTTTTGTCAACCAGGATGGTCGGGATGGGGCTGAGCGAGAGCCAGATGAGCCAGACCGAGACCGACGGCGGCAGCGGCAGATTCCCAGCCGCAGCGTGATGCACAAGACGCGGCTGTTTGGCCAGAGCCACTGGATCAACAGCATCGTGGGCTTCCGCGACATATTTGACATGGTGGAGCCGCTGATTGCAGAAAAAAAGACGTCGACCGTGCTCGCCGACATGCGCCGGCTCAAGCACCTGAGCCGCCTCATCAAGGCCCTCCGCGCCCCCGTCTGGCCGCCGCCGCCGCGCCGCGTCGACCTGCCGCCGCGCCCCCTGGCCGACCAGCTGGTGGCCTGCTACCTGCGCAGCACCGAGAGCATCCTGCGCATCGTGCACATTCCGTCCTTTCGGCGGGACTATGCGGGTGTTTACGAGGCTCTGCCGCCGATCAGTGGTAGCGGGGTCGGCTTCAACGACGGCATGTTTCTGGTGCAGCTCAAGCTGGTGCTGGCGATCGGGGCGATGACGCACGAGGACTACGCGGCGCTGCGTCCGCGGGCGGTGCACTGGGTGCACGAGGCGCAGTGCCGGCTGGCCGAGCCCGAGTTCAAGCAGCGGCTGACGATGGGGTCGCTGCAGGCGCAGATCCTGCTGCTGGTGGCGCGCGAGAGCGTGGGCCAGGGCAGCGGGCTCGTCTGGGTGGACGTGGGCCAGCTGCTGCGGACGGCCATGGCGATGGGGCTGCACCGGGACCCGACGCGGCTGACTAAGCAAAGCAGCCGGCGAGTGGCGGAGATGCGGCGGCGGCTGTGGAACACGATTCTGGAGCTGGCCGTGGGCGCGAGCCTGGACGGGGGCACGCCGGTGCTGCTGTCGCTGGCCGACTTTGACACGCGGCCGCCGGGGAATTTTGACGACGACCAGCTGGGCGACGTTGACGGTGACGAAGACAGCGGCGACCACCGAGACGCCAAAGACGATCCGGCCATCCTCACACAAACCTCTCTGGCCATCGCCCTGCGCAAGACGTTTCCGCTGCGGCTGGCCATCGCCCAGTGCCTCAACGACCTGAGCCCGACGCGGGCGTACGCGGACACGATGCGGCTGGACCGGGAGTTCCGGGCCGTCTACCGGACGCTGTGCGAGACGCTGCAGAAGCTGGGCGACGGCCTCTGCCCGCTGTCGCTGTCGCTCGTCGACATTGTCATGCGCCGCTTTCTCATGTGTCTGCACGTGCCCTTTTTCGGCGCCGCCCTCTGCGGCGACCCGACCTATGCGGCCTCGCGCCGCATCGTCGTCGACACGGCCATCAGCATCTGGCACGCCGCCTGTCCGGCAGTGAGCCTGGCCACGGCCGTCGCGGACGGGCCCGACGGCGTGGACACGGGCGCCGACTCGGAGCTGGTGCGCATCGTGCTGCTGGGTCCAGGGGCCGTGCGCAAGCTGGCCATGCAGGCGGGCCTGCTGGTGGCGGCCGAGCTCAAGTTTCAGCTGCTCGAGGACGACGCCGTCCAGGGCGGATCTCGCCTGCTGCTGGGTGCCGCGACCGCAATGACACCGCGCGTGCCGGTGCGGCCGGACCTGCTGGCCGTCCTCAACAGCTCGTGCGCCTGGAGCCTGCGCGGCATTGTTGAAGGCGAGACCAACGTCAAGGGCTACCTGCTGTGGCGCATGATTCTGGCCGAGATTGACGGCCTGCGCCGGGGCATGCTGGGGGCGGGGACGACGGCGGAGACGCGGGTGGCGCTGGCGCGGGAATTGCTGGCGACGGCCGAAGACGCCGAGACGACGTGTCTGCCGATTCTGGAGCGCCATCTGGCGGAGCTGCAGGCGAGTCAAGCTCAGGGGCCTTTGGCGGCGCCTTCCGACATGTCGGGGCTGGGCGAGCTGCCGGGGTCCGGCGAGCTGCCGCTGGACATGGACCTCGGGCTGATGCCGGAGCGGATGGAGGACTGGGATCTGCTGATGAGCGATGCGCAGACGCTGAACTTGGGCTACGGCGAGCCGCTGAACTGGCTCTGTGCGAGCGAGCCGTGGAGTCAATTTGATTAGGGTCAATTGCGATTAATAAGCCAACTTAATAATCTAAATTACTCGAGTTTGCACAACTCGGGCACCCGCGACGCGCCAGGGCCGACCAGGTCGTCGAGGTAGGCCAGCAGGGCGTCGAGGGGCACCATGTCGAGGCGGCCGAGGGCGGGATGGGAGGACTGGAGCACGCGGCCGCCAAAGAGCACGCGCACCTTTGCTTCATGAGAGTCGGTGGCCTCCCACAGCTCGACGACGACCTCGCTGCCCATGCCAGGCCAGACCATGGCGTCGGCCTGGAGGATGGACAGGAGGCGGCTGAGGCTGCCGTCGTGGGCGACGTTGTGGCGGTAGCGGATGTCGTTTTTCAGAGTAGCGGCGGCCCGCAGATGGTCGGCCAGCTGGCCGGGCCAGACGCCCCAGGCGCCGACGCTGGCGGCCAGCGAGCGGGCGTCGTCGCGGTAGAGGCGGCTGTACTCCCACTGGCCGAGGCGGAAGACAGCGTCGCGCAGATCGGCAGAGACGCCGGCGACGGCGGGCCGGCCGTGGCACTGCCGCGCCGACAGGCTGTCGTAGTAGTGGTCGATGCTGGCGTGGAAGCCGCGGTCGTCGTCCCGGTCCACGCCGGAAGCCGCGTCCAGCGCCGGAAACACGCGGCGGTGCAGCGCCTGCAGGTGGGCGGCCCAGGCCGGCGCCGTCGCGGCACCGCCCGTCATGTCGGCCCACAGCCGCGCCGCGGCCGGACAGGCGTACTGCGGCTCCAGGGCGTCGAAGCCGGGCGGCTCGACGGTCAGCGGCAGGTCCGCCGTCGTTTTTGTTTCGGTCGTGCCCCCCGTCATGCCGCCCCAGACCATCGACGCCGTCTGGCTGGTGATGGGGTTGTTGGTGACGCGAAAGACGACGCGGTCGCGCCAGGCGGCGGCGTCGTCGTCGTCGTGCGCCGGCAGGAACCCCAGCAGGCCGTGGTAGACGTCGTAGAGGTCGGCGCCGTGCTGCCAGGCGTCGGCCAGGCCGCCGGCCGTCAGCTGCGGGAACTGGCAGCCGGCGCCGCGCCAGCCGGGCGCCGCGGCCACAAACGGGTTGCTCCCGTCAAACGTCGGCTGCAGAAACGTCGACCCGTGCGTCTTTTGTCCTTTGTCGTCCCCCTCTCCGTACACCCGCACGCGTGCGTCGCACGCCCACTCGTACGGCTCCCGCGGAAACCCGTTGGCCGCGTACGGCGTCCGCTTGTGGTGCCGCTGCACCACCTCGACGTACCGCAGCCGGTAGTCGTGCGCCGGCGGCACCGCGTATTCGGCCCGCCGCACGTGCGGCATGTTGCACCAGTTGTACGTCCCGTACGGCACGCCCGCCGGGTTCGCCGACCCGCTGTACACAAACCCGTACGCCCCCTCGGTTCCGTCGCCCCCCAGCGCCGCCGTCAGGTTGTTGAGCGCGCTCGCCCGCGGCGGGTGCCATGCGCTGCCCGGCACCGGCGCGTCCGGCTGGTCGGGGTGGCCCGCGGCTCGCTCGTCGGCCGGTGGAAGCCGCTGGCGGATGTGCGTCGGCAGACCGGCCAGCAGCAGGTACACAGCCAGCAGCAGGCTGATGCCCACGGCAGTGCGCGTGGCCAATAAGGACATGATGTTGTAGGGAGGTCGTTTCCTCTACGTTCATTGACGTGTTTGTACATAATCAATAATCACAAACCACGTGACCACACCACGTGATCACACCACGTGATCACACCACGTCATCGTCGGCCAGCACGTCCACCTTGCGGTACCGCACCTCCCACTGCAGCCAGTGCTCGATGCCAGGGACGTGCACGCCGAGGGTGGGCAGCGCCACCAGCCGCAGGCGCTGGTCGTCCTGGCGCCGCGCGCGCTCCCAGCAGTGCAGGGCATAGACGGCCTTGTCGTCGACCGTCTCGCCGGCCTTGGCCCGCGCCTGCAGGGCTTCGGCCTCGGGCGTCCAGTAGGGCGTGCCCTGGAGGGCCCAGCCGATGTCGCCGACGGCGTAGAGGGCCGGCAGCGTGTAGCGGGCCTTGCCCGGGGCGCAGGCCTTGAGGGTGCGGGCGAGGGCGAGGGCGTCGGCGGCGGCCAGGGCGGCGCGGAACGGCTGGGCGTGCGCCCGGGCAAACGGCTGCAGCACGACGCTGACCGGCAGGCGCGTGCGCGTGCGCACCCAGAAGCGGCCGTCGTACAGGTTCCAGCGCGTCCAGGCGCCCCAGCCCCAGGCCGCCGGCGGCCGGTCCCAGCGCCGGGCGATGTGCAGACAAGGAAAGCGGACGACGGGCGTGGTGTCGCGGCCGCCGCTGCGCGCGGGCGACGGGTAGGGCGCGCGGGCGAGGTGCCAGGTCGACGTGGCCGCCAGAGGCACAAAGTAGACGCTGCCGACGGCAAAGGCAAGCCGTTTTGGTGGGTTGTGAGTTGCCAGATCCGGAAAGAGCGCGTCGACAACAGACGGCAGCTGCGACACGGGCGTCGGCCGCGCCTCGGGCGTCACCAGCGCCAGCAGCCGCTGGATGGCCACGGCGGCCACGGCCCGCAGGTGCGCGCGCCGCTGCGCCCGCGTGGCCGCGGCGTACCAGACGCCGGCGGGCGAGGCCGGCGGGCGGCGCGGGCGGCGGAAGTGCCGAGAGAGCTGCGGCAGCCGCACGACGGCGGTGCCGGTGTTGGTGGTGAAGCGGACGAGGGCGCGGTGGCGGACGAGCAGGCGGCGGGCCTCGGCCTCGTGGGCGGCGGCGCGGGCGTGGCAGCGGGCGGCCAGGCGCAGCACGGCGGGCTTCTGCAGGGCCTGGGGAAGCGAGTGGCGGCGGACCAGATGGCGGAGGGCGTTGCGCAGCGTCAGCGTCGGGTCGGCGTTGGTCGGGTCCTCGAACCAGGGCACGCCGTGGGCCTCGCACGTGGCCACGAGCCGGTCCTTGGCAAACGGCAGCAACGGCCGGTACACGGCGATGCCGAGGTCCTCGACGTCGAGGGGGGGCAGCACCGGAGCCACCCCTTCTCCGGCCGACCAAAACGACTCCGGCCCCCCCATCTCGACCTGCCCCTCCATGTCGGCCCGCAGGGCTGCCTTGATGCGCCGCCGCTCCCGGCCGCTCGGCTGCATCTCCACGTACGGATGGGCCTCGCGCTGGTCGTCGAGGAAGCCGCTCTGGTGCACGCCGTAGAGGCCGCGGCACTCGGGAATGTCGGTGGCCGCCCGCATCCCCCGCAGCCCGCGGATGCCCCCGTGCAGCCCGTAACCCGACAGCAGCCGCATCAGCACCGTCTCGTACTGGTCGTCCTCGTGGTGCGCCACCAGCAGCGAGAACAGGCCCGACACCGCCAGCCGCTCCCCCAGCCGCCGGTACCGCAGCCGCCGCGCCAGCGTTTCCACTGCTCCTTTTCCCTGCTCTTCTGTCTTGTTCGGCCACCGCAGCTGCCACACCTGCGCCTGGTGCCCCAGCTGCGCGACCGCCTCCGCCACCCGCCGCGCCTCCTCGCCGCTGCCCGCCCGCAGCCCGTGGTCGATCACCAGCGCCCGGAACCCGCTGCACGCCGCGTCCCCCACCCGCACTCGCGCGTCCTCCCGCCGCAGCGCCGCGCACAGCCACGCCAGCGCCATCGAGTCCACGCCGCCGCTGATCGCCAGCCCCACCCGCCGCGGCCGCCGCGCCCGTCCCTGCGGGATCCGCGGTGGTGCTGCCGCCCGCAGGGCATCCCGGAACTCGAGCACCGACACCGGCTGCGCAATGCGGTGCAAGGGCGGTGCAACGAAAAGAGGTGGCATCAAGGCGGCTTGTTTTGTCAAGCTTGAAAGACCCGCTTTTCTTTCTTTCTGCCGATTTCTGCTAGCGCTTTATGCACTTACAGGCGGTTGCCGCATCGGGACGTGAAACTACACCTGTCTTTGTCATTCTCACTAACGCTCTCGGCTGCTTAAACTCAGAGATCCTCTTCATCTCCATCCTCTTCCTCTTCCTCCTCGGAAGATCTCTCGGTGTAAAGAGCCGCAATGTTTTCAAAGTCGGGGTCGTCGACCAGATACTGCACCTGTACGCCGTCCTCCATCGCATCGCCCTCGTCATCGGAATTGTCTGCAAAATCAAGAAACGCACGGCTTCGCACCGATGGCTCGGACCACATGCGGATGCTGCGGCGCGGCCTCTCATTGTCCTCCGGACCCTCGGTCTTCACTTCGCCTTCTGCCTCGCTGTCCCAGTCCGAAAAGAAATCCAGCGGATCCACGCCATGCGCCTGCTGCACTCTGCCATCCGCCAGCTGCCGATAAAACCACCAGCTGCGTGTGGGATGGGCACCTTCTGGCTTCTTGGTCTTCCAAAAACACACTCTACCATCATATCTCCTGCTCCCGCTCCGGCTCTCGTCATGCAGCCGTTTCCATCCGGTCCTGGGCACCCGTGCCCACCGCCAGAATGTTGTCTCGCGCTGGCTGCGCCTCGCGTTGCGCCTGTCGGCTGCTTTGGCCGCTGCAGCTTTGGCCGCGCTGGCTGCCGCCTCCTCTGGCGTCTCGTGCATCTCGTTGTCATCCTCCACCTCATCCTCTAGCGCCGCACTTTCCCCTTTCGCTCTCGCCGCCCACGCCTTGATCGAGACCCGCTCATTGACTGTGTAGGGATGGGTTCTTTTTTTATGCATGATCTCCTGCCAGCTGTCGTCGGCGCTGAGGGCATCTTCATAATCCTCCTCGTCATCCTCTTTCCAGGCTAGGAGATTGTCTTCGTATTCACTGTCGTCCTGGAAAATGCCGTTGTGGTCGGCACCCCAATCTGGCCGGAACACGCCAAAGTTGCGCAGCGCGGCTGTGCAAGAAATGCAGTCAAAAAACGCCAATCGAGGCATGGTCGACGGGTCCCAGACGAACGGCCCCGTGCGAAAACACGTATCCGCCAACTCCACCGGGCTGACAGAGGTCTCCTTGTTCACAAAGGCCAGCAGAGCCGTCTCCTGGACGAGGTGGATGTCGTTGAACTGATGAGAGGGCGACCTGGCATCGTCTTCTGAGCGCACCTGGAACGACTCGAGCTTCAGGCCAGGAATGGCGGCCATGCCATGCACGGCCTTGCCGCCCAGCGGACGGCATTCGCACAAGAACAGGTGGCGCAGGGTCGATGCGTGCCTCTCGACGAGCTGGACAAGGGCTTCTTGGCCCGGGAGCCGAACGTCTGTCAGATGCAGCGTCTGCAGCGACGGCCAGTGAGGCTGCTGCTGTGCAAAGAGAAGCCCGCGCACGGCTCGCGCATGAAGCGTGCGTATATGCGGCTGCCCAGCAGACGTCCCAATGCGCTCGAAGCAGAGGGTCAAGCGATGGAGGCCGGCTGCGGCCTGCAGGCAGCGGGCCATGACGGCCAGCTCTTCCCGGCTGCTAGGAAGCAGAGGCAGACACAGGTCCAACGTGGTGAGGCCGGCAAACAGATCCGGGCTGTCGGCATAGAGGTGGAACTGGTCGGGGCGGCAAAACCAGCCGCTCAGGTGCAGGGCCCGGAACTGCTGGCCCAATGCGGCCGGCAGCCAGCTGTTCTGGGATTGGAACAGGTCGTCGGGGGGCGTGTAGATGGGGTTGAAGGGGGGGTTGTGGATGTCCATGATTCCGCCCACCTCGGAAAGTTGCTGGAAGATGTTGGGCTGCAAGTAGTAGCCATCGCGCACGGCCAGCGTCCGGTCCCAGGGCATGGGCATGGCCACAAACGTGCGCAGTCTGGTCATCTTCTGGATGGCGCTGGTGATGTCTCGCGCTGCCGCCGCCATCCCGCCCGGCACGGCCCAAAAGGCATCGGCCACCATGCTGCGGAGGCGCGCATATGTATTGCGCTCCTCGGTGTCCGTGCAGTCTTCCACGAAATTGGCGAGCCGAATGCTCTCCTTCTCCAGGAGATCGTACCAGACGAGCTGCGTGGGCAGGCTGGCCAGGTGTGGACTGTTGGCAATGTTGAGAAAGTGGTCCAGGTCGCGCTTTGCCTTGGAGAGGCCAACGATGCCGTAGAGAAGGGCTTCCGCCGTCTGCTTGAACTTGGAGTGCGTCAGACGCAGAGCCTTGAGCTCTTCCGCTCCCAGGCGTTCGGCGATCTCCTGCACCAGTTCCAGGGGGATCTTGATCAGAGACATGATGAAGGGTGAAGAAAAAGGAAAAAAAAAAGGCAGAGTAGAATAGAGGCAGCCTTGCCTATTTAACGCAGCTGGCCAGGCTCCGCCGTGGAATCTTTGCTTGCCCCTCCTTGGCCGATGGCTGCCTGGTTGGCCGACATGAACATGCAGGGTCCAACGGTTACTGGCCAGAAGAGTGAATGCATCACACCCGAGAAAATTCACTCTTGAGAAAAACAGTCGGATGCCCGTCGTAATAGACGGCCCTTTAGCGCACTTCTCGCCTTGTGCCTTCCCCATTACAGAACCCATCGCGCCTTCCCTCTTAGACGCCATGACCGGGCCAAAGAGGAAGTCGCGATGTAGGATGTACTTGCCAGCTCTAGCGACCCACTTTTCAAAAATTCAATAGCTCTAGCTAAGCTTCCAACTGTAAGCCGATTTCGCAGCTTCAACCTTTACCGACTCACATTACTTTTTCTCCTCCAACAACACAATGGACTACACCACGGCGCTGCTCGCGGGCGCGGTGGCGGGCACGTCGGTGGACCTGAGCCTGTTCCCGCTGGACACGCTCAAGACGCGGCTGCAATCGGGGGCCGGGTTCTGGGCCAGCGGCGGCTTCCGGGGCGTGTACCGGGGGGTGGGCAGCGCGGTGGTGGGCTCGGCGCCGGGGGCGGCGCTCTTTTTTGTGACCTACGAGGGGGTCAAGGGGGTGGTGGGCGGCCCTGCAGCAGCGGATGGCAGTCCCAGCGTCCACATGCTGGCGGCGTCGCTGGGCGAGATTGCCGCGTGCGCCGTGCGGGTGCCGACCGAGGTGGTCAAGCAGCGGGCGCAGGCGGGCCAGCACGCGTCGTCGGCGGCCGCGCTGATGGCCATTGTGCGCGGGCCGCACGTCGTGCGCAGCCTGTACCGGGGCGCCGGGGCCACGGTGCTGCGCGAGGTGCCTTTCACCATGGTGCAGTTTCCGCTGTGGGAGGCGCTCAAGGGCTGGCGCGGGCGGCAGCGGCGGCAGCGGCGGCAGGACCCGAAATCAGCATCGGCAACAGTCACTGCCGCCGAGAGCGCCGCCTTTGGCAGCCTCGCCGGCGGCGTGGCCGCGGCCGTCACAACGCCCCTCGACGTGCTCAAGACGCGCATCATGCTGAGCGCAGAGCGCCAGGCCCTGCTGCCGCTGGTCCGCGACATTGTCAGCCAGCACGGCATCCGGCCCTTCTTTGCCGGCATCGGCCCCCGGGTCACCTGGATCAGCGTCGGCGGCGCCATCTTCCTCGGCAGCTACCAGTGGGTCACCAACACGGTCGAGAGCGTCCGAGGCCAGAGGCGGTGACGAAACAACCCTGCTCCCTGGCTTGTACGGATAGATGTAGTATCCTGCGTATATACATAGAAAAGATTCCTCTTGGCTACGCTGCTGCTGCGGCCACCGCCGCTGCTGCTTCCATTACTGATACCGGCGACTCGGGTGCCACCACCGGTGCTTCCGCCGGCTTCCACTTGATCTCTTTGCGTCCGTTGGCCTTGTAGTAGAGCAGGATGTCGCTGCTGTTCTTCCAAATGTGCGCCCGCACCGTGGCGAGGCTCATTGCATTGGGAAGGCGCTGCAATTAGCCCAGAACTCAAGGAACGGCGAAAAAGGAGGAAAAAAAAAAAAAAAACTCACCTGCTCGTTGCAGTACAGCTCAAGGTACTCTTCCGGCTTGAGCTCGTCCTCCGGCTTGAGCTCGTCCTCTGGCTTGTCCACTTCCGCCTCCTTTCCCTCCTCTCCCTCCATCTTCTCGGCCACGTAGGCCAGAATCTTCTTCACCCGCAGCATCCGGTTCGCGTTCAGCCGGCTGCTGCCGTCGGGCGTGGCTATGCTCGGCAGCTCGTCGTGGTACGGGATCAGCAAAAACGAAATCTTGACCGCCTCCTTGGGCGTCGCGCTGTTGGCCAAGAGCGCCTCCGCCAGCCACATGGGCGCGCACTTTTCGATCGTGTCCACGTCCCGCGCCCGCCCCATCGTCGCCACCCGTCCCCGGTACAGCTCGATGCTGCCGCCCTGCGCCTCCTCCTGGATCAGCACCTTGGTGTTGGGCGGCAGCGCCAGCGCCGGCGCCTCGTCCGTCTCGCACGGCGTCAGCCGCGTCGCCACCGCCTGCAGAGGCTGCTCCACCACCTGCCGCTCGTACTCGTGGTGCAGCCGCTGCACAAACCCGCCGAAGCAGTCGTCCACCTCCTTGATCTCGTGGCTCGACCCTGTCTCCGACTGCTCTTCCGTCTGCTCCGTCTTCTCCGCCTTGTCGTCGCCCGCCTTGTCCGCCACGCTCGTCGACGCAGACCGGCCCAGCTTCTTTGCCCCAAACGACATGCCCATCCGGAACTTTTTGCCAAACGCGCCTTTGCCTTCCTTGTCTTTCGCCTCCTTGTCTTTGGCTTCTTTTTCCTTGGCCTCCTTCTCCTTGACCGCCTCCGTCTTCTCCGGCTCTGCTGGCTTGGGTGGTGCCGGTGCCGGCGATCCGCTGTTGGTTTCGGCCACCGAGATGCCGCTGGAAAAGTAGTCGTCCTTCTCCACCGACGGCCGGCTGACCTGCGACGTGCGCTTGTCCAGCGGGGTCAGTGGACCATTGGCCCCCAACCTAGCCGGGGGCAGCTGGGGCGTGGCGAGCGCGATGCCCGGCGTGGGAGGTACCGCATCGGCGTCGGTGGTGCCGGCATCCAGCTGGCCAGGCAGACCCGTTCCGGCGGCCTGGGCGGCTTGGACGCGCTTCTCGACCGCTTCGTTCATCTTGAGACGGAAAGCGTCATCGCGCCGGATCTCTTCGTCCAGCAGGTTGGCAAAGAGGTAGCGGATGATCCATTTGCCGAGGTTGACTGGGGGTCAGAGAAGGAAAGAACGAAGGAAAGAACGAAGGGACTCACTCCTCTGGTCTTCTCGACACTCAAATGGCTCATCCAGCACAAGCTCGTCGGCATACATCTCGGCGTCAAAGCAGTTGTACTGCTCCAGCACCACCATCAGGTTGCCCGAGCTGACGTCGATCGAGCACCACGGGGCCACGGCCTCGGTCGTGTTGACCTCGGGCTCGACGTCTTCGAGATGGCGCTTGCCGAACTTGCGTATTTGCTTGCACTATCGAGTCAGACAAAGAGTCCATCATATCATATCACCGCCGGGCACTTACGTTGACCAGATCCCACAGGAGCACTTCGCCGGCCGTGTCCAGCGTCAAAACCCGCCGCCGGTCGTTGAGCAGCCGGTGCTTCACCAGACCAAAGTTGCCCTCGATCGTCTCCACGGGCAGATGATGCACCGGCTCGACCACGTCGTCGGCCGCGTCGTCCACCACGACAATCTCGGAGCCCTTGCGGCTCATGGCCCCGCCCGTGTGCACGCTGGCACCGGACAGCGTGGCCACGTCGGCTGCCCGCCGCGCCGGGAAGGACGCCGTGTTGGAGATGCGCAGGATCGCGTGCGCGGGAATGTTCTCGGGCAGGCCCGCCGGGGGCCGTCCGCTGCCAGTGACGGTGGACACCGACGAGCTGTGCGGACGCATTGTATCTGATGGCGAGAACGGCCGCGGTGCCTGGGCTTGGGATTGAGCTTGGGCTTGCGCCTGAACCTGAGCCTGGAGGCTCTCCAGCGCGGCTCCGGTGTCGACGTCGGCCCAGCGGTTGATGGACGAGCTGGCCGTGGCGGTCCAGAGAAAGCCGTCCGTGGCCACGACGCGACCGACGCTGTCGTGCTCCTTGGCCACGGCCACGCTGAGCCCGTCGTCCATGTCGTCGACGAGGCTGCCGCGGACGTCCGTCTTGGCCACGAGCCCCGAGCGGTCGGACGAGTAAAAGATGCCCAGGTCCGGCCGGTTCGAGAAGAGCGACCACACGCTGGCGCTGTGCATCGTCAGCGTGTGCATGCAGCGACCGGCCGTCACGCTCCAGACCTTGATTGTCTGGTCGCTGCTGCCCGTCATCACCGTGTCGCCCGCCTCGTTGACCAGGATCGCCCGCACGTTGTCCGTGTGGCCCACAAACTTGGTGATGTTCTTGCCCGTCCGCGGATCCCACAGCCGCACCGTCGACTCCGGTCCGCCGCTCGCCAGGATGCTGTGCGTCGCCCGCAGCGCGTACACCGACCCCTTTTCCGTGTGCTCCTCGCCGCTGACGTCGATCGACAGCGTCTCGCCCCCGCCCGCCAGGTCCCACAGGTAGATGCGCCGGTCCAGCCCGCCCGACGCCACCCAGCTCGCCGCCTGCCCGGGGCTCGCCACACACTTGACATAGTCTGCGTGCTTGCCCAGCAGTGCCGGCTCGGCCTCGGGCGCGTCCCGCGGCCGCCAGATCTTGACCAGCAGGTCCGACGACGCCGTCACCAGCGCCGCGTTGTTCTGCGCCAGCGCGATGTCGTTGATCCAGTGCGTGTGTGCCTGCGTTTGCGTCCGTGATGTCGCCGTCTGCTTCGGAGGTGTCTTGGTCTTGTTCTCGTCTGCCGCCGTGTCCTTGTCCTTGTCGTCGCGCGTCTGGTCTAGGTGCACGTCCCAGGCGCATACCACGCCGTCGCGGCCGCCAGAATATCTGCCGCTGTCAGAAAAAAGCGGTCCAGCTGGAAGGCCCTGCACTCACAATATCGAATTGTCGCGGTCAAAGGCGAGCCCATTGACACCCAGCCGGTGGCCGACAGATTCTCCATCGATTTCAAGGACTACCGATCAGAAGAGAACAGACTTGGATGGCAAGAGACATACCATAGCTGATGTTCTGGCGCGCTTTTTTGGACGCCATAGTGAGAGAGGAGAGAGGAGAGAGGAGAGGAGAGAGGAGAGGAGAAGAGGAGGGGAGAGGAAGAGGAAAAGAGGGGAGAGATCACGAGATAAGGTGGCCCTGCGGCCGTGCTGTCATCTGGCCAAGGCAGATTAATTCAAAGGGAAGCTGTGGCGGAGAGAACAGGTCGCTGAGCGTCGCAGGCCGTGAAGTCGGGCCAGAACCAGAAAGAGGTGAAGCTGAAAGGCAGAGGAGCAGCGGTCGATCGACACCAACTTGCGCTGTAAGCTGCGGGGGACGGCAGGAGGTCCACTGTAATGGTAGCTGCGCTCCACTAGAGCAAGGCAGAACTGGCAGGTCACGGATAAATGTGCCTCCGTTATCAGATAAAGGCCCCACTAAAACTTTTTTCATTCTGCCGCTTCTTTTTTTCTGGTCAGTGGTTTTTTTTTTTTTTTTTTCCAATTTCAGTCGACAGCAGACAGACCACTTCATCTCGCACAGCCATGGACGACGTCAAACTCAGCAAGAAGCGGAAGCTCAAGGAGGCCAATGGTCTCAAAGCCGAAAAGCATGCCGACCGTGCGGAACGGAAAGCGGCAAAGAAGGCAAAATTGGCCGACGAGCGGCCGGTGAAGAAGTCGAAGAGCAAGAAGAGGAAGACAAGGGAGGAGGAGGAGGAGGAGGAGGAGGAATTTGAAGGTGTTGAAGAAGTTGAGGTTGAGGGAGCCGAGGAGATTGCCCATGATGAGGACAAAGAGGATGAGGTCGACAGCGACAACGCGGAGAGCGACAACGACAACGACGACAGCGAAAACAACGACGACGACAACGACGACACCGCGCTGGCACCCGCCCCCGAAGAGCCCGACAGCGAGACGCTGACGCTGCCACCGGTGGAGGGCAGCGACGGGGCGGTGCGAACGCGGTTTTCGGAGCTGGCGCTGTCGGAGCGGACGCAGCAGGGGCTGACAGACATGGGGTTCACGACGATGACGGCGATCCAGCAGCGGGCGCTGCCGCCGCTGCTGGCGGGCAAGGACCTGCTGGGGGCGGCGAAGACGGGGTCGGGCAAGACGCTGGCGTTTCTGGTGCCGGCGGTGGAGCTGCTGTCGTCGCTGCGGTTCAAGCCGCGCAACGGCGTGGGCGTCATCGTGGTGACGCCGACGCGCGAGCTGGCGCTGCAGATCTGGGGCGTGGCGCGCGAGCTCATGGCCCACCACTCGCAGACGACGGGCATCGCCATGGGCGGCGCCAACCGCTTCGCCGAGGCCGAGAAGCTGGGCAAGGGCATCAACCTGCTCGTGGCCACGCCGGGCCGCCTGCTGGACCACCTGACGAGCACGGCCTTTGTCTTCAAGAACCTGCGCTCCCTCATCATCGACGAGGCCGACCGCATCTTTGAGGTCGGCTTCGAGGAGGAGCTGCGCAAGATTGTGCAGATCCTGCCCAAGAAGCGGCAGACGGTGCTCTTCTCGGCCACGCAGACGCAAAAGATTGACGACCTGGCCAAGGTGTCGCTGCGGCCGAACCCGCTCTACCTCAACGTGGACGAGGAGAAACAGTTCAGCACCGTCGACGGCCTCGAGCAGGGCTACGTCGTGTGCCCGTCGCAGAACCGGTTCCTGCTGCTGTGGTCCTTTCTCAAGAAGATGGCCGGCAAGAAAAAGGTCATTGTCTTTTTCAGCAGCTGCAACTCGGTCGCCTACCACGCCAACCTGCTGCGCTACATTGACCTCGGCGGCGTGCTGGACCTGCACGGCAAGCAGAAGCAGGCCAAGCGCACGAGCACCTTTTTCGAGTTCTGCAACGCCCAGACCGGCATCCTCCTCTGCACCGACGTGGCCGCCCGCGGCCTCGACATCCCCGCCGTCGACTGGATCGTCCAGTTTGACCCGCCCGACGACGCCCGCGCGTACGTGCACCGCGTCGGCCGCACCGCCCGCGGCGCCCACGGCCGCGGTCGCTCGCTGCTCTTCCTCCTCCCCTCCGAGGCCGGCTTCCTCGGCTACCTGCGCGAGATGCGCGTTCCCGTCGTCGAGTACGAGTTCCCCACCAACAAGGTCCGCAACGTCCAGGCCCAGCTCGAGAAGCTGCTCGCCCAGAACTACTACCTCCACCAGGCCGCCAAGGACGGCCTCCGCGCCTACCTCCACGCCTACGCCAGCCACAGCCTCCGCTCCGTCTTTGACGTCCACAAGCTCGACATCGCCGCCGTCGCCAAGAGCTTCGGCTTCGCCAAGCCCCCCCGCATCGACATCTCCCTCGCCGCCAGCATGAGCCGCAACAAGCCCAATGGCGGCCGGAGAGCCTACGGCAGCCAGCCGCGGCAGGGCGGCAAGTTCAAGAGATAGTTTGCGTGTTTTTATAAAAATGTCGTGTTGCTTAGTCATTGAAAGATTATGTACATGTTGATTGGTCATCGTTAAAGGGTTATGTACCGGGTTGATTGCCATTGCTTGAAAAGGTCTGAATTCATACCCATCACTCTGCCTTTTCCATGTGTCCATTATTTTCTCTTTTTTTGTCATCCTATCCATCTATGTCCGTGGTGTCGCCAAGCCCAGAAAAGCAAAAGAAAGAAGAAAAACCCATGCCTGGTATCGTACATTCAATGCAGAACTTCCGTGGCGGGCTGCTCATGCTTCGCCGTGGACCCCTTACCACGCCACGTGCTGACAGCATCGATGCCCGCCGGGTAGCGCACCTCCTCGGTGCCGTAGGCGCGCGGCGTGAGCTTGATGAGGGTGTGCAGCGGGACGTTCATCCACGGGCTGCGGACCTGGTCCTTCTTCATAAAGTACGCGTAGATGCAGCGCAGGACGGCCTGGTGGGTGATGATGAGAATGTCCTCAGAGCGCTCCAGCTCCATGATGATGGGCTCGAGGCGGATGACGACATCGCGGTACGACTCGCCGCCGCGGTAACGGTAGTTGTACTTGTCCTCGTCGCGGGCGCGGAAGTCGTCGGGGAAATGGTCCTTGATCTCCTGGTACGTGTAGCCGTCGCAGACACCCGAGTCCAGCTCGTCGAGGGCCTTCCACTGCAGCTGGTTGTAGTGCTTGGGCAGGTGGCGGGCGGTGGCGATGGTGCGCTTGAGCGTCGACGTCCAGACGGTGAGCGGGCGGTCATCCTGGCGGGTTAGTGGACCTGGGGACTCGGAATTCCATGGAGACGGGGAAACGTACGCCGACAGACTGCCGCACGAGCTCAGGCAGCTTCAGAGCGTACTGCTCTCCCCGCGGCGACAGCAAGGCGTCGCCACCGATGCGGCCGTCGAGGTTGTAGATGGATTCGCCGTGCTGTGGGTCAGAATAAGAAAAGAAAAAGAAAAAAGAAAAAGAAAAAGAAGGGAAAAACGGAGAGAAAAAGAAGGGAAAAACGGAGAGAAAAAGAAGAAAAGGGAACACACCCGTGATAGCCAGACAGACCGGGGACGGATGTGCAGGTTCATGAGGTAGTAGACAACACGGCTCTGCAGGTAGTCCTTGATGCGGCTGATGATGACGCGGCTGCCGACGTCCATGATCTTGAGGTAGGTCAGCTCGCCCTCGTCGCCGTCGCCGTCGATGGTCTTGTAGACCTTTTCGTAGTTGCGTATGCGGTTGCGGAAGTCGAGGGCGGCCTGCTCTGGGTCCTGGCCCTTGTAGTCGGGGCTGGTGGTCTTGACGTCGCGGATGTTGGCCATGATGAGCTTCTCGTCGTCGCACTTGCTCTCGACAAAGAGCACCTCGATGCCGGCGGCGGTGCAGACGTCGAGGACGCCGCGGCGGCGCTCCTTGGTGGAGTTGGTGGCGTCCAAGATGCCGACGACGCCGCCGCTGGCGAACCACTTGAGCATGTCGTTGACGGCGGCCTCGGCGGCGATCTTGCGCAGGCGCTCGCCCTCGGCATTCTTAATGTCGAAGAACTCGGCGGGCGGCTGGGCGGCGTCCTTTCGGCGGTAGTTGCCGACATTGAAGGTCTGAGCGGGAATGGAGAGCCACTGCAGATAGCGCTGGGCTGGAGAGTTGGGGGAGGGGGTGTCAGCAGTGCCGTGCCGTGCCGTGTTCTCTGGGCATTGCGCATCGACATACCTTTCTGGGCAATGTAGCTCTTGCCCCGGGCGGGCAGCCCCACCATCACGACGCATACTTTGATGTCCTCGACCTGGACGCCGAGGCCGTTAGTACCCCGTGCCATGGCGCCGAGCAAAATGAGCAGCGATTGACAGCAGGTGCAGCAGGTGCAGCAGGCGACGTAAAATCAGGTCCCGTGCAGCGAGAAACGGGCGAGTGTGCTGCGTCTGTGGCGTGTCGGTGACGCGCCTTTGCCCACGACTTGCGGGAGATGCCGGGTAAAGCTATCGCTTGTGCCGAAGCTAGGCGAGGTGTAGGGCAGAGCTCGACTCAGCCCAGGATGCCAGCAGCAGCACGTTCAAAATAGCTTCGAGGCACTTGCCGCAGCTCGTGGAAAAAGGAAGGGAGGATCACAAGAAGAGAAATTCAAAAGAGGAAGAAGTCGAGGAGAAGAAGAATGGGGAGGTGGAAGGCACGGGTGCGGAAATGTACGGACGGTGAGGAATGGTGGAGACGCGGAGCGGAGACAAGGGAGAGAGCCGGGGTAAAGAGGAGAGAGAAGGGCGAATGAAGGGGATGCAGACTAGCAAAGTTGCGAGATAGCAGGAATCAAGATGTATGAGCAGATGGCAGATGTTGGGAAGAAGAACAGGAGGCAAGAGATGAAAAGAAGCAAGAGGGACCCAGACGAGCTAGGGCAGACGGTATAAGAGGCAGCCAAGGCAAGAACGAGGCAAGTGACTGCGTGACATTCCGGGGGCGGTGTGCCACACACCAGCAGCCCACTAAGACCACTGGACGAGGTCCCCTAATTGTCGCTGGCAGGCGCGCTGGGGTGGGCACGAGGTGTGCGGTGCCCCGGGCCAACGGCAGTCGGGGAACTGAGACCCACGAAAGCTCAGGCGACTGAAACGGCATGTGCAGGCGGAGGGCCCCAGACTGCGGCTCTCTCCACCCCCGCAGCTGGCAGCCCGGGCGGAGCTGCTGACTGGACCATTTAACATCCCGCTCGTGCTTGCGCTCTCTCTCTCTCTTTCTCCCCCTCTTTCTCTCTCTCCCTCTCTCTCTCTTCTGCCATTGCTGATTTCCTCTAGACCTGCTTTTTTTGGTCGTTTGTCTAGCGGCTCCATTGTCTCTGTTCACGTGCCCATCAATGGTTGCGACTTCCTCACGAACCCACTGCGGGACACCACGGTTGCGGGCAGGAGCAAATGCAGGGGCAGCGTCAGGTGACGGGAAAACGACGGCGCAAACGGGTAAAAAAGGAAAGACACTAAGGGGAATGGCGTCTGATACGGCCGCGCCACAGGTCACAAGATGGCCAGCCAGTCGCGCCTTCCGCGGGCAGATCAGCGGAGGCCAAGCGGTCCATTTGATTTGCGTCCAAGGGGACGCCAGCAGCAAAATACTCGAAGACCAAGCACAAGCACTCGAACACTTGAGCCTCGGACAGCAGCGACAACAACGACAACGACAGCAACGACAACAGCGAGCAGCGACAGCAATGACGGCAACGACGGCAGAAAACAACGAGAAACGCCATGACTCACTGGGCTGACGCTGAAGGTGTTGGCACGGGTGCGCAATGGCGCCGTGGACGTCGGCGGACCTGCCATGACGCCTCTCATCTTGTCGCCTCTGGGTCCCAAGACCGACTGGAGGGGACTGGTGGCGTCGTCGTCTCCGGATGTCGAAAGACAGTGAGGAGATGAATGTGGGGGTCGCACCGACTCGACAGCGGAGGAACGCCAGATGACGGCCCGACGTGACGAGACAGCACGTGACAACCGACGCGTGCAAGGCAATCAAGGCAATCCACGACAAGAAACCGCGTGACAACCGACGTTGGGCGACTTTGGCGACTTGGGGCTGTGGTCGTTGGACTTTGTCGTGAAAGAAAACCTCGTCGACCGATGCGACTGCTCAACCTATCTCCGATGACGCCAGCGGAACATCGATAACGATAGGCCTGAGAGCTCTTATCGATTGTCATTTCGCTTGACAGCACCCTTCTCCGTGTACCTGGAGAGTACCATTTGCCGAGGCCCGTGAGACTTGGCAGCGGCGCCGGAAGCAAAAACTGACCGATGCACTGGGCTCAAACTAGCTTTCTTCGCAGCTTTGAGCTGCTCATTTTCACATGTGCAAACGGGCAGAACTCCGTCTTACAGCCCTCTCATCCCCAACAAAAATCCCCAACATTTCAGCCATGTCTCGACTTAAAACGCCCGCCCATTTTGCTGTGTGCCATGGCTGTGGGCGCAATGGCTCAGAGATCAGCTCGCTTCTCGACTGCCCTGCACCATGGCGCCCAACGCGGGGACGGCCACGCCGCCCGATGACCCTCTCGGCTTCATGAACCGATTGTCCGACCACATCTACCTGTTCCGCCCGTCTGCGAGCACCGCGCCGATCGCTGCCGCCTCCAGTCATCCTGCACCGCCCAAGCTCGTCATCATCGCGACCTGGATGGGCGCCCGTGCCATACACATTGCCAAATATCTCGCTCCGTATCTCAACGGAGAGCTGTTTCCGGAGGGTCCGCAGCCGGCTATCCTGCTCATCCGCAGTGGCCGGTCCACCGTTTTTGCCGAGGCCGGTAACCACGATGCTGTGCAGCCGGCTGTGACGGTCATCCAGGGCTTTCTCAAGGAATGGGGCGACGACGAAGCGGCTGCCACCGACGCACCGCCGAGGGTGCTCGTCCACATCTTCTCCAACGGCGGCTGCATTTTGCTGGCTCACCTGTACGCCGCCCTCTCCAAGACCCAAGCCGGCTGCCTGCCGCCGCACGTCACCGTCTACGATTCCTCTCCAGGACACTTGCATTACAAAGGCGGCATCCACATGCTAGAGAGCAGTGTGACCCGCAAGCCCTGGCTGCACCGCATGGCCATGCTGCCCATCTTCCATCTCTTGATCATCGGCCACTGCGTGCACCGCTGGATGGCCGAGCGCCTGTTTGGCACCCGACATATTTTTTACTATGCGTGGTTCCCGCATCTCGACCGCGCCGGTGTGCTGAAGAATGAGCGCCGCCGCGCCTACTTTTACTCGTACGACGACCGCCTCATCAATGCCCTCGACGTCGAAGAGCACGCCGCCGACGCGACAGCCTGCGGCTTCACCGTCAGCCGGCTGGTCCAGTTTCCCGGCAGCGGCCATGTCACGCACGCTCGCACGGACGGGGCCAAGTACTGGCGGTCGGTTCGAGAAGTGTGGGAGGAGACATAAAGGGGCAGTGCTGTTAGACGATGCACATAGAGATTGAATTTGCGCACAACTTCCAGTTTATTAGTCAGCAACACATGAGGCCTTCCGTATTTGGCTGGCAAGGCGTCAGCTACGATTTCTCACTGTAAGGCTACTTTTGCACTGGATGAATGGGTGACTGATGTATTGACTCGTCACGCTAGCTGTCTCTGCAGTAGTTGGCAAGTAAAAGGAGAGAGGCACTGCCGGGTCTTTGGACCCGAGAAGACAAGAAGAGAAAGAAAAGAAGTAGCTCTAGTGAGCCGCCTGCTTCTTGCGCAGGTCAAAGACCTTGAGGGCCTCCTCGGCGGCCTTGACGCCGCTGAGGGCCATGGCGCCAAAGGTGGGCCCCATGCGGTTGGCGCCGTCGACCTCGGACAGCTCCATGCCGCCGACGATGAGGCCGGGGACGACCTCGCGGGTGTTCTTGACGATGGCGTCCTCGGCCGTCTGCATGTCGAGGCCGCGCATGCCGCCGAGGGTCTCGAGGGCGCGCATGCTGACGAGGCGCTTGACCGAGAAGGCGCCCATGGGGCCGTCGTGGCCGGTGGTGGAGATGACGACGGGCGCGTTGATCGTGTTGGGGTCCATGCACGACTGGTCGTCGTGGTGCAGCGACACCAAGGTCCAGTTGGTGACGACGCCGGCGACGCGCACGACACCGGTGTCTCCGTCGCCGTCGCGGCGCGTGATGAGGTCCTCGACGGCGGTGGCGTTGAAGAGCTTGACGTTGGGGAACTGCAGCACCTTGGACAGGACCGTGGAAGTGAAGAGGCTGGCGTGCTTGACGACGACAAAGTCGCCCTCGTCGGCGTAGGGCACGCCGACCTCGCGCAGAAAGACGTCGGCGGGCTTGCGCATGACCATGGCCGAGAACAGCTGGCCGCCGAGCCAGGCGCCGCCGCCGGGGGCGACGCCGGCCTCGACGAGGGCGATGCGCAGGTCCGGGCGCAGCGTGGCCAGCGTGTAGGCGGCGCTGAGGCCGCAGGAGCCCGCGCCCACAATGACAATGTCCGACTCGGCGTAGGCGTCCAGGTCGGCAAAGTAGCGGCGCGTCATCGCCCGCGACACCTGGCTCTCGCGGATCGGCGCAAAGCTGAAGCGGTCCCACGCGCCAAAGAGCGCCTCCACCTCGCTGCCGAGCTTCTGCTGCTGCTGCTGCGTCGTCTTCGTCGTCGTCTGAGAGTCGAGCGTCTTGACCGGCACGCTGGCCGGCACAAACTCCTCAATGGACACTGCAGACGGAGCCATGATGCGTCTGGGTGGACTGTTAGGAGGTCTGGCCTAGAGGGGAGGGAGGGGAGAGGGGGAGAGCAAGCATGATCCTTCCGCTGGTATTATCCAGATCAAGTACGACCGTATGTTCTCAGCCATGCCGCCTGGTGTACTCCTTTATTTCAAAAAGATAAGAAAGTACACCAAACAGCAGGCACCGGTTTCACGCAGATGCTACCATACAGTTACCCGATGGCCAACAGCCATCTTGATAGGATACAAAGCGAGAGAAGCCATGTTTGCCCCGGCACAAGCCAGAGGGCACCGTACGGTTTGCTGCAGCACGAGTCAGCAAGCGCCAGCGGCAGACAGAGAGACGGATTACAAGTTTTTGGTTGGGAAAAGTGTTGTTGGTAGAAGCTGTTGTTGAAGCTGTTGTTGATACTGGAAGGATTGGAATGGAGGGTGGAAAATCTGCGAGTCAGGAAATTCAGTCGGCACACCCGGCCGCTTTAAATAACACGGCCGTGCCCGGCATCGGCACCGGTTTTGGTGGGGGGAAGGGAGAAGAGGGGCTTTCGCTCGCTTCTCGCTCGCATATACAAAAGTGCTCATTTGTTAAGATCAGGAACTTTTGCTGCTGGGAATGCACCAATTGGTCCAGCGGCCCACCCCATGCATGCAGGCTTGCGCAAAGACCTGTCAATCCCACGCCTTGCCTCGTATGACGAAATGACGAAATGACAACTGCTCATCGGAGGGAAATATGCTCGTATTACTCTAGAAATACTCGTAGATTTACAAGGTACACTCGTATTCCTATAAGAGGTATCGCTGTAATCGGTGTTTCTGTGCTGCCTGAGGCATTCATCACGTGCCAGGGTCGAACTGCCCGTCGGCCAATTAGGGAAGAACAGCCGATCGGCGTCTCAGCCTAGAGGGGGCGTGACGAACGTCCAACGTATCATCTCGACGAGTCTCCATCGGCCATTCCATCTTTTCTTTCTTTCCTTCCTTTTCCTTCTTCAGTCTCCCCTCATTCCGTCGCCATGGCCAATCCCAACGCCCTCTACCTGCTGGCCGACCACATCAAGCTGTCGCTGCTCGAGCGCCAGCGGGCCAAGGCCCTCGATCTCTTGCAGGACGACGGCGGCGACGACAACAACGACGGCCGCACCGGAGGCGCCGCGCAGGGCCGCGACGCGCAGGACGGCCACATTTCGCGGTCGCTGGACCAGTTCCGGGACGGCCTAGAGGCGCTGCGACGGGAGCAAGCGCGACTCGAGGGGGAAGATGACGGGTAAGTTTGAGCGATGACGATGACCTCCCATAGCTGACGCTTCTTCTTCTCCATAGGAAAGCCGCCAACATTGCCGACGCGCTGCCGGCGCTGCAGAAGCAGTTTGACCAGCTGACGGCGCAGTTTGAAGGCACGGCGACGCCGGCCCTGGCTGCCTCTTCCTCCTCTTCTACAAAAGCGACAAAACCAAAGCCGGCCAAAGCCGTCCGCTTCCAGGACAAGCCGCTGCCGACGCCCGCCGATGTGCTGCGGGGCAGCATCAGCGACCCCGACGCCGATCTCGAGGCCCAGCGCGCCGGCCTCTTCAACCGGCCGTACCGGGACGAGCCGGAAGGCGACGACAGCAACAGCAGCAGCAACAACTCGCTCGACCATCTCGACAACAGCCAGCTTCACCAGATGCACGCGCAGACCATTGCCGACCAGGACGCCCAGCTCGACGCCCTCGGCGCCAGCATCAGCCGCCAGCGCGAGCTCAGCATGCAGATCGGCGACGAGCTCGACAGCCACGCCGCCATGCTCGAGGAGACCGAGGGCCTCACCGACCGCCACCAGAGCCGCCTCGACCGCGCCCGCCGCCAGGTCGGCCGCATCACTCGCTCCACCGGCGACTGCAAGCAGATGACCACCATTGTCATCCTCATCGTCATCCTCGTCCTCCTCATCATCGTCCTCAAATAGCCTCTCTTTTGTCTTTGTCTTTTCCCCCCCTGTTTTCCCTGTCTTTCTGGCTTCTCTGCTAGCGGTGCATGGTCTGGCGTTCGGCTCTGGTATAAGACCCGTGACTTTCCCTTCTTTTGGCTCTTGGCTCCCTGTCCTCCAGCGCCTGTCATCCAATTGCCTTTTCAAAGTCTTCTTGCTCTTTGGCTCTAGGTTCAATCAATTGCGTCTAGTTATCTCTGTTCTCGCTCTGTCAAGAGGCGCCTGTCGAAACCGAACGAGCGACTACTTGTAGCAAAGTCTCGTGGTTTCTCTTCGTTTCCCTTGATTTCTTGATTTCTCTTGATTCCCCTGGCCGAATGAAAATGCCGGCAAATCATAAGAAATGGATGCCCAATCCCCCACAGCCTGTCCATCCCCGGCATTTGTCCCAAGACGGGTTCCGGGATATCAAACGATAAAACCCATGAGCAGCTACCCTCCCAGAAGTAAATCAGACGGCTCATCTATCCTTGGCGGTGTTCGTAAGTTTTATCTCCTTGGCCTCGCGTCTTCTCTGTTCTCCAAACCGCTCAAGTTGTTGCACGTTAGCGAATGATGTCCCCTTCCTTCTGAATGCCCTCCATATCCTCGAGAATGTCACTGCCGCCAAGCATGCCTGCACCTCCTATGACAGGCTTGCTGTCTGGGGGCCACAGCTCGTAGAACTTGACACTTTCGTCGCTGGCCGCTATGGCGATGCATCCCTCCTTTAGGACCCGGTTTTTGCGTCGCTTGTTGTTGGGGATGCCGCGCTTCGGCGTGCAGTACGGCCCCCTCGCACACGACACGCCATACAGCGCCCGATGCATGCCATCCAGGGGTATAGCAGCAACCTGCTTGCAGTCTGGCCATGAGTAGACGGCGGTGCGGATGGGGTGGTACGGATAGGAATAGCCAAAAGTGGCTGCAATCTCCCGCCGTGTTGTGCTCCAGATGAGGCTCGTGACTTGCGAAGCCACGTAGATCGTGGCCAGTGCTGCGCCTGATGTCGTGTGAAAGAAGTGGATGCACTTGTCGTTTGACCCGCCGCCTGTTGCCACGAGTCCTTCTTGCCACGGGCAGAATGCAATCGCCTTGACGGCCGCCCCGTGGTCCCATCGCCAGCTCTCCGAGCCAGGTCCAAGACGGCGCACGTATTGCTCGTTCTGCAAGCGCTCTCGGACTTGACTGCCGCCCGGCAATTCAGACGACAGCCGGCTCCCTGCGTCACCCAAAAGGCCCTGTCTTCGTGGCTGGCCCAAGGACGCCTTCCCGTTCCTACCAGCGCGATGGGACTTTGGGAGGACATCGTCAGCGTAGAAAAAGCAGCAGACATTGTCGTTTCCCCCCGTGGAAAATGAACTTCCATCGGCGGACCATGCCAGCCCGCAGATCTGCTGGTAGTGAACAGAAACGCGGGCAACCAGCGTCATCTCACCCTTCCAGTTGTCGCGCTCGGCCTCCCACGTATCCGGCCACTCGACAACGTAGTACATCACATTGCCAGTGTCGTCTCCCACGAGAAGGTCTTCGGTTTTGACAGGAGCGTCGGGGTTGTGTGGGTTCTTGGACGGCCGTGTTGTGCATGTAGGACGCCAGCTCAGACAAGAGATCGGCGCGCTCTCTTGGATGAGCATGCGAGATACTCCTGACTCGTACATGGACAAAAGCCCAAGCATGTTATTGGAACGGCCAAATGCCAAGATGCTTTTGCCGCCCTGGGCAGAGGAGAATGCAAGCGACGTCAGCCAGGTGTCAGCCGTTTCGCTGCCGTTGAGCCACCTTGCTCCGCTATCCTCTGTCCAGCGATAGAGCATGTCGCCTAAGCCAATAACAAGGGTGTCCGAGGTTGGAGAATATGCCAAGATAGAGCAGTAAAAGTCGTCTCGCAACTTAGGCGCTGACAGAATTCTGTATGGCATATCAGCAGACAGGCACGAACGACAGTTGATCTGGTCATTCCTACCGCAAGGGGCATGGATCCTGTTTATGCTTCTGTTTGCTAGGTCCTGGTGAAGAAACCCCCATTAGGCCGATGTCGTGAGAGCGAGAAAAGAAGACAATGTCAGTGTGCACAACTTACTCTTTTTATCATCGTCTTTCACCCATTTCGTCCCGTCCCAGGTAGCTTGTCTCTGGTTAGCTGGGAACTGTTTCGTCAAACAGGACGTCAGTATTCTCCCGTCAAGATTGCAATCGAGTAGTCTTGACGCGAGATCGACGTTCAGAGCGGCAGCTAGTCGGCCTTTGTGCCTGTTCTCATCGTCTTGTAGAGACGTGCCGTAGGAAAAGTTGGATGCAAAATAAGGGGCATTTGTGCCGCTCTGGAAAAAGCTGCCGTTTCCACCGTCAACAGCATCGTTTGCGGTGGCAGGCGCATCAGACAAGATGAAATCGCTGTTGGGATGCAGGTTCTGAGCAGATTCGAGGTCACTGTTAAGATCCACTGAGCCCAGAGTCGTTCTAGCTCGAGCTACTGGCGCATTTCTAGCTTCCTGCTCAATCATTTGACCATCTTCTGCACCCCCAGCGAGCGGATTGATGCGGCTGGGACTCGCAAAAAAGACATCTGGTGTGGCACCGCTGTGGCGAAAGAGCTTCTCGGCGGGTGACAGATCCGAAAACGATTTTGTGAGCCGGAATCGGTCGGACACGGGCAGCACGGCTCTGTCCGGGTCCCGAGGATGGACAAACCGGTCCGAACGCCGAATAGACGGTAAAGCCGGTTTGGGACACGAAAGACTGCCTTCCGACTTCCATAACGATGGAATTTTTGTTGCTGAAGTGGAAAAGAACGATGCGGGGAGACAAGAACGGAAACTGCCACGTCGATTCGACGGGATGCTGGCCGGATCCTTATGCTTGGTTCCAGCACCCAGAATATTCTTCTCTGGAGTGGTAAAATTCGAATTCGGGACACCTTCCGGATTCGAGGCACGCTCTGGAGAATCAAAACTATTCCCATCCAAGGTATATGAGCCAATAGCAAAGATGCTGCGGGATGCTTTCGGCGTTGAAGGTCTCGCCGGTGTGGTGGATTTAGAGCCGTAGCCGGAGTCCCGAGACGGCGAAGATGTCGGAGAGCAGGTGTTGTCGACGCAAAACACGAGGTTCATCGACTTTGGGCGAATGGCCGGAAGTTTGTTTTTTGGGTTGGCGTTATCCATGATGCGGTAGTGCTGTAGACATAGGGCCAGGCTGTTTTCTGAGATCGGTGGGAAGGGGAAACGTAGGAACGGTTGGTGGATGCGCACGAGGGCCGACCAGAAAGAGATTTCTCAAGGAAGACGCAGAGCTGCTTTAACTAAAGTGTAACGATGACTGAGAGTAGGAACATGAGCGCTGTTGTCATCAGCTTTTATTTTCCAACCTTCTCTCAGAATGGACGACGGAAGCAAACTGACATTGGAAGTGAATCACTGGCAACAGAGCAAAGATGGAAACAAAAGAAAAAAACAACGCTGGGCTTAGAAGAAATGAATGCCGAAATAAAAAGACTGATGTGTGCCACTTTTGCTGCTGGGTAGTATGCTTGGGGTATTGCTTTGGAATGAATCGAGGGCCCATCTGTGGTCGAAGTGCTGGGGATGAGAAGCAGAGACGAGGCGACGGGTTGGCGTAATGATATATGTGTTGGGCCTGGCGGCACCTTTCGGGGAGAGAAAGAGGAGGAGAACGAGAAGAAGCTTTTTAGGAGTTTGGCGAGAGAATAAAATATACTGCATATGGCTGCTGAAGAAAGGTGCAAAACAGGAGAGCGCAGTCTTGATAGAGGGAGAGCGATTGGCCTCTGCACAATGGGAGAAGCAGCAAGTTGAGGAAGGAACGAAGACGAGATAATAGATTCCTTCCTTCTTGAGAGCTGTCCAGCATTGCCCAACAATATCGACGATACGTTTACAGAAGGAATGAACGAGGTAGAAACAATAGGAACAATTTGATATTGCTGCCAACAAAGAGCGTTGCTCAACTCTGTGAAATCCGTCACTTTGTCCTCACTTATAAGGGGGTGAGCAGAATGCCCGCAACACCCTCAATGGAAGGGAGCTTGCTCTTCAACATTGTATTGAACTTGAAACAATGATCTTGCAAATGCGAATAAAAATAGCAAGGTCGTGGGAGGCAATGAAAGGTGATGGTGAAGGAAGCAGACAGAGATGTCGATAACACGTGACAGATCACATGCAGAGAGTAGGACGGTAACGGTTCTGGATGACTAACGCGATGCTTGGACGGAAACGGAAAAACGCGTTTCAATGGCAACGTCTTGTGACAAGCGCAAATTAGCCATGCAAAATTTTACCTTTGTCATCCAACCTCCTCTCATTTCCTTTTGCTTCGTGGTTCTCTTCGTTTGCGCTCTGCTTTGCTTCCCGTCAACAATACACGCGCAGTCGGTTTTTGTTGCGGCTCGGCTTTTTTTTCGATACGCGCAAGAGCAGATTGGCAATTGGATCCGACCGCGATCAACATCGATACCAATTTTTTTAAACAGTCGCTTTTCATCTTTTCATCAGCCTCCGCTCGACGACTTGGAGAGAAAAAAAAAGCGTTCTCTGCTGCTTCTGCTCTCTTTGTGTGATACCCGTCTTTGCTGCGGTGCTGCTGGATGGGTTCTGGCCGGCGTATCGATTGCTTGCTACACTACACATGAAATTGCATGCCAGAGAGGACTGATCGCATTGACCTGACAACCAACCGCTGCGTTTCTGCTGTATCCCTTGACGAAATCCCGACGTGTCTTGACGCTTTCTTTTCTTTTTCCTTTTCCGCTATTCTTCACTCTGCTGCTGTCTTGGGGATACTGTAGGCGGGACAAGAAGAAGAGAAAAAAAAAAAGAAGATCCAGTATTGTTGTGTGCGCCGTCGAACAGTGGAAACGTGTTGCCGACTTCACCTTCTGCTGGTGCTCATATCTTTTTTCTTCTTGCCTTGTTTCCATCCATCCACAGTAGACCGACACAGTGGCTGTGAACGCGCGCATATCTGCGACAGAAGTTTTCATCAAGACAGACAAATCTGGAAAGGCAAAAACATTTGGTGCTTCCGTTTTTCTCTGGATCCATTTTGTGAATCAAGACGTTGTTTTACGCCGACGATCTGTGCAAAGCAAAGACCATAAGAAAGAGCGCCTCCCTTCCCACCATGTCTGAATATTCCAATCTGGAGTCGATTCTGGCGACTCTCGGTAAGTGGACACCGTCTTTTGGTTGTGCGCGCGGCCTGGTCTGCAAACGATGACGACTCTGCAATGTAAAAAGTCCTGCTTGCATGCCTTTTAACTTGATTGTCTGTATTCTGTATACGCGTTTGCGCCCGGCTTGCATTTTTTTTATTTTTTATTTTTGTTGTCCCGTCGTCTGACCATGCATGATTCTTTCTCTGGTGAACCGAGCAGCTGCACAAAAGCCTGCAGCTACATCTACGCCACCACAGACACAGGCGCCGCCGGGGGCGCCGTCTTCTGGGTATTCGTACCCGCAGCCTACGTCGAGCGGGAGTCTGGACTTGAGCGCGGCGGTGCAGCCGACGACGACGGGGAACGTCAGCATCCAAGAGGCGATTGCGCGAGCAAAGGCCCACGCGGCCCAGAATGGCGTCACACCGTATGATCGACCGATCACCTACGCGCCTGCGGCACCTTCGGCACCCCCACTGGACGCCCGTCGGCAGCGCAACTCGCGCTCGCGCTCTCCACCGCCTGTGCGCCGGGCCGGCGGCGACAGCCACAACCCCTACCGCGACGAACGCCGGGACGAGCGCCGCGATGGTAGCCGCGACTACAGCCGGGAATACGGCCAGGACCGGCCATACTCACCTGCGGTCCGGGGCCGGGACCGGGATCGGGATCGCGAGCGGGATCGCTTCTCGCCGCGCGGCGGCAATGGCGGACGGCACCGGTCGCCGGGCCGGGGCGATGACAATACGGAGACGATCGAGGTGCAGGCGAACCTGGTGGGCCTGATCATCGGCCGGCAGGGCGAGAACCTGCGGCGGGTGGAAACGGACAGCAGCTGTCGGATCCAGTTCTTGGCGGCGGCGAGTCCCGAGGAGGAGACGCGGCAGTGCAAGATCTCGGGGCCGGCACCGCGGCGCGCCGAGGCCAAGGCGGCCATCTTCCGCATCATCGAAGACAGCGGCATGGGTGCGCCGCGCGGGGGTGGCGGCGGGGGTGCCGGGGGACGCGGCTTTGGTGGCGGTGGTGGTGGCGGCGGCGGCGGTGGTGGTGGCGCTGGTGCTGCGGGACCGACCAACCTCAAAGACGGCGAGGAGTGCGTGCAGATCATGGTGCCGGATCGGACGGTGGGCCTGATCATTGGACGCGGCGGCGAGACGATTCGAGACCTGCAGGAGCGCAGCACCTGTCATATCAACATTGTGGGTGAATCCAAGAGCGTCAACGGCTTGCGGCCCGTCAACCTCATCGGCGTGCGGGCGGCGATCAACCAGGCCAAGGACGCCATCATGGAGATTGTGGATAGTGATACACGCAACGGCGGCGGCGGCGGCGGCGGCCCAGGTGGCGGTCCAGGTGGTGGCCCAAGCGGCGGCGGTGGAGGTGGAGGTGGTGGCCCGCCCTTCCGTCATGGCGGTGGTGGTTATGGTGGTCCCGGCGGCGGTCCTGGCGGCGGCGGCGGCGGTGGTGGTGATCGCATCAACGACTCCATCTTTGTGCCGTCCGAGTGCGTCGGCATGATCATTGGCAAAGGCGGCGAGACGATCCGGGAGATGCAGAACCAGACGGGCTGCAAGATCAACGTGTCGCCGACGTCGGGGGCGAACGAGAACGAGCGCGAGGTCGGGCTGATCGGGTCGCGCGAGGCCATTGAGCAAGCGAAGCTGGCCATTGAAGAAAAGGTGGAAGCCGTGCGGCTGAAGAACAGCGGCGGCGGTGGCGGCGGCGGCGGCGGACGGGGCGGCCGAGGCGGCTATCACCAGCAGCACCGCGACTACGACAACCCGGGTTACGACAACAACGGCGGCAGCGGCGGCTACGGGAACGGCGGCGGCGGTGGCGGCGGCAGTGGTGTGCCGATGCCAGCAGGCAGTGATGATCCGAATGCGGATCCATACGCGCCATGTGAGTTTTTTCCCCTTTTTTTCTTCCTTTTTTTTCCCTCACTAACCGTCAGATGGCGGCTATGCGGCGTACGTCGCAATGTGGTACCAGGCTCTGGCGCAGCAGCAGCAGGACGGCGGTGCGCCGGGCAGCGGCTGAGCGGAGAAGAGCTGGTGTGAGACGGACAAGGTCTCTGTGATACCCCCCCCAAGGCCGGTTTCCTTTACTGCGTCGTTTTGCTTGATTGGTGGCTGCTGTGCCTGGATCGGCTTTTGTTTGGGTCTCTGTCCTCTGTCTGCTGTTGTGAATTTCATCTGGCGTTTGTTCTGGTGTTCGTTATAATATCTGTACGCTGTATTCAGTTACGTACGCTGTAGCCGTCCAACTACCGCTCATACGACGGCCGCTTCCCAAACACCTGCTCCGTCTCCATGTCGTCCCAGCGGCCGCTGCGCATGGGATCCAGCTCGCGCAGCTTGGCCAGCCACGTCTGGACGCTGGCGACCTCGTCCTCGGCCAGCGGCCGCTCCCCCATCTTGGCCACGGCCACCGTGTACTCGAGCAGGGCCTCGTAGATCCACTTGATGTCGTCGTAGTCGAGCAGCAGGTCCTTGATGCCCTCGAGCTCGCGCGTCGCGTACGTCATGCGCTCCTCGTGCGTAAAGTGCGGCATGATCGTCGGCCGCCCGATGTAGTCGGTCAGGTTGGCCATGAGGAACTGGTGGTAGAACCACAGCGACTGGTCCTCGGGGCCGACGTTGAGGGCCTCGCGCACGATGCCGAGTTCTGGGGGTCAGCGTGCATACCAGATAGCGAAAAAGAGAGACAGTACTCACCCTCGTCGAGAAACCCCCGCCGCGCCCGGTCGTCGGCGTGCCGCTCGTCCAGCAGCCGCGGGATCAGCTTGCTGCGGTTGTGCCAGGCCGAAAAGTTGGACAGGTCCACGCGGACCATCTTGGTGGTGTAGGCAAACTCGGCCTCGACCAGGCTCGCGGGGGCGCCGTCGACGCGCAGGGCCGCGCTCTCGAGCCGGTCCACGACCTGCCGGCGGTACCCCCAGGCGTGGAAGTTGCGGCGGTCCTTGGCCAGCATCTTGGAGTCCAGCGCCAGCTCGTCCTCCCAGATGCGCCGCGCCGCGGCCGGGGCCAGCCGCCGCACCACCTGCTCCAGCACCCACAGCCGGAAGCTCCAGATCCAGTAGCACTTGGGGAACTCCATGAGCAGCGGGATGGTGAACTGGAGCTCGCCGACCAAGCACTGCCTGTCGTTTTCTGCCTCTTTTTCTCTCTTCTCTGCCTCTTTTCCTCTGTCGTTCTCTGCCTCTCCCTCAGTCGAAAATGCTCCCGAGGTCAGCCCCGTCGATGCGCGGCTCGGCGGGATGGTGGCCGAGGAAGAAGGCCAGGAGGCGCCGGAAGAGGACGTGGTCGTGGCGGGCGGAGAGAAAGTCAAAGACGCCGCCGACGATGGCCATCCAGGCGATCGTCTTGACAACAAGCCCGAGGTTAAGCAGCGCCTGCGAACGTTCCATACTGTGTAGTACTCGGGGTTGAGCTTGAGCAGCCGCGTCGTCAGCTGGAACAGGTCTGCGCCGTAGTCGGTCTCTGGTGTCAGCCATTGCGAAAACCTGAAAAGACGTGAACCTACTCGACGCCGAATCTCGTCTTCGAGCTCGCGGTACTTGTTGATGCGTTCGACGTCCAGCCGCTTGTGTTCCTCTGTGCGTATGCGAGGGCCGCGCGGTACACCATGCTGCCTAGTTAGCCAGAGAGACACGATGGACGGCGGATGCGTGGCCAGCACGTACACTCGCCATGTTTTTGTGATGATGCCTCGCGAAACTGGCAAATTCCCGCCTGGAGCTCGCCCGCCAGCGGCAGGTGCGGCCGTCGCGTTAGTGCCTGTTGGGGCTTTCCTTTTGCGACAATCACATGACCTGACAAATATCAAGAATTGACATTGGCAGAACATCACCCCCAAGGAATGCATTCACCAGACAGCGAGCCCTTCTCCCGGCTCGTGGCCTGGTCCCGCAAGCATGGCGGCCAGCTCCACGACGCCGTGGAGATCTACCGGGACGGTGTGACCCAGGTGTCGCTGAGGGTGCGTCCCGGCCAGGAGGCGGGCCTGCAGAAGGGAGACACGGCCGTCTTCTGCCCACTGGCCACGTCGCTGTCGTACCTTAACGCGCTGGCCGACGGCCAGTCGCTGTCCGCCGAGGCCGACCGGCTCAGCCCCGCGTCGCCTGCGCATACCGCCCTCGCGCTCCCGGACAGCTTCCTCGAGCAGACGCCGCCGCACGTCGCCGGCCGCTTCTTTCTGATGCAGCAGCACCTCCTGGGCGAGTCGTCGCACTGGCACCCGTATCTGGCGACGCTGCCGCAGCCGGACGACCGCGACGCCTGGGTGCTGCCGGCTCTGTGGGACCCCCCCCCTGCCGGCCGCCCCGACCTGCTGGCCGGAACGAACGCGGCCGTCGCCGCGGCCGAGATGCGAGAGCACGTGGCCCAGGAGTTTGACCAGGCGCAGGCGCTGCTGCTGGTCCTCGGCGTGGCCTCGAGGCACAGCTACTCGCAGCAGCTGTACCACTGGGCCTTTTGCATCTACGCCAGCCGCAGCTTTCGGCCGTCGCTGATTCTGGACCAAGACGCCCAGAGGGCTCTGCATAGCGACACGGCAGCAGAAAACCGACACCACAACATACCGCGTCTGCCGGCTGGCTGCCAGATCGACGACTTTTCCATTCTGCTGCCGGTGCTGGACCTGGCGAACCATGACCCGAGAGCGCAGGTGACGTGGGAGCCGGCCGCGGCGGCCACGAGTGCGCTGCCGGGCGTCTCGTTCCACGTGGACCAGCCCTACGCGCCCGGGCAGCAGGTGTTCAACAACTACGGCATGAAAACCAACAGCGAGCTGCTGCTGGGCTACGGCTTTGTGCTGCCGCCGACGCAGGCCCTGCACAACGACTACGTCCACCTGCGCAAGCGAGGAGACACGACGGCTTCTGCCGTCGTCGGCCGGGCGAGCACCGGGCCGCCACGCGATTTTCTCCTGTCGCTGCGGCCGATGGACCACCGGAGCTCGTGCGTGGGCCGCTCGCGCCAGTGGCGGCAGCCGACGCCGGGAGACGGTGCCAATGGCATTCTGCCGCCCTTCTCCCTCTTTGAGGATGCCTTGCTCTGGGACCTGAGCTGGCAGCTCTGGACGGACGACGACAAGAAGGAGCTCGGGCTGGAAAACGTGGCCATCGACGCCGTTCCGGTAGACCAGCGCGCTGCCATCTTGGCCCGCGTCTTTGCCGCCGACATCCCAGACGAGACCAATCCGCTGGCTCGCGTGCTGGACCAGGCGCGACAGGCACTTCTCTACAAGGTCGGCACAGACTACGACCGGCTGGAGGAGGCGGACGACGACGACGACGACGACGAAAAAGACAATGCACAGGATCGGCTGGATCGTGCCTACCGAGAACAGTACCGAGCCGTGCTGATCCATGCGCTGACGGCACTCGACCCGGAGCTAGAAATCGCAGACGCAGAGTGACGCCGAGAAGGACGATCCAGACACAGTCCGATGTCGTCACACGCTACCCCGGTCAGCGACCTCGGTCAGCGCGAGCTGGGGCAACACGCAGATTGCCGGGTCGACGTGGCAGCGCAGCTACGTGGTGCTTACTACGTCCGATCAGGGGGGAGGGGGGGAGGAGCGGGACATGCTGCATGTTGCGCAGGCCGCTGGCTGCCTTGGGTTTTCGAAAGCAAATTAATTGCACTGATGAAGATGGCCAGCAACCTCTGCCAGCACGCCGCCCGAGTGACACGTCAGGGTCGGGCCAGTCATAGAGTGGCTCGATACGCCATGGTGTGATGCAAAATATCGCGAGGTTGGGTTGACTTTGCATCTGCAGCCTCATCTCGCGAGATGCCTCAGGCAGAGAAAAAAGAAAAGAAAAGAAGGCAAAAAAAGAGAGAAGAGAAGAATAGGTACACAAAAATAAGAGGGAAAACATGCTGACATCTGACCGTCATCAGGTTGGGTCAGCCCAGCCCTATGCGCATGACGTGGGATGGAAGGAGGGGTGCACGCAAACGAACGATCGGGGCATCAAGCCACGTTTTTGGTCATCGCGGAGAAGAGGGAGAGCGAGTGAAAGAGAGGTCGTCGCATGGTCGCGCACATCTGTCCGTTTGCATTGTTAAAGGGAGAGCCAAAAGGACCGTCGGGATGCGCTACGCTAGGCTTTGCGATTACTCGTGCCGATAGGGCATTATTGGCATTATTGGCATTGTTGGCATTGTTGGCATTGTGCGGAAGGCGCGCCTCAGGTTGAGTCACGGCGCAGAGATGCCTGATTAGGCAACTGCCAGCTAGCACCGATGCAGCCTTGAGGCAGGTGCGGCCGGGCAGGCAGATGCCCGGGCAGGCAAGCAAGGCAAACAAGGCAGCGGCAGTGCGCAGAAATAAAGAGGAAAGAGGTCCTTCCTTTCCGGCATCTTCTCTCTCTTCGTGATCTTCTTCTGACATTCACCTTTTTCATCCTCGGCTCCAACGAAAAAAACGACCAACCACTGCCAGCACGCACCAGCACGCACTCAAAGGGTCCACCCTAGCTCCGTCCTGCACCGAAGACAGGGCATTTCCGGAATAGCGTTTTGCGGGTTCGCCACACCTGGAAATCCTGGTTACCTTCTGCTACCTCGTGGCCCTCTCTGCTCACGGCATTGTTGGCGTCATCAGGTTGTCCCCTCTATCGCATTATTCCTCTTTCCCATTTCGCGCTTTTTGCCTCCGACCGAAGCGGCCGGCAAATTCTCTCTCATCTGCCTTGCGGGTGACCCAGTTATATACTTGGGCTGCCTCTTATCTGTCCCTCTTCTTTCCCCCTCCTCCGTCCTTTTCTCTCCCTCCTTTCTCTCACGCACCACAAACGCTGCTTGTGCTTCCAGCCGCAGCCCGCGCCGCCACAAAATACAAACAAGGCCTCAGAAAACGGCCGAGAGCAACACAGCCGTCAGCACAATCTCACCGCTGTTCGCCACGCCTGACTACGCGACCAACAGAGTAATCTGGCGGACAGACGCATCCCATCACAGCCACGCGGCCGGTCCGTCAACAACGAACAAAAATACATTAACGCGCCTGCATCGTGCTCGAATTTTATCATCTCCCCCTCTCTTTCTGGTTCTGCGTTTCGCATGTGATTGGCGCCATTGCCAGCTGCCCTATTTGAGAACATACACGCACCCCCCCCCTCTTCCAATCCAACCAACCCCGCATCGCCTAGCGGCCGAGACTGCAACCTGTCCCTTGCTGTTTCTCGTTAGGGTTACGTACCAATCGCCGCACGCTCTTCTAAGACACCGTCAACAAACCGAACCAACCACCACCACTACCACCACCACCCGTCATTCCAAACCCTGTTTGCTGTGCACCTCGAAGCGTCAGCCGGCCCTGACAGAGACCTCTCTTCCCGTTCTGTTTATTTATTTGTGCTTCTCTGACGAGCCGTGCCCACCTCGTATTTCTTTTATCGGCCTTTTTTTCTTTCAGCTTTAAAGGGGCGTTGACTCCTCCCGTTTCCCCCTTTCTCATCCGCAACACCCTTTCTCTCTTCCGCACACAACATCCATCATGTCAACACAAACGCGCGACTTTATCGACGCCAACGGGCGCGCTTCCACAACGCAGGATGCCATAATACACAGCGCTGCCGGCTGGACTGACAGCTGCGACCCGTACACCCAGAACCAGCAGAGTCAACACTGGGTAACGGTCACCGAGATCGAAGACGACGACCTCATGTTTGGCGGCAAGCCGCTCTGCACGTGGTACGAGGAAGACCGCCGCCGCTACAGCACGGGCGAAGATGGCGCACCGTCGCCCAGCAGCTCCATAGACGACGAAGAGCTGCATCGGGGGAGGCAAAGGGTAAGATGACGAATCCATCCACCACGGCCGAAACACACATCTCGACGCAGGCTGACTCCCCCCTGTTCAGGATCGTCCGCAGTACGACCGGCCGCATCGAAAACACCAGAAGAAAACTTCCTACAGCAGCAGCGAGAGCGAAGAGGAGAAGAAGCAGCATTAGCAGCGCTGAGCGCTTCCAACATGCCAACATTACATTCATACATTCGCATCCAGGAGTTCATTAGCATCCGCCTGTTTCGGTCACCGATGCCGTGCAACGGAGCCGGACACGTCTTTTTAGAGTGTGCACCTGGAGCTCAGCTCAGCTGCAGGAGCTCCGATGCACACCTTCCACACCAAATCCCTCCCTCTGGGGATGTGCGCACGCATGGCAGACGGCCATGCATTACGGCATTTGCTGATTGGTTAAACAATGCAGTCCCGCGCATATACCCTAGGAGCATTACATTACCATACTCCATTTGGTTCCCCCTTTTTGTCATTTTTTTTTTCTTTTTCTTTTTCTTCTCTCAAGGATCTGTCTCGAGGGTTTGCATTGCATTAGACCGCACGGCTTGGGCTGGGTTTTCTTTGCGCGATGATACCATATTTGGATTTCTATGGCATGGCATCTCGGTTTTGATACACGTCACCATATTTCCTTGTCCAGAGATACCAGTTATCGCTTGGGGCCTAGGAAGGAACAGCGATAGACATTTGGTTAGCAGGCAGCAGGAGCATGCCTGCGAATTGATTCTACATTTTCACTTGCGAATGATTGTCGTGCGACCATGGTTGCCATAAAACAGCTGTTTCACAAATGCAAACATCGAGATTGATGCTTTGACTCGTGTCGTGACGTCATGGCGAGTTGCTGAGTACTTGCTGATCCCCGATCAGGAAACCGTAGCCGGAGAATCCGAGAGCAAGCTGCTACACGTGAATTGAGCAGAACTTTCACAACGGGGCCATCATCCCCATAAATATAGATACGAGATCGTTCGTATCTTGTTCTCGTACGAGCTCGACGACTGCCGGGAAACAACCGTTCCGGGTAATCTCGTCATCCCATGATCCTGGATGCGACCCTGCAGCAGGAGATGAGAGGAGAGAGAGAGAGAAAGAAAGAAACTGCTGGTCTCGGAGCGAGTGGGAGGTGATCCAGGAAAGATTCGGAGCCGACCCACTGCGACAACGCAAAAGCTTGTCCTCTGTCGCGCTCCTAAAGCGGTGTGGCAGTCGGATAGAGGGGCCAGACCACACCAAAGTGGAAGGGTAACTGGGTTAAAAAAAAAAAAAAAAAGCATATACCAAATAACATTGACAGGGTGCAAATGCCGAGACGGCAACCCACTGCTTGTGTGTGTGCATACGAAAGTACAGTCCAGTGGTGCTGCTTTTGCTGGCTTCGGCTGCCTGCCTGCAGGGATCGACAGCCTGATATCGCCATCGGCCGCGGAAATTCGACCATGGCGCACGCACGTCTGGAGAAAAAAAAAAAAAAAAACAATGCGAAGCATCGCAGATGCCATGCATGCTGCACTGCACACACAGGCCACAAGAACCACAGGACCACTTATCTTCCCCCCCCCCCCCCCGGGCCAGGTCAGGTGGTGTGATGGCATCATTTCCCATCGATGCCGCGCTCTTCCGGTAAACTTGTAAACTTTGTCGACGTTTTTCGTGGCCGACGCTGCCGGGCTTGTTGTGCTGTCTGAAGTGGGCAATCCTGCCCTTTTTTCCTGTATATTTTTCTTTTTCTTCTTCTTCTTGTCTCGGCTGCGTCTTTTTTCTCACACTCTCTCTCTTGGCCTGGGCTTGTGTATTCCCGTGTGATCTCGCCCCCCTGCCATTGGAGCTCGTGTGATCGCCCTGCAGATATGGAGGGGGGGGAACCGACCACACCGCGACAGCGCATGCAAGTGCCGCACAAGGGGAGAGGGGGGCTCTGTTTTCCCACTGCCGATGTGACGCTGGCAGGTCGCATGCAGGCAGCAATCCTTTTTTGTTTTTTGCCTTGATGTTTCCGCCTTGATTGCTTGGTTGTGCTTTGCCTGGAACGGCTTTGGCGCGCGCTTTTTGGCGTCGTTTTTGGGCAAGGAGGATGATCATCGCCAGGAATGGGTAGATCATGGGGCCCTCAATTCACCGCCAGACGAGGAAAAGGCTGAGAATAAGAAGGGATGGGCAGGATGACAGGATAAGGATGGGCAGGATGGGCACAGGATGATGGGTAGGATGAGTTGGACCAGCAGGACCGATGAAAGCCAGAGGCGCGAGCCATCTCACCAGGGAGTCAGCAACGACGTGGTCGGGCGAATGGGATGGCTGCGGCCACGAAGCCGGGCGTTGGGTCCAGGCCGATCTTGGGCAGGAGAGAGAGAGAGAGTTGCCCGTCCACGTACTCATCCGCTGTTCTTCCGACCTCCGAGAGCTAGCAAATAAAAAATAAAAGTAAAATAAAAGTAAAAAAAAAAAAAAAACAATAATAATAATAACAATAATAAAGGAAAGTGCAGCCCGTCGCCTCAGCCCATTCACGCCTTGCATTGCTCTTTCCTTCCCCTGCATCCGAATCGTCCGTCCTGCGCTCGTTCGTCTGTGTGTCGTTCGCCCCTTCCCGCCGCGCCCTTGATCTGGCGGTGACCCATTTCGTATAAGACAAAGCACAGCCCTCCACCCTTTTCGAGTCATCCAGCTTGTCTCGTCTGACTGCACAGCACTGCGCCCATAACCCAGTCTTTGATTCCACACGACTACGGCGCACACAGTCATCAGACGTGCTGTGTACTTGAAGCGACGCGCACAGCCATAGGTGCTGTGTACTTGAAGCGAGAGCGACACATTTCCAAAAGAAGAGAGAGGGAAAAGAAGAGACAAGAGAGAAGAGAAACAACGATATGATTGACTACCGCTCCATTTCGTCGCGGGCGTCGTCGGCCTCGCTGACCGACGACGACGCCATCACGCCCTGCGTCGAGGAACGCCCAGCGGTGCCGGTTCTGCCGGTGCACCCCGTCCGCTCGGCCACCGCCCCGTTGACCCGCCCGGCGTCGACGGCCCACCCCGACACGGCCCGCATCTGGCGCCGCATGTTGGCTCTGCAGCGCCGCTACCACTGCTACAACTCGGCCCGCATCAGCGCTGCTCTCGAGAGCGAGCTGGTCGAGGCCGTAGTCCGTGAGTTTTTTTTTTTTTTTTTTTCTCTTCTCTTCTCTTCTTCTGCTAACCCACAGCCCCCCGAGCGTGTCTGGATCTGCTCAACGACGGAGCCGTGGCCCAGGCCCTGCCGGACGAGGCCCGCCGGGCTGTGGCCGCCCTGGTGTCGGGCGAGCCCGAGTATGAGCTCTGCGATCGGCGAGAGGACAGCATGGACGGCAGCGACGGCAGCGACGGTGACGACGAGAGAGAGTGCGCCAGCAGTCTGGACCGGACGAAGCCGATGGCGTTCCGGCGGGAACGGCTCCGTCGGCGTCGGCTGCAGCGGCGACGTTGAGCGAGCAGAATGGAGAGATGACGGACTGCCACGTATTATTGTATCATCAACGGATGGAGTTGGGGGCATGGGGACATGGGTACACGGAGACTGCGTATTGATACCCCAGTTATAGGATTGGAGATGCGAATTGGTTCGAGACCTTCTGACAAGTCGTGGCGTGAGTCCCCGGATGGGCCAGACCCCAGGCTTGGCGCCTTTCCCCGCCTGTAGTTGACGTCACAGGGCAGCGGCAGCGGCCGTCTCCTGATCCTCGGCTGGCGAGCCATGAGCTGATGCATCATGAACTTTGCTGGTGGCCATCAGAGCCAGTCTCTCCACCGCGAGGTTAAATAACGGCCTCTACAGTTGCGAGATGAGCGTCAAATATGGACTCAACCCTTGTGGGATATCGGACACATGCCAGAGACGACACTTTCTGATTCCGACCTGTCTGCCGTCCGCACGTACTCCCACCGCCAGGAGAGCATCGCCACGGCCCGCGACAGCATCGGCCACGCCAGCAACGTCCTCGTCAAGGTGCTCACCACGCTTGCGCCCCCGCTTGCCGGCACCAGCAGCCGCGCCTCCCATCCTAGCATCGACGACTCGGACCCGCCCGACCCGCCGCCCGAGCCGCTGCGGTCCCGCAACCCCATGGCCTACTTTACCACCCACCACTTTTCGCCGCACTGGACGGCCCAAGAGCATCCAGACGGCCCCGACGCGCCGGCGGACCCGGCCGGAGCGGCCTCGGGTCCAGCACCAGCTCCAGCCCCGCCTTCGGTACACTCCCATTACTTGCCGGTGGGCCGTCTGGCCCACCTCATCCAGAGCCTGCACCCGCACCGCAAGACGGAGCCGACGGCGGGCGCAGAGGCGGAGACAGGTGTGAGCAAGGCCGCGACGGCGCCGGAGCCCGCCGTCGTCTACCCCCGCTTCGACCTGGTGGAGTCGCCGACGGCCTTTGTGCTGTACGGCGAGCTGCCCGGCATCGGCCCGGGCGTGGGCGACCTGACGGTGGCCGTCGACGACGCGCTGGCCACGGTGTCGGTGTCGGGGCTGCTGGTGCGGACGGTGCCGGGCGGCCGGGTGCTGCGCTGGAGCCACAATCTGCACGTGGCGCATCCGGGTGCAGAAGACCCTGGTCCTGCCCCGGAAGACCCCAAAGGCGAAGGCGAAGAGGACCCCGAGACGGCGGCGCCGACGACGCCGCAGCTGATCACGGAAGCGCCGGCAGACGCGGCGGCGACGCTCACGTGGCACGCGGTGGAGCGGGCGGTGGGCCGGTTCCTGCGCGTGTTCCACTTTGCCGCGGACGAGGTGGAGGTGCGGCGGGTGCACGCCGGGCTGCGGTACGGGCTGCTGACGGTGGTGGTGCCCAAGGCGCGGCGGGCCGGGTCGGGGGGGCGGGCCATTGCCGTGGCCGACGGGGCACCCCAGGCGCCGGCAGAGACGCATTCTCAGGCTGACCCGACGCCGACTGGCCAGGCAGACCAAGCTGGCCCTACGCAGCAGGCCACTCGGCCCGAGACCACCCCCTGATAAGACGAGGGGTCTGATAGACATCTGATTCTTTGATTGCCATCTCTCGAGTCCGCCTGGACTAGGCAATGATATCCGCGTCTCTTTGATTGCATCCGGCAGTGTCTGCCCAGAACATGTCATTCTTGTCTTTCTCTCACCCACGAGCTTAAAATGCCGCAGCTTATCTTGAAACCGGGCCAATCTCTGGCGGCAGATGAGCAAGTCTGCACACCTGCTGCTCTCGCTCGACTCACCGCACTGTCGTGGGGGGGAGAGCAGGGTGGAAAAAAGGTGCCATCGCGCACCCGTCTGCGCTTAGTTCTCCATCTGGGCTGCAACCGGCGATGTCTTTTTCGTCGCCTGCTTGCCTGCCCGCGTAATTATTCCACCTCTGCTGCCCGCCGCTATCTCTTGCCCCGAAACGGCACTAAAGTCCTTTTATTATTTCTTTTATTTATTTATTTCTCTCCTACCGCCGATCCTGAAACGCAGGCAATCCGGCAGTGCAAGCGCAGCCTCTCCCCGCTTCAGACGGGCACGCCGGGGAAGGAGCGTTGGGCAGCGATGGAGCCTCCAACGTGGCTGGTGTTTGTTGTCTAGAGAAATCAAATCAGTCCCTGCGATGATCAGACAGCGTTGGTCGTGATAAATACAAATTGCAAATTGCAAAAAATAAAATAAAAAAATAAAGAAAATAAAGAAAAAAAAGTCCAAAAATAAAAGACCTAGGAAACGCCGGAATTGGGATCTGCACAAAAGCTTCTCTCTCACGTATCTTGATTCCTCGTCATACGACCAGAAAAATGCTGCACGAGGACAGCAAAGTAGAACATACCATGTAAAGGAAATCGTCATGGACGTAGGATAGCCAGCAGAAGGAGTCCGTCTCTTGCCCGTCTCTTCGCCGCCGCGATGCAACGCTGGCGTCACAGGAGGAGGAGGAAGAGAGGGGGGGAGGGGCATCGTCTGGGCGGCTCTTGGATTCGTTCGCCCTCGGCTTCTTGTCTCTCTCCTTCTGCGGACGCGCACGCGCGCAGCATCGTCTTGTCACGGTCGAAAAATTACGTGTGCACGCCCGCGATGACGAGCTGGGCCTGTGAACAGCTGGGCCTGTGAACTGCGCTGGACAAAAGAGCCCTGCAGACCGATCAGGCATCGGCTTCGGGGAGCCCCCGATTTTTGTGACTGGTCGTTTTGTCTGTTCCTCGCATCTGCCCATCACCCTCCCCCCCTGACCGTTTCCCGTCAACTACCGATCTTAACAAGTATAATATAGCACAGCCCTGCGAGTGCTCCCTCTCTATCTGTCTCTCTCTTTCTCTCTCTTTCTCTCTCTCTCTTCGTACAACGTAATTTCGGGAATCATTTGCGCCTTGGTTCACTACCTGCAGACAATGCTGGCCGCACAGACGGGCAGCCGTGCGAAGGGGACCCTGCGGAGAGGTTTGTGGAAAAAAGGACAGCCAGTCCTGCTAACGCAAGGCACATAAGGAACCACGTAAAAGTCACATCGAGCGGGAGGGGGGGGGGAAGGGGAGATCAGGGATCCTCACCGAGTCCCTTGACCGATGTTGCAAGAGCATGGTTCAAAACGGCCGGGGAATTGGTCCAGCAAATTGGCTGTTTTTACACGAATGGCAACGAGACTAGAAGGGGCGTGCGGGGGGGGAGGAAGCGGAAGAAGATCATGCAGCGGACGTCTACAGCATGCCTGCTATAGTGGCTGATACTATAGATGGCCGTGTACGGGATACGTACGCAATACGAACGAGGAGAGTGGAAAAAGAAAAGAAAAGAATAAGCCTGCGGTCGCAGCACGACGGACAGCCGGCGGATGCAGCGATTTGGGTTGTCTGGGGGGTTGCATCGGGGGCGAAGAAAGATGCAGTCCGTCAGTCCGTCGTGCGACGCTTTCCCGCAGGTGATGCTTGCGGCTGAGGCCACCCCTCAAACCACGCAAAAGCCTGTGATGGCGCAGTCGATGCGATGCGATGGATGCGATGGATGCGATGCGATCTGCTTGCTTGCCGTCTGCCAAGCGGACGACTCCGACTGGCTGCGTCTGTCTGCAGATGCAAGGCTTTTTTTGCCACATCGATCCCCCTTTTTTCCGCCTCATCAATGACAATATCGAACAACTACCCTCCCAACACACAGACCGCTGGCCCACCCGTAGGGACGCAGCTGTCGCTGTCCTGTCGCTGTCCTGTCGCTGCCACTGCTGTTGCTGTCGCTGCCACTTCTGTCTGTCACTTCTGTCTGCTGTCTGTCGGAGTGTGCAACGACGGCTTGATTCGTCATCGACACCTCAAATTGGCAAAGGCGAGGCCTGTCTAGAAGCAGGAACGTGGCACACTTCCAGCAGGAAGGAGCGGCGGCATTCCAGCAGCCCCCACGGCCGTTCGATTCTTTAGCAAGAATGGGGGTCGCTCAGCAGACCGGTCCCCCCACGCTAGACAAACCAAGAGGGCGCCAGCGTCGCCGCACGTGTCTCTGGCATCTCCTGTTCTCCTGCTATCTTGCCATGCAAGGCGCCTCGTTTCGACTTAATCCCCTGTAAATGATCGAATGATGGCAAAGTGGCACCGCGATGGGGAAGATGGGTCGCTGTGGTTGCCGAATGCGGCGTGGTGAGATACGTATTCGCTGATGCAAGATGAGCTGGGAATACGAGAACTGCCGCTCTGTTGGGCGTAGCTCTGTCTCTCTTCTTCCGCTTTCTCTCTCTCTCTCCATCTCTTCTGGGCTCTCGTCTGGGCTCTCGTCTGGGGGGGGGCCGCCAGCGGGACCCGTAGCCGTGCTGCTGGGACGTGGGACCGCGTGGTTCTCGCCCCCCTCTTCTCCCCTAAACACAGGTGCCGCCAAACCCAAAACGGGCGCCTAGGGCACCAAGACGAGCCCAAGACACGCGTAAGCCGCGGAGAAAGAGGAAAAGAGGAAAAGAGGAAAAGAGGAATAGAGAGGGGATGCCAAAACGAGACGGGCGAATCTGCGAGCCCGATACCCTGCATATCTCTCACTCGCAAGACGTTCTCTCGTGCATGCGCACCTGCATTTCGCCATGTGCCCAGTCCCTTTTATTTTGTTTTATTTGTTTTATGTATCCTTGTTTTATTGCAAGCGCAGCAAGCGAGAGAGAGCGCCAAATGTGAGCCGTCACAAAACAACAAAAGCCAGGTGGACCCGACGGCGCCAGAGAGGGACGGCCCAGCGGGCAGCGGCAGGCGGACGGGGGGAGGGAGAGGGGGCCGTTCAGCGCCAGGCACCCCTGAAGAGACAGCGAGCGAGAGAGGGCACAGCTGTTATTTGCTCATTTGCTCTCCGCTGTCGCCACCCAATGATTAGGAATCTGACAGGCTGATAGCGCCGATCCCGCACAGTGTTCAGGACCTTTCCTGCTGGCAATTCGTCTGAACAGGGAAGCACAGATCCATACGAGTACGAGCACAGAGTATTGTGTACGGAGCAATATGACGCTCGTAAATAAAATAGTCGAAAATAGTCTCGGCCAGGGGCATCCCAAGTCCAGCTCCCTGGGCCGCGGCTGCCAGCGCTAGCAGAATGTTCTAGGGGCTAACAGGGGAATGGCGAAATCAACCTTGGCGGTTATTTGCAGTCATTTGCGAAGCGCTATAGGACTCCAGAGAGAGAGAGAGAGAGAGAGGCATCCGCTTGTCTTGTCTGGGCTAAGCCAGCGCGCATCCCAACTACAATGAAGAAACGATCATCGCCGTTGGGTCGTACGACTGCGGTCTCTCTCTCTTTTTTCCTCTTTTGTTTTTTTTTGCGCTTCACCGCACTGGACCATGGACTTGGGTTCCGTTGCCACCCATCGACACGGTGTGCGGAAATGTGACAACTGACAGAGATGGAGAGAGAGGGGCTTCCCCTTCCCCCAATAGGCTTGGCCCTGACGGGCAGGATGCGCTGCTGCGCGCATGCTGGATCCAGCGGACGGGCTCCATTGAGCGCAGAATGGTACTCGGACGGGATAAGGATGCGGCGAGTGAGGAGCACTGCAACCAGCAAGCAACCAACAAGCTGACGAACCAGACAGCCAACTATTAGCAGCTAGACAGCCAACAAACTGCAAAAAACTGCATCACACCGGGTGCGGGGAAAGGGACACGCCGTCGAGCAGCGAAACGACGGCGGCCGTGGCGGACCGAGATGACTTGGCCGTGGACAATGGACAAATCAAGAGGTGAGGATCAAAGGAACAAAAGGGGGGGGCGCAAGGTTGTCATTTTTTCCTCTTTCGGAAGCCCATGACACGATGAGTTGCATTTTGAGCACACCGGACAATTGACGGACAGTCGACAAGGACAAAAAAAAGGAAATAAATAAAAAATAACGAAAAAAGGAAAAAAAAAAAAAGGCTCCTTTGTACTCCGTGCTCGCGCCTGAAGCCACACACAGTCTCAATCACACATACGAGTACGATAGGCACACACATGCACACACGGGTTCAACCGGTGAGGCGAGGCTAGCACCCAAAGCGGTAGCCCAGGTCGTCCTGTGCCTCCTTCCCGTAAGCACTTGAGTTGACCGAGAAGACCGAGAGCGGGAAATGCTCTCTTTTTTTTTTTTTTTTTTCTTCTTTCCTTTTTTTCCCATTTTCTTGTCATTCTCGTTTTCTCTGCACGCTTCTCCGAAGACCGCCTTGGGCGCAGGCTGGCCCGTCAGGCACCCATGCGACTCAATCGGCAAGAGACCGGTGCTGGACGGTGCAGTGAAACGGAAGGAAAACGGAGCGATAACGGTCATGGATTTGCATGACAGGCGTACTTTTCTTTTTTTCTTTTCTTTTCTTTTCGTATTTATTATTATTCATTTTACCTCGTATTTTCACCTTCTTTTTCCACGTTCTTTAGCATTTCTCCAGCGTCTTTCGTTTCTTTTTCCGTTCCCCTTGCATTGGCCTTGTCGCTGGCAGTTTTCGGAGAACAACGCTAGATGGCCCCTGGCTTGTTAGTGTACCGTTGGCGTATGTGTGTGCGTCTGTGTGCGTGTGCGTCGATTGCTTGGTCCGGGCGCGGCCCTTGCCTGTTTTGGCCCCCGAAAACCGTTTCTTCCTCTTCGCCGATGAGACCTTTTTTATTTCTTTTTTATTTCTTCTCTTTCCCTTCTCAAACTGCCTCAGCACCCTGAACGGAGCCACATGTGGTATCTGCCCTCCACCCCCTCCACCGATCCTGCCCGCTGTCGTCGTCGTCGTCGTGGGGTCCTCTGGGCCATTTCCCCCCTCTGGGTCCCCCCTCTGGGTCCACTGGAGTTTTCTCTGACCTCCACTGCTCTGCCCACTGGGTCCTGGATCGTTTGGGTCTCGTTGTTTGGGTCGTCGTCGTCGGACCCCCCCCTGTCTCTTCGGGGCCCCCCCCGACAAACGCCTTATGAGTACTTAATTCTGGCATAGCTGGACACCCTTGTCCAGGCAGGGTGTGTCCACACACCCTACCGAAAAAAAAAGGTCCTCGCAGCAAGGCATGCCTATGCTCATTCTCGTTTCGTGACACACGCCCCCCCTCCCTTCCCCCCCAAATTGGCAACGGGCACGTCTTTGGTGGCCTCGGGCCGGTTCAGCATCGGTCAGGCGAGGCCGGGAGGGGAGGGGGGGGGGGGTTATGAAGGAGAGTAGTATTAGTGGGTGGCCGTGTGTGGGCGTAGCTGTGGTCGTGGTGGTTGTGGTGGCCGTGGTAGTAGTGTCGTCGGGTCAAGATAAACCAAAGTACGTGGAGAGGAGATGCTACATAATGGTGCCGTATCTTCTCTTCTTTTGACAACTTATAAGAGTGACTCGCCATACTTCTCTTTGTTTACCGAACCCTGCTCAGAACTCGACCTCACCTCGTCCTGCCACTCGACCTCACCATGTGCGAATATACAAAGGTATTGTTGCTCGTTTGCCCACTCGTTTGCCCATTCGTTTGTCCACTCTCGTTTGATCCGCCTTCCCCCGTCCTTTCACCTGCTCACGCTCACGCTCACCTTGCCAGCGTGAATACGGCTGCGGCCACTTCAAGTACATCGCCGCCCGCTGGTGCAATCTCTACCGCAAGAGCCACCGCCGATGCCATCCCGACGTGACCTACTTTGAGTACCGGTAGGTGATCTGACCCGATCTGGATCCTCGTGAGTGCTGACATGTATGGTATAGGGCCCACGAGATATGTGGTATGCGCGATCGAACAGACCCCGACACACACACACACACACACACACACACACACAGGACTAACCCCCCAGGCCAATGTCGACCACACGAGGTCCCCTCCTGGCAGCATCTCATCCGCCCGCACAACGCGCCGCCGAGCTTGACGGGCGTAGCTGGCATCCACAGCCTGGGCCGACCAGGCACAGCGCGGAGCTCCAGCCGACACGGACACCGCAAGCAGTAAGTCAGAGGAGGAGACAGAAGAGAGATATCACCCATGCTCATCACCTGCAGCACATCCTGCGTGTGATAGGCTCCTGCTGTGGCATCCCGACGACCAGTCACGTCTGCTGCGTGTGTGCTGCCAACGCCCGCCAGCGCGCCACGCAATGCGACCTCGGTGACCGAAGACGACACCCCTCCAGGGCGATCGAAAGTCTCGCCAGGCAACAAAAACGAAAAGCACGCACGCACACGAAAAAAAACGACGACTCGATCAGTCGGTGGCGACACTCCCCGATCGGAAAGGACTGGGTTCATTTTTTCTAACTGTTTTCTAACTGTTTTCTATCGGTGTATTTCTGGTGTATTCTGAGGGGCAGAGGCAATTTGCAGGAGGATTCAGCCAAGAACACGGAGGCGTGCAGGCATGGATTAAGGAACTGGGACGGGAAAAAGGACATTTCTGGACACGGCAACGGATAGCGGCACTTTTTTTTCTTTTCTTTTTGCTTTCCTTTTTTCTTCATGATCGCTGGCTGGGATCGCTGGGGACTCTTGGCTGGACACATTAGACGATACCATATCCTGCTTCGGCAGCGGACAGGCGCTGTAATGAAAGTATAGCGCTCATTTTGGCGGACCTGTGGCGTGTGCTTTGGCGTGGGAGGCCTGCGGGCACCCTGGACGTCCCTCCTTTCCTCAGACACGATCGCATCCCTGACGCCTCCGTTACACAGGGCGGTCTCCTGTGCTCGCGGAAGACGTCGGGGCGCTCTGGAAGATCCCGGGAGCAGACAGCTCACAAATGGGACGGCTTGCTGAACGCTGGAACGCTGGGACGCTGGGACGCTGGAACGCTGCAACGGCTGGAACTGCTGGAATGGCTAGAACCTGCAAGGCCCAAGGTTGCAGCCAGGCACCGGCATTTCCAAGTGCCGGCGTGCCTTCCTGGCCAGTGGTCCTCTCTGAAGCGATACGGGGACCAGTCGCGGTTGCCCAGGGGGCTGCATTTAAAGGGCCCGCTTGGACAGCTCGGTTGGACGACTCGGTGTGTGTGTGCATTTGCTCACCTGACCGTCACCCGCTGCACCTCACCGGTGGATCCTGGGACCAGCCAGCGTCGAGGGACGGTCGAACTGCTGCTTTTTACCACGGTTGAGACGAGAGGTCTGGACGCAGTGACCGACATCCGTGTCATACATCCGTGACATTCGGCCATCAGCTGTTTGTTTCAGGAGTTGGTGGAGAGACAGAAGACAGAGGCTTCTGGAAGATCGGCACTGACGACAACGACCAGGGTTGGCCATCTCTGCGCCATCTGCGCCATCTCTGCGCCATTGTGCATGCAATCTCAACGGTCGGCGGCGCCGAGAGATGAAACGAACTCCATTCTCATTTCCTTAGCCCTACGAGTTCAGTGGGCCGTGACCCTGTGGCCTGTGGCTCTGGCTCTGTGGCTCAGCTGTGGCTAACCCACACCCGACAAAATTTGCTCCTTCTTCCTTCTCACCACCATGGACCACGCCCGCGCGGTCGCCGCCATCGCCCAGGCGGTGCGCCAGTTTTACGCCCGCCAGCTGCCCTACCGCATCTTCCACGGCTCCACCAACTCGACCCGGCCGCGGGCCGACGCCCACGCCGGGCGCGCCGTCGTGGACATCAGCGCGCTGAATCACGTGACCAAGGTCGACGCCGAAGCCCGCACCGTCCGCGTCGAGCCCAACGTGCCGATGGACCGGCTGGTCGCGGCCACGCTGCCGCACGGGCTGGTGCCGCCCGTCGTCATGGAGTTTCCCGGCATCACGGCCGGCGGCGGCCTGGCCGGCACGGCCGGCGAGAGCAGCTCGTTCCGCCACGGCTTCTTTGACCAGACGGTGCGCCGCGTCGAGATGGTGCTGGCCGACGGCAGCGTCGTCGAGGCCACCCCGGCCCCCGACGACCCCCGCCGCGACCTGTTCCGGGGGGCCGCCGGCGCCCTGGGCACCCTGGGCATCGCCACCGAGCTGGAGCTGCAGCTGGTGCCGGCCCGGCGCTTCGTCCGGGCCACGCTGCACCGCCGCCGCAGCGTCGCCGACACGGTGGCCCTGCTGCGGGCGCTGGCCCGCCCGGACAGCCCCCACGACTACGTCGACGGCATCCTGTTTGGGCCCGACCACGGCGTCGTCGTCACCGGCACCATGACCGACGAGCTGCCCTCCGGCGCCCCCGTGCAGACGTTCAGCCGCCCCGGCGACCCCTGGTACTATCTGTTTGTGCAGCAGCAGTCGCGCGCCGACCAGACAACCACCGTCCACATCCCCCTGCCCGAGTACCTCTTCCGCTACGACCGCGGCGGCTTCTGGGTCGGCCGCTCCGCCTTCCGCTACTGGCCCTTTCCCTTCAACCGGGCCACCCGCTGGCTGCTCGACGACTTTCTGCACACCCGCATGCTCTACAAGGCCCTGCACGCCTCCGGCCAGTCCGCCACCTACGTCGTCCAGGACCTGGCTCTGCCTTTTGCCACTGCCGAGGCCTTTGTCGCCTATGCCGCCGAGACCTTTGGCATCTGGCCGCTGTGGCTCTGCCCGCTGCAGGCGCCCGCGCGGCCGACCTTTCACCCGCACGCGTGGCCGCTCCGGCGTGACAGCGGCACCGACACAGCGCCCCTGCTCAACATTGGCCTCTGGGGGGCGGTGCCGGGCGCGTCGCCGGCGGCCTGCGTCGCCCTCAACCGCGACCTCGAGCAGCGGCTGGCCGCCGACTTTGGCGGCATGAAGTGGCTCTACGCCCACGCCTACTACGACGAGGACGCCTTCTGGCAGCTGTACGACCGCCCGGCCTACGACGCCCTGCGCCAAAAGTACGCCGCCACCAGCCTGCCCTCCGTCTTTGACAAGGTCCGCGTCGACCCCGTCGCCGACGCCCCGGCCGCCGCGCCCTGGCCGCTCGCCGGCGTGCGCGGTCTCCGCCACGCCATTGCCAGCAAGGCCTATCTGCCGCGGACGCCGCCGTGGCGCTGATGTACATAGCGATAGATGTTATGTAAACTCTGCTGCTCAACTCCGTCAACTCCGCTGTGTCAACTCCGCGCTTAACTCCTCGCCAAGCCAACAGTTATTAATCAGCTAGAGTCCGGGGATAGGCTTTCAGAGACTGACGGCGATAGGAAATAGGTAGCCGAGTATTTAAGGGACGACGACGACACACAACAAACAACACACCAAAGACAACACACACACACACACATGGCGTACACGTTCCAAGGCTGGCTGGGCCATGGCCCTGACGCCGTCGACGGCAAGATGCAATGGGGTCCGTTTGAGCCCAAGACCTGGGAGGACGACGACGTCGACATCAAGGTCACCCACTGCGGCATCTGCGGCTCCGACCTGCACACTCTGCGCTCTGGCTGGGGTGCCACTCCCTACCGTAAGTTCTGTCCTCGCTTCGCTCGTTTTCTGTCTTCGTTTTCTGTCCTCGTTTTCAGTCCTCGTTTTCTGTCTTCGTTTTCTGTCCTCGCTTCGCTCGTTCTCTCTCGCTCGCTCGCTCTCGCTCACTCCTCGCTGCAGCCTGCTGCGTCGGCCACGAAATCGTCGGCACCGTCGTCCGCCTCGGCCAAAACGTCCGCCATCTCGCGCTCGGCGACCGCGTCGGCGTCGGCGCCCAGGCCCGCAGCTGTCTCCGCCCCGACTGCCCCGACTGCGCCGCCGGCCGCGAAAACTACTGTCCCGCCTTTGTCGGCACCTACGGCGACGTCTTTCCCGGCTCCGGCGGCGACAAGTCCTATGGCGGCTACGGCGACTACCACCGCGCCCACGCCCGCTTCGTCATCCCCATCCCCGACCGCCTGCCCTCCCACGAGGCCGCCCCGCTGCTCTGCGCCGGCGCCACCGTCTGGACGCCGCTCACCGCCCACGGCTGCGCGCCCGGCCGCACCGTCGGCATCGTCGGCATCGGCGGCCTCGGCCACATTGGCGTCATGTTTGCCAAGGCCCTCGGCGCCGACCGCGTCGTCGGCATCTCCCGCAAGGCCGCCAAGCGCGCCGACGCCCTCGCCCTCGGCGCGGACGCCTACATTGCCACCGACGACGACACCGACTGGATCGCCGCCCACCGCCGCTCCCTCGACCTCATCGTCTCCACCGTCTCCAGCAAAGACATGCCGCTCGACGGCTACCTGCAGCTGCTCGCCACCGGCGGCACCTATGTGCAGGTCGGGTGCGTCTCTCCCTTCTTTTTTTTTCTTTTTTTTTTTATCTCGTGCTGACCCCCAGAAACCCTGACAATGGCGCCCTCCCCCCCGTCAGCTCCTTCACCCTCTTGAGCAACGGCATCGGCGTCGCCGGCAGCTCCATCGCCTCCCCCGACGACATCGCCGCCATGCTGCGCTTTGTCGTCGAGCACGACATCCACCCGCGCGTCCAGACGCGTCCCCTCAGCGACGCCAACCAAGCCATCATCGACATGCACTACGGCCGGGCCAAGTACCGCTATGTGCTGGTCAACGAGAAGAATCAGGAGTCGTGATGAGAAATTAAGCTTATTTTGTGGGTCTTGTCAGCATCTCTGCAGGAGTTAGCGTCAGCAAAAACCATGAAAACCCAAGTTTCATCAAGCTGACATCCATCCACGATCTAATCGTACTGTCTGACGTCGTGAGCCGCATGCTGTTACTATCACACATCTTCAATCTGAAGTAAATCTTGCACGTTTGATATACCACTCTGACTGCCATAACCAAATCTGCTGTGCTTACTAAGCATATCGCCGTTCTCACATGGCCTCTTCCTTTCCAATCGATACCGGCCTTACTCTGATGGCGTATCTATCGAGGAACTGCTTCCTAGCCCATGTCAGCCACGACCTCGACGTCAGGCACGCGCCTCGATGGAAACAGGACCTCGGGACAACACCGACTTGACGCCCCGAAACGGCACTCCGTTGGTCTCTGCGCTCCCAAAGATCACAGGCGTGCTGCTCAACACCAGAGGCTTCTTGGGCTCGCCGGCCTCGGGGCTGCGGTGCTTGTCCAGGCGGCGCAGCTCGAGCTGGCCCTTTTCGAGAATGTCTCGCTTGCTGGTGAGATAGGTGCGCTCGACGACGGCCTCGGGCGACTCGCCGGCCAGGCGGGTCACCTCCTCGTCGGACAGGTCGTAGACGGTCTCGGGGGTGAAGAGCTGCGGCAGCTTGGCCACGAGGCACTGCTCAATGGCCAACACGCTGATGTCGTCGACAAACCGCTTCAGCGCCACCTTGTAGTACGCCTCCATGTAGTCGATGGCCTCGGAGCTGGCCTGCCGCTCCATGTCCGACTCGAACGAGCTGGTGAGCGAGTCCAGCAGCCGCTTCATCGTCGGCTCGTCCACCCAGGTGGACGGCTTGCTGCCCATAATGCTGTAGAGCACCTCCTTGATCCGGGCGCGCAGCCGCACCGTCCGCGCCTTTTGCACATTGTCCGTCAGGTAGTGATTGTACGTGATCGGGTGGCCGTCGCGGTGCGGCACAAACAGCTCGTCCGCCTTGGCCGTCGCGCTCTTCTGGAGCCGCTCCATGGCCGGGTTGATGAGGCCGCGCACAATGTTGTCGGCCGTGTCGGACACGGCCGTGTGGTCGATGATGCCGTTGATCGTCTGGTACGCGCTCACGAGCGCGTCCTGCACGCACTGCTGCGCCAGGGCGCCCCAGGGCTGACACTGCTGGCGGAACAGCACGCCCACGATCATGGGGCTGAACATGCCCGGCAGCTCCCGGCCCCGCGACTTGGCCATCATGCCCTTGACCTCGTCGATGAAGTCGGACCGCGACACGTACCGCTCGTCTTCGGAATCGCTGCCCGGGTCCGCCACGCCCTTTTTTTTTTTATCGGACGAATCGTCCTCCTCCTCGCAGATGGTGCGCGCGTGGCCTTCGGCCTGCATCGTGTCGGCAAAGTCGGTCATGATTCTCTGGATCACCGCCCGCAGCCGCCGCTCGTAGCCGTCGTCGTCCAGCGGGCTGCCGAAAAAGGCCGTGTCCGTGTAGCTGCCGTTTGTGGCGGCGGTCATCAGCCCCGTGAAGGCAATGCTGACGCGGGCCAGGTACTGCCGCTGCTCGCGCACGGTGCCGCGCGGGGCGCCCAGCTTGTCGAGGCTGCGGCTGCAGTCGGCCAGCAGGGTGTCAATGTCCCGCAGCATGATGGGCAGCTGGGCGAGGATCTGGTGCTTGAGCACGCTGCTCAGCCGCGGCCGCAGCATGTGGACGCCGAGATGGGCATGGTTGACGGCGGCCCAGGCGCCCTCGCCAAAGAAGCGGGCTTCGGCCTCGTCGCGCTCGGCCGACGTGGCGTGGCGCATCTCGTAGCTGCGGTTCTTGAGCACGTGCCAGCCCAGCTGCAGCGCCACGTCCTTGTTCTCGGCCAGGCGCACAAACGCCCGCTCGCTGTCCGAGTCCTTGTCTAGCTTGTCCGGCTTCGTGATGAGGCCCATGGTGCGCTTGCCCGTCGGGTCGACGGCGCGCGACAGCGCCGTGACCTCCTGGTTGGCAAAGTCGTTGCTGGCCGAGACGACGGCCAGGATGATGCTGCGCGGCCGCTTCATGTAGTCCAGCACCAGCTTCTTGACCACTGGCGCCTCGTCTCCCGACTGCTCCGAGTTGCCCGCGCGGAAGATGCCCGGCAGGTCCACCAGGGTCAGGTGCTGCTGCTCGGGGCCCGACAGCTCAATGCGCAGCACATCGTTGCTGAACCGCTTGGCAAACAGTCCGCCCTCCTCCGTGATACCCATGGCCGTCTTGGCCGACTCGATGACGGGCGCAAGATCGGGATCGTCCGCGTTGACCGTGGCCGTGAACGCGTCCAGCACCTTCTTCTCACTGTCATTGCGGCTGTGGTGCGGTATGATGGAGATCTTGATGTCGCGGTGCGGGTGGCGGCGCATGATCAGCTCCGTGGCAAACCGCGTGCAGAGGTTGTCTTTGGTGGGAAAAGAGAGCCCGGAAATGGCTTCCAGAACAGAGCTTTTGCCGGCAGACTGGTCGCCGCAGACGATGATCTCGGGGAGATCGACATAGCGGCTGATGCCTTGCGAGCGGAGCTTGTCGATGATATCGAGCAAGTCGCGATAGTCTTGGGATTGGATGTTGACAGGGGCCATTGCAGAAAGTGGGATTGGGTGATGTGTGGAAAAGAGAGAGAGAGAGAGAGAGAAAGAAAAAGACAGGGAGAAAGAAAATGATAGAGAGAAGGAAAGAGAGGGAATTTGTACAAAAGGAAGGAGGGGCTGAGGAAGGAGCGAGGCCTACAAAATAGGCGCCTTGACATGCCTGCAAGGCGTCGACTAGGCGTTCGTGCATCGCCCATGCATTGCCCATGCATGCTATGCCACCGAAGCGGGTACGGGGCAAGCTTTCATTGGCAAGGCAAGGCTGGCCATTCTCAAAGAAGATAACGGAAGGCGGTCATGTGACAATGGTGCATCGCCAAGTGAAACGGCAGTCAGCCGCACGACCAGGGTTTGGTTGAGATGGAGATAGATGTCTATTAATATACGATCTATGCAACTGTCAAGACAAGTTCGGGTATGCGTATAACGTAGAGCTAGTCGCTCGGTCACGAGAAGAGGGCCAGTGCGGTTGACGATATGTAGATTAATTGTAACAGTTACAGAATAGGATACATAAGAGGCTTCAGCGAAAAGTTTACTGGCGAAAAGTGCTCGGGATCCAATGGTCCTCAGGCGAGAGAGGTCATGTCTGTCTCTGGCAGGTCTCTTCATGCCTCAGGCTTCACCTATTCGCGGCTTTCCACGCCGTTTAACGTAGAGGATCTGGTTTTCTCGATATGTGATGGTGAAGTGCTCTCTCTTTAGCGTCGCGAAGCACTAGCAGCTTTGTGTGCTGATAAGCCGTAAAGCAGATTAGGCGGTGTTGTAAATCAGCTTGCCCATCTTGAGCGTCCGTGGTCGACACCAAGAGCAGCTGGCGTTGGGTGTGGGGGGCAGAAGGGTGAGCAAATGTTGATAATAAAGGTTGGAGTTGGCAAGCTTGATGCCACTTGATGTCAATGTGTTTTGACCATGTTTGAATTCGTTGGCCTGGGCTAACTTGTTGTTGCGCTGATTGTCCATCTTTATCGCAGTCGTAGCCGATTCAAAAATTGCTTCACCCAGCTTGCCGGATCTGATAGCTGACGCTCGACTCATCCATGGCGCGAGAATTTGCAGAGGATGCGGCGACAGTCTCATCTAGAATAACCTGGTAAGCAAAACTGGAAGGAAAAGGAACAAGACCACATCCGTCTCCGTACAGTATGCTGCACACCTGCGCCCGTTTTCAACGTAGTCGCCGCACAAGACGCACACCTAGGATTTGAAGCCCAAGTATTGGGTAACGAAGTTCGCATTCGACTCGGGCACGCCGCGGGCGCTGCGATACGCGCGTAGAATGGCTGCCGAGCCTGCGTCGGCCATAATGTCCTCTAGAAGCCACCGACAGAAGCGATCGCGAGCCAACACACCAAACACGTAGTCCAGCATGCTCTCGTTTGGCGGGAAGCAAAGCAGTACGCCACGTCCAGCAAGGACATCCCGGTCGACACCGGCTGCTTCTAGCCAGTCTGCAAGGTGTGCGGGCCGGGTGGGTGTTAGATTAGGGCGGTATTCGACAGTTGTCTTGTCGATTTGCCCCTGCATGGGCACGGGAATTGGCGATTGCTACAGTCACAAGGCTCGGAAGACTTGTATCCGATCCTGGTTGTTTTGCGAGCTTGCGGTAATCAACCGTGGTATCGTCTGTGGTGCTAACGTTGGCAAGCTACGTTGCAATCGCAATGCCATCCTGTGCTAGAATAACCTGGTAAGTAAAACTGGAAAGAAAGGCACAAGATGACTTACAACGTATAGAAGATTTGGTTTTTTACTGGTAATAGGAAGTGCGGGTGACTGAAGAGAAGGAGGGCAAGGCGGCTTTATAGACAAGCAGACAAACGGAGTGAATAAAGGGACCGGAAAGCAAACCACGAGGTGGAGAACAAACGAGGCGTGACTCACTGGCAAGAAAAGAAAGTGAATGCAAGACAAACAAGGAGACGAAGCAAACGAAGAAGTGGTCTGAATATTACGTCATGTCCGACTCGGAAAAGGAACAAGAGAGAGAATGAAAAAAGATGACCACGAGGTGTTTCACGTCTACCGCGCTGCATGCAATACACCCAAACACGATTGAAACTGTCTATTATATATTAACTGCTGTCGTGACGAATGGCCGCGTCGGGACGCATCCCGGACAGCAAAGACGGCGGGCCCTGTCCGCCGCCAGGGCGGTGCACATGGCCGCGATTGCCTGATGCTCTGCACAGACGAGGACCTGCCTGTGAATGGAAACAGCCGCTTCATGCCTCTGCTTTGGCCTGGGCCGCCTCGGGCAGCCCTTCTGAACCGCTGTCCTGGGCGAGCGGCTGCCCTGTCAATGTTGGATGCTCCGACAATGTTGGCCCGGACAATGTTGGCCCTGCTAATGTTGGCTGCTCTGACAATGCTGGCGGCTGCTCCGAAGCCGTGTGGGCAGATACTGCGTCGTCTTCGGTGGGCTGCTGGGCGGCGGCTCGCGCGCGCAGCTTGCGCCAGACCATGAGGCCGACGGCGGCGGCGAGGAGGGCCGAGGTGGCCGAGGCCATGATGGCGGTGCCCGGGTGGTGGGTCGCGGCGGGCAGGGCGTGGTCGATCTTGGCAATGGACCAGGGGTAGCAGTGGGACTTGACGACGATGAAGATGCCGAGGCCGAGGTAGAGAAAGGGGACGACGAGGCGGGCGTAGCGCTCGGCGAGGCGCAGCATGTGGCGCTGGCGCATGACGAGAAAGGCGGCGGCGCACCAGACGCCGAGCAAGAGGTAGTAGATGACGACGTAGACGGCGATCTCGGCGCCGGCCGCCTGCGAAAAGAGCGGCACGTAGGTGCTGATGTTGTCGGCCCCGTTCATCACCGTGACGCTCGACACCTTGACATTGTTGGCCACCCACGTGCGCGCCGTCGACCGCTTGGGGGGGGCGTCTTCGGGAGGTCTGGGGGATGCGGGAGAGTCGTCCGAGGCGCCTCCCTCCTCGACAGACCGCAGCGGCTCGGCCGCTTCTTCTTCTTCTCTCCGCCTCGGCGCCACCAGACTCAGCAGCCACCAGATGCCCAGCAGAATGGGCAGCAGGCCCAGGAACCCGATCGGCTCGGCCGAGAACAGCAGCGACGCCCCGTACCCGATCATGCTGACGACGATGATGACGGTGAAGCCGACATACTGGCCGACCGTGACTTGCGGCGCCGTGAGCGTCGACTTGCCCGTCGATGCTTCGGCAAAAAAGGCCACCAGAACGAAAATGTCGTCAATGTTGGTAATGGCAAACGACCCGCAGGCCGTTCCCACCACTCGCCCAACGTTCATCGCGCGCGGGAGGGGAGGGGAGGGGAGTCGAGCTGTTGTGCGGCCGTTGACGGGGAATGTCTGGATGCAGGACTGAAGATTTTAGCAGTGATTAGGAGCAGAGCTATAGCTCTTCACTGTGGGGAAGCTGCATGCAGCCAAGGTCTAGCAAGGAATAGGGGCTTTAGTGGGGGTTCCCCGTAGGGCTGGTTATTTTTAGAGCTGCCTAGTTGGCTAATAACGCTGGCTAATAACCGTTGCGGCACGTTTCTTACCGATAATCTGATTACATAATCTACCGAATCTCAACCAGCTCCGTGGTCGCCTTGTCGGTCTCCGCCTGGGCCTGCTTCTGCACTTCTTGCAAGGCATCGTCGAGACGGGTGGTCTGGTGTGCCTTGAACTTCCAGGCGGGCACGCGCTTGGCAAACAGCTCGTCAATCTCCTCGAGGGAGCGGCCCTTGAGCTCAGGGATGCAGAGAAAGAAGAAGACGAAGCAGCAGAGGTTGGAACCAGCCCAGATGTAGCCATATTTGGCACCCTATCAGTCAGCAAACGAGCGGAGCGAGGAAAGAAAAGACGAACCCAGTTCAAGGTGTCGGGGTTGATAAAGTACGGAGAGCAGAAGCCCGTGAGCCAGGCCAAGAAGTAGCCGAGGCTGATGGCAGAGCCGACGGTCCAGGAGCGCAGACGGGTGCTGACGAGCTCGGTGGCGACGGGGTAGCTGGTGTCGCCGATAAAGGCGTTGTAGCAGAGCTGGTGGAGGGCGACAAAGGCGATGAGGCAGCTGCGGGCGGCGGGGGTGCCGCTGGCGGCGCTGGCGGCGACGGCCATGGCCAGCATGCAGGCGCCCTGCGTGGCGGCGCCGATCATGAGAATGCCGCGCCGGCCGGTGAGGTGGCGCAGCCGACAGCCGACAGCCGTCAGCAGACAGGCGAGCCAGAGAGCCGGCTTGCGGCCGAAGAAGTGGGCAAACGAGCCGGCAAAGAGCGACGACAAGAAGGCCCCGAGGGTCAGCAGCGAGCTGATGAGCTGCTGGAAGACGCTCTGCCTGGTTAGGAGCTGGACAGAGGGAGGAGAACAGAACACTCACTCCAATGGCATAGCCTCCCTCTGCTGTCGGATCCGCGTGGCCGTACACCCGCAGAAAGCCCGGCATGGCCTGCAGCGCTGCGGTGACGGCCGAGTCGAGCCCGTACTGCATGTTGGCAATGGCCACGACGGCGCAGATGGCCGGGCACTTGCGGTTGGCCCAGAGGGACGTCTCGGCAGCCATGGCAACGAAGACGGAAACGAAGACGGAAACGGAAACGGAAAAAGAGACAGAGTTGGAGACCGAGGGAAGTCCCTATTCAGGAAAGTCCCTATTCATACTTCCTTCCTTGGCCGCGTGAGCTTTTCCAGACGGCAGCCGCGCCTGGCCAGTCCCTTCCGCGACTGCCCCGCAAGGCGTAGCCCGTACGGCAGTTGCGCCCCAGATCTGTCCCTTCCCCAGAGTCGGCAGCGGCTGGCCGACGGTCCCCGCATTCAGCCATCGGCTCAGTGGAAGCGATCGGACGACAGAGAACGGAACAGAGAGCAAAACATAACAGAACAGGCCAAGAAAACAGAACAGAAAGAACAGGCAGACACGTCAATTGCACCCCGTATCGTACACAACAACTCGTCCAAGAAAAGCTAAAATACAAGAAACGTTTCCAATTCCACGTGACCAATAAACCAAGAAAGCCAAGGATCCGAAATCAATATCCCCAGAAAGCATAACCCGTAAACATGCGGCCCACTACACCACCACCTCGTCCTCGTCCGGGTCCTCGAGGCTCGTCCGCTGCTTTGCCGACTTCACCCGGCTGATCTTGCGCCCGTCCTCGCCGAGAACCTCGAGGTCGCCGTCTGCCGCCAGCGCCGGTCCTTGTTCCAGCGACGACGTCGCCAACGACGACAACGACGCATCCTGTTTTTCCGTCGAAACGCTGCCGGCGCCACCGCTGGTCGCGGCCGCCCCGGCCGTCAGGAACCCTAGCTGCTGAAACGGCCACAGCCCGCTGCCGGCCGGCGACACCGTCGGATGCACGGCCAGCGGCTTGAACAGCACCGGCTCGCGGTCAAAGAAGAGGCCGCCTGGGGTCGTGGTGCTTGCCGCCGTGTTGCCGTTGCCGTTGCCGTTCTTCTTCTCTGGCTCCTCGCCCTTGGACACCTCGGGCATGGCAAAGTCGCCAAACTCTTCATCGTCGTCGTCTACGTCGTCACCACTCGGAACTGCCGGTGCCGGTGCCGGTACCGGTGCTGCCCCCATCTCTCCAGGCTTCACCTCGTCCCGGTCGTCGTCCTCTTCCTCGTCGCCCGACGAGCTGCTGTCGCGCCCGTCGCCAAACTTTTCCGCCTCGATGCCAAAGTCGCGCGCGCTGCCGCCGCTGCCGCTGCCAGCACTGCCAGCACTGCCAATGCTGCCACTGCCGCCGGGCCCTGCTGCGTTGTTGCGGTCGCGTCGCACCATCGATCGCCACCAGCTGCCGCGGTTCCAGCCCAGACCCACACGACCGGTGCCCTCGCCGGCATCACCGCCGCCGCCGCTGATGCCGTGCCCGCCCGTGAGGCCCAGCTCGTCATCGTCATCGTCATCATCGTCATCGTCCTCTGCGTCGTCGTCGTCGTCTTCGTCGTCCGCAAACGGGTTGCGCAACCGCTCCGGCGCCGATCCCGACGACTGCCACATGCTCGACAGCGACTTGCTTCCCGATCCTGCTGTCACATCGCCCTCGCCCTCGCCCTCGTCCTCCTCGTCGCCCCGGCCGCCTTCTTGCGCCGCCGCTGCTTCCGCGTTGCGCTTGTTCATGGCCAGCCGCGCCGCCAGCTGCAGCCGCGCCCGCGACGGAGGGATGTTCAATGGCGGCGGCGGCGGTGGTGGTGGCGGAATGGCAGGCGGCAGCATCGACGATGATTGATTTAGCGGGTCAGTGTAAGCTCGGAACTGGGAAAACGTTAGCATGCGTGCGTCTTCATACTTGACGGCGAGCAACTGGTCGACATGGCAGCGACAGGGACGACGATGATCAGACGGTCGGATCGAGAACGAGAGACGCAGAGACTGAGGCGCAGACTGAGACGCTGCCCGACACACACTGCACACACAAATCGGAGAAAAGAAAACGGCCACCACAAGTTTGCACCCTCTGCCACCCATCACACAGAAACTTGCTGGCGATGGTTCAGAGATACTTGGACCCAGGACTACTAGCCACGCTCCCGACCTGCAGAATCGCTCCCCTCAGCCGCTGCTCGTCGTCCATCATGTCCTCCGGAGCCATGCTCTCTCCGCCCCCCGGCAGAACGTCGCCAGCCGTCCTGTCAAACAATACATCTAAAGAATGCAGCGCCATGTCTCCCTCTTCATCCAGCTCATCAAAGACCACTGGTCTCGTCTCCATATGTGTCTGCCCTATGTTGCTGCCATCCTGCACGTCTGCGTCCTCGTCGTCATCGTCATAGTCATCGTCATCGTAGGCGTCCGAGCTGCTGCTGTCGTCGCTTCCGTCTTCGGCCATGGCAGGCCAGTTGCTCTCTCGCCTGTCCTGCACCAGCAGGATCAGATTTTCTTGCAGCAAATTGTTGCTCACCTCGTTGGCTGCATCCTCGTCATTGTCATCCACGTCATCGTCCTCTTCGTCGCTCGAGCTGTGGAAGCCCGATGAAATCCCGGTACTAATTGAGAAGGGCCCCAGGCCCCCGTCGTTGCCGCCCTGGAAATCAAGCCCGCCATTGAGACCGGCGTCGGCCAAGGCCGAAGACGTGCCCTGGCTGCCCGACAAGCCAAGCGACGAGCCTAGCCCGGTCAGGCCCACCGCCGCCAGGCCGGTTGCTGCCGCTTGGTTGCCCATGGCCACGTCGGGCCGCAGCCCGCCGAGAATGGCATTATCGCGCTCCCGGGTCTCGGCCAGGGGGCCCTCCACGTAGTTGATCCAGTCCTGTGACATGACCTTGTCCAGCACCACGTCCGACAGCAGCTCGGGCGGGTGCCGCTCCGTAAACTTGACCACCTCCTCCGCGATCAGCGTGAGGTGTCCCATGTAGCCCATGCGCGTCCGCGTCGCCGCCTGCGACTGCTCGGACGCGAGCTGGCCGTTGATGATCTGCGTCGTGATGTCCGCCGACTCGAACAGGGAGATGGCCAGATGCGGGTTGAAGCCACGGTCCATGGGACCGTTGAACACCTGCTGCACCACGTCGTACACAACATTGTGCAAAAAGTTGTTCCACGGGTAGGCAAAGAAGAACGACTAGACCGTCCATTAGCACAGGCACTGCTTCTCGCAAAGGGCAGGGAGGCAGCTCTCACCAATATGGTCGGAACCACGCTGTGATCAACAAACTGCATCTTCAAAAAGTCGCCCACAACCGGATCGATGAAGCGCACTTCCCCGGCTGTGTCGTTTGACGGCTCTCCCGTCGACTTGTCCGTCACCAGTACAGACATTTCTGTGACATCCAGCTCGGTCTTATCGTCTGTCGTAGCTGCTGTCGCCGTCAGCGTTGCCTTTTCTTCAGCCTTGTCACCCGCCGGTGCCGCCTCAAGGCTTTCTTTGCTGTCTTTGTTATCGGGTGCTGTCTCCGCAGCAGGTGTTGTCAGCTCGGGCACTGCCGGCTCAGGAGCTGTCGATTCAGCCGCTGAAGAATCAGGCACCTTTACCGACGGGGTGAACAATGGGGCCACTTCGGCCGAGGTGGCTGTTTCCTCGGTCTGGGACTGTGTCACTGTACTGTCGGCGGGCTTCTCTGCGCTTTCGAGCGGCCCCGGTCCTGGGCTGGAAGAGCGCCGCGGCGAGGAGCCCTCGAGAGGATCCGACAGGCTCGAGATGGTCGGGGTGAAGACGATGGAAGACTCTGAATCGTCGCCCTTGTCGGAATCAGACAGGATCTTTTTCGCCCCCTCGCCGAGCGCAGGCTCGTTGGCCTCCGTCACAAAGTCGTCTCCCACCTCCTTGGCAGATCCCTGCTCCGCACTAGCAGTCGAGGCCGTCGCGCCTGCGGCCTCGGTGGCGCCCGCAAAGACATCTCCATTGGCCGGCCTCGTCTTGATCTTGCTCGGCGACAGAGGCGCCACAACCAGATCCGGGTCGTCAAAGACAGGCCCGTCGCTGACGGGCTGGGCGTCGTCATGCGTGTGGAGACGGGGCGAGCTGAGGGGCTCCTCGACAAAGTCGTCCTCGTCCTTTTCGAGGAACGACTGCGAGGAACCAGGCTCGCTGTCGGAGGAAGCCGTGTTTTGCAGCCGCGGCTCGGCCGCAGAGTGCGTCACTTCCTCAAACCCGTCTTCGTCGGCCGCAGAGACGTTTGTGATCTCGAGACGCCGGCCCTCGCCTGGAGAAGGCTCCTGGGGCTCGCTGTGCGCCGTCTTCATCGTCAACAGATCAGTGCTAGGCATCGCCACAGCTTCCTCGCCCTGGTTGCGCGTCAAGAGTCCCTCGTATCGGAGGCGCTTGCGCTCGGCATCGCGTGCGGCAATGAGCTCTTCCGAGCCGACTTCGTTGAGCAGCGCCATGTTGCTGCAGTGCAGCAGCTCGGCCATCAGCTCACAGGTCTTGAAGCGGTCAAAGCCGAGGGGCTCAATCTTGTCGCAAAAGGTCGAGCTGAGGCGGGTCTTCTGAGCAGGGGTGTTGTTCATCAGCCGCATAAAGTTGGGTACGTTCTCCGCAAACATGCGCAGCAGGGTGCCCAGGTAGATGGGGTCTCGGCCAGACGGGATGGAATTGGCCTCCGTGCCAACGTCAGGGTCGTAATCGGAGTTGTTCTTACGGATGACCTCGATGACGATACCCACGCCGACGGTCAAGGCATTGCCGCCGCTGAGCATGTATGAGATCAGCTCGTCGATGCACGGGTGGGAGACGAGCTGGCGGGTGAGCTCGTTGGGACCGATGCAGGTCAGCTCATTCTGCGTCGCATTGGCAGACACGGTGATGATCGCCTTGATGAAGTCGCCGGCAGACGTCTGTGTAGCCCAACTGTTGTCGGGGCTGAGAAAGGAAAGCAAGGTGGGGATAAGGTTGTGAGAATAGAGCCACTGAAAGGTCAGCACGGATGTGTACTTGTTTTTTTATTTTGCGCGCGCGCGCAAGAGAAGGGGAGGGCTACCTCGACAATGCCCCGTCCGGCATCTGGACGGTCTAGGGTGATGATCTTGAGCAGCAGATCCATGATCATGGGGCAATCGACATGGCGGACCATGTTCTCCACGGCGCTGTCGACGGACTTGACGAATTCGACCATGTCGTCGACCCTGCGGTCAAAGAGCGACTCGTTGACCTTGGTAAAATAGCCAGCCTGCAGGGGATCGAGCGGGACTGGCCGCTGGAGGAACTGCCAGAACTTGTGCAGCAGGTCGCGGTTGGAGGGGTCCATCAGCATCTCGCAGATGGCGGCGCTGTCGGAGGAGAGAATTTCGCAGGCCACAAAGGCATACTTGTTGCGCCTCTTCTCCAGCTCGTCGTCGTCGTCCTCTTCGCGGCTGCTGCTGTCGGTGGTCGCGGAAGATGACGCCCGCGGACGGCCAAAGCGCAGCATGCGTGGCGGCCGAGCGCGGTCGCCGCTGCTGTTGGCTTTGGCGCTGGCGTTGTCAGAAGAGTCTTCGGAGTTGGTTTCATCGCCGCTGGGAACGGCCACTGGCTCCAGCTTCGGGGCAACGACATAGTCTAGGAGGCGGTCGAGAACATCGCGGTGGCGCAGGTAGTCCAGAAGCTTGTTGTTCTGGGCCTTGAGATCACCAAGCAGGTCGTTCTCGTCGAGGAGATCCTCAAGAGTGAAGTCCGGCCGATCGAGGATCGCGTCGACGGGGGATATGCTGGCGTAACCACCGAATTTCCAAAACATGGTGGCGGCAGTTTCTCAGAGAGTCGTCAGATCCGCAACATGGGTCTGACGAGCCTAGACAGAAAGGAAGAGGGCTATGAGGAAAGCAGGACGTTTGCGGATAGCTGGAGACGCTTCGAAATAAAAATATAAAGGACGTGGCTTCGAATGTCAAGGAAGGATAGAGTTGGCAAATGCGGTGGCTGACGCGTAAAAAAAAAACAGACCAGTTGATGTGATCTATAATATATTGCTCGAAGGAAAGGCAGAAGAATCCGGTTCACGGGAAAGGGGGGGTATCTCGGTCTAGCGTGGGGACTGAAAGGAAAGGTTAGCCATGGATAGAACGGAGACGGATGGATGATCATGATGACGTGGGCTGCCGCCGCCGCCGCTGCTGCTGCTGCCGCCGGATGTTGATTCTGCCAGCGTTGCCTGAGAGAATTAGGCCATCGCAGAGAGGCCAGGCTGCATCGACATGACGTCGACTTGGGGATCGCTGGCAGCTGTGGCAGCAGCCGTGGGCATGCCGCCGATGGCCGATCGACGACCAAATGGGCGCATTTGCAGCGTTCAACGCGAGCGTGCATTGATCGTCTCGCAGCTCCATCTTGAGAGAGATTGTGCAGATCGATGACGCATCGTGGAGCAGCAGCACAACATAGCGGCAAAACAGCACAACAGCACAACAGCACAACAGCACAGCAGAACAGATAGCACCAGCCAAATCGCCAGCAGCCCGAGACACGGTCGCATCATCTGCGGTCGCATCTTCTGGCCGGAATCGCGCCGCGGTGGCCAAAATGGCAAGCCTATTGGTAAAAAAGGGGGGGAGGGGGGGGGGGGGGGGGGGGGGGGGGGACGGTGGAGGGACGGAAGGTTCTCGACTCACAAAAAGTGCCAATTCGGGCAAAGGAGAGACAGAAAGGAGAAGAAAGGACGGCAAAGGCAAGAAAAAAAAAAGAAAGCCGGTGCGCATACACGACCCCCCGCAGATGTGGAATCGCAGATGGAAGATGGGCAGTCCGGCGCTGGGGGGAAGGCGACGGAGGATAGGATGTGTCGAAGTCGTGTCGTTGAAGAAAAAAAAAACAGTTGCCCAAAGCTGATGCTGACCATTTGGCCAAGGGGGGGAAAGAACGCAGTCAGGCGCTTTGGGGGCAAGATGTGGCGGGGATTGGCACTGTGGAGGGAGATTCCGGGGGCCGGGGTTTGTTGGTGCCGACGCGACAAAATTAGAAAGGATCAATATTGAAAACTAAACAATACACCCGCATCTGGGCTTTGTTTCTCTAATCTGGCCTGCTGTTCTCCTGGATGCGTGGTCTACAAAGAGAAGAGAGGCCGTGTGCGTCGCAAGCAAATTGCACTGTGCCGAGAGACGCGCTGAATTTAGTTGGTCGGACGAAATTTAGCACTTGCTACTATGCATGTATCCCCTGACCAGAGGAAGGCACGAGGACTTACGTCAGGCCGGACAGGCGAGACGGACAAAAAAAGAACAAGAACAGGGTGTTGCCAAGCTTGGCACGGGCGCACGGCAAGCCACGAGACACGTCTTCAGCTCGCATTATCTGGGAACATGTGCTGATCCTGGCTCAAATTGTTGCGGGCCGCACCAAGCGTGGTGGATCTTAGGGCTGTTCACGTGGTGTATCACGTGTATATGACCAGCGAGATGACGTGGACGCGACCTTGCAAAGAGCTGCCAATAAAGATCCAAATAAAGATGTTTAGACGATTACTGTCCATGCAGAGAGCAAGAATGGTCAAATAATCACTTGTTCTAATGCATCGTTTCTGTTTCTGTCGTTAGGCTGCTATAACCTCTCATCTCCGGCGCCAACATTGGTTTTACTTTATATATAAATTTAGAGGAGCATGAGGAGCTACGTTAACAGCGCCCAAGCTACTACAAGAATCCGGGTACATCTCAGATATTATTTTTACAAGTGCTGTCTGGGCCGATTACCTCGACGTCATGTACAATTACTGGAGTGAGCCTAGACAAAAAGGCTCCAGCCTTTACAGATTAATGCCGTTCACCACTCAAGTCTCATGTCTATATCAACAGTTCTATGCATTTTACATAGAATGCCCCTGGCAATGTTATTGAGTCTGGTCCTGAGAACGTTTGGCCTTACAACCCGCGGAATATTTGTATTATCTGTGTGAAGTAAAGATGCCTAAAGGTGGTCTTATATAGAATAGTAACGCACTATTGATAGAGACCGAAGACACTCCCCGGCAGCGCTCAACAGGACACTTCCTTGCGAGGACTGTCAACCAGATATTCTCCCGAAATCGTGCAGGCCTGCGGCCCACAGGTTCATTCACCGACAGCTTGACAACATCTAGAGCTTGCCAAAGACGGACCACGCTAAAGCAGATGAATGTTTTACTAACCTGACTCGGAAACCCTTGAGCGTCAGCACTTGGGAGAAGCTTAATGAGGTGCTTGCACAGCAGATTAAAACATATAGTAATGATTCAAAAGTGGAAGAAGACAGAACATCCGGATGCGAACAAGGGCAAGGCTTTAGAGTCAATGACTAAATCCTGCCATGACATCACACTCCTAGACAAGCCATAGAAATCAGAAGCAAGAATCCCCGTTAGTTAAAGATGTCAGGGACACAACTTAAATCTACGAGATTAGCTGTGCGAGTAGAAAAACTTACGGCCAAGGAAACGAAGACGGTCCGAAAGAATGCGCTGCTTCCATTGTCGCTGTAGAAGGATCAATCGAGGACAACCGATATTGATGTGCTGGCTGACCTGCCCCTCCCCTGCACGAATCATCTGGTTGAGGGCACAGCCAGTAAGGAGAGAAGAGAGCACGGTCCAATCGCCCAACATCCCCTCCTTGACTCGGTCCCATCTCCGGCATCAATCCACCCTCCGAAATGGCCGGCTACGCATACACAGCCTTGCATGGAGGCGAGGTCCGCCTCTTGCGAATGACATCAAACAGCGACAGCGCCGAGGACGACCAGGTCTCGGGCTCTCTCGAGATCCACGCGCTTGATGAGTGTCCCCAGTACACTGCGCTCTCGTACTGCTGGGGCCAAGGTGCGCCAGCTCGCTCGCTCATCTTGAACGGACAGAGCCTGTCTGTGGGCGAGAATCTCTACAGCTTTCTCCTCCAATCAAAGAAACACCGGCAGGGCAGCGCAGAAGCGATACCGAATCTGTGGAGCGATGCCATCTGCATCGACCAGCAGAGGAGCGATGAGAAGAATGCGCAGGTGGCGCTCATGCGGGACATTTACGCGTCGGCGAGCCGCATTGTCATCTGGCTGGGCCAGGGCGACGACAGCAGCAGCAGAGCGATGGGCGCCTGGCAGCGCCTGGCCCCACCGCTGCGCGACGGCCAGGAGCTGGGTCCGCGCCTAGGCTTGACCGAGGCCGAGCTCGAGGCGCTGCACGGGCTGCAGCGCCGGGCGTACTGGAACCGGGTGTGGGTGTTGCAAGAGGCGTCGACGGCGGGCGTGCCGCGGGAGATCTGGTGCGGCGCGCGACGGGTGGCGCTGGACGACGCCCTGGTGGTGAACGAGGCAGCGCGGCAGTGGATCGTGGCGCTGGGCCACATTCCGACGCCGAACCCGTGGATCGCAGAGCTCGCAACCATCGATGCCTTTGAGACGCTGAGAATGCGGCGGCGGCGGCAGTGGTTGGAGGACGGAGAGGGCGACGCTGCAGAGGCGCACGGCTTGCTGAGCATTTTGTACATGACGCGCGACCGCCAGGCGACGGATGTCCGGGACAAGATCTACGCTCTGCTGCCCATCTATGCCGACGTGCACGGCGGGCCGCTGCCGCTGCCGCTGGCGGCGGAATATGACAAGCCGGTCGAAGAGACCTACCAGAAGACGGCCGCCTTCATCCTGAACCAGGAGCAGGACGTGCGGATTTTCCTGCTCTGCAGCCTCAGCGGCCCGCTCGGCTCGCTGTACAGCTGGGTCCCGAACTTTAAGCACGTCGCCGAGCCCTTTGCCATCTTTGACTGCCAGGACCAATTTCGCGCCAGCGGCGCGCTCCCGCCTCGCGTCTCAGTCGACGCCAGCCTGCGGCTTGCCACCTTCCGCGGCGCACGTCTCGGCACCGTCGTGGCCGTGCACTCGCCGCTCGCCGAGCCCGGGGACCAGGCCAGCTCGGCGGCGACGGCGGCCTGGCAGCCGGCGTTTAGCGCGTGGATGCGGAGCTTGGCCGCGTTTCTGTTTCCCGACAAGGTCGACAGGCCGTACGTCGGCGGCGGCCTAGCATCCCGAGCGGTGGATCGGCTGCTGGCGCTCGACTTGTGTCCGGGGGTCGTGCTGGAGCGCACTGGGACGGTCGCGCGCTGGCCGTTCTTGGCCGTGGCCGCGGGTGCGGAGCCGCCTCGTCTGGACGACGTTCCGGCCAGCTTTGCGGACCTGCTTCTCCGCGTCGGGCACGCGTCTGTCTTCCGCAGCCAGTCGGGCCATCTCGGCGTGGGCGATGCCGCCGTGCGGGCTGGCGACAGGGTGGTGGCTTGTTTTGGCTTGTCTGTTCCCCTGCTCGTGCGTCTAGGGGGGGTGGTCAACCGCCTTGTCGGGCCGTGTTTTGTGCAGGGGATGATGGACGGCGAAGGACTGGGAGGAATGGCGGAAGATTTTGAAGTATACTGAAAGCAATGTTACACCGTACAAGCCACTGTTGACAGGCGCCAGTGGCTGTGCTGTGGCTGCAAGTGGCTCAACGAGATGCCACGAGAAGCAATTGACGCTTCCGTCAGCTCCTACCGCAAGCTTCGATCCGACTACGCGTGCGTCTCTACCGACTCGAGCACGTCTCTGGCTGTTGTGTGCATCTACGACTTGTACGCCTTTGTTTCCAAATTTCTTGCCTCGCCACAGCACTTCGACCTTCCCTTCTGGTATCTGAATCGACCCGCTGCCGTTGCGTCTTTTGCCCACAGCTGACGACATCCAATGTCGCCATGATCACGGCCGCGTCTCCAGCCTATTTGGGCCTCGCACCCGCCCTGTCGTCGCAGCCATGCCGCGCGGTGTGCTGAAAGCGGCTAGCTGGGCGCATGCTTGTTTGCGGCCGCCGGGTGGCTTGCTCTTGGTGGAAGCTTGAATGGACATCCCCAAAGCACTTTGCAGAGACAGAGGACTGCCACCCCCAGTCCCGACATCAAGGCCCCGGTCGCATGGGGGTGGGGACAGCCGTCTGGAAGCGGAACAACGCCCGGCATCCGGCGTGTCCACTGCGTGGCTGTCACGCATTCTGCAGGCGACATGCTGCCATAGCGGCTGCCCCAGTTCGTTGGCTGGCCATCCCACCCCTGGCGGACGAGTATATTAAGCTGCCAGTACCACCGCGGAAGAACAGGGCCCGGCCAGGCCATCCAGTGTTGCAGTGCTCGCACTCTGTTCCGCCCGTGACTGAACTGTGGACTGAGAACTGTGAACTGGAGCCATGTCGACCAACGAAAAGACCCCCCGGCCGGGGGACACCGTCGAAGAGGACCGGGCCGCCGAGAAGGACGTCAAAGGCGCCAAGGACGACGACGCCACCACCACCCGTGCCGTCCCCGTGAGCGACGAGGCCGTCTCCTCGGACGACGATGCCGACGCCCTCAGCAAGAACCCCTTTGCCGACCCCGAAGTCGCAGAGTACTGGCGCCAGGCCTACGAAAAGTCCAGCTACGAGTGCCGCCACGTCTTCGACCCCCATGCCACCTGGACCGCCGAGGAGGAGCGCCGTCTCGTGCGCAAGCTGGACTGGCGCGTCTGTCTCTGGGCGGTACGTACATTCTGCTTTGTTCTACTTCTCATCTTTGCTCATTGTTAGTGCGTCATGTTCTTTGGCCTGCAGGTCGACCGCGGCAACCTCGTGCAGGCCGTGTCGGACAATTTTCTCAAGGACCTGCACTTGACCACCAACGGTATGCTTCTCTTGCCCCCTCCTACTCTCCTGCTCTCCTGCTGCTGTGTCGCTGACCGCCAGACTACAACTACGGCAACACCATCTTCCTCTTCTCCTTCCTCATCGCCGAGCTGCCCTCCCAGCTGGTCTCCAAAAAGATCGGCCCCGACCGCTGGATCCCCATGCAGATGGTCCTCTGGTCCGTCGTCGCCATCTCCCAGTGCGCCCTGACCGGCCGCACCTCCTTCTTATGCACCCGCAGCCTGCTGGGCCTGCTCGAGGGCGGCTTTATCCCCGACATTGTCCTGTGGCTGTCCTACTTTTACAACTCGCGCGAGTTGCCCGTCCGCCTGAGCTACTTCTGGACCGCCCTCAGCGTCACCACCATCATCACCTCCCTGCTCGCCTTTGCCCTGCTGCACCTGCGCGGTGTCCACGGCTGGGCCGGCTGGCGCTACTTGTTTCTCGTCGAAGGCCTCATCACCCTCTCTGTCGGTGTCGCCTCCTTCTTCATGATGCCCGCCTCCGCCGTCCAGACCAAGGCCTGGTACCGCCCCAACGGCTGGTTCACCGACCGCGAGATCACCATCCTTGTCAACCGCGTCCTGCGCGACGACCCCTCCAAGGGCGACATGCACAACCGCCAGGCCGTCACTCCGCGCCGCCTCTGGCAGGCCCTCAAGGACTACGATCTCTGGCCCCTCTACGCCATCGGCCTCGTCGCCTACATTCCCCAGAGTCCCCCCTCCACCTACTTTACCCTGATCCTGCGCCAGCTCGGCTTCAGCACCTTTAACACCAACCTGCTGATCATTCCTGCTGTACGTACTTTTCTCCTTTTCTTCTTCTCCCCGCTAATCGTCTAGAGCGTGTTCCACATCTTCAATTTGCTCCTCATCACCCGCCTCGCCGACTACTTCAAGGAGCGCACCTTTGTCGCCATGATCCAGCCCCTCTGGACCCTTCCATGCGTCATCGCCCTGCGCTGGTGGCCGGGCACCATGGTCAACGCTTGGGGCACCTACGCCCTTGTGATCGTCCTGGAGTCCTACCCCTACTGCCGTACGTGGGCCTCTAGCTTCGTATGTGTCGGCCTTTTTCCGCTAATGACACCCAGATGCCATCTTGGTCGGCTGGACGTCCAAGAACTCCAACAACGTCGGCGCCCGGTCCGTGTCGGCCGCTCTGTACAATGTAAGCATGGCTCGTCCGGTCTCCAGCACGGCTGTGCTGCCGCTAACACGCCCCAGATCTCCGTCCAGCTCGGCAACATCATCGCCTCATACATCTACCGGGCCGACGACTCTCCGCTCTACCACCGCGGCAACGTGAACCTCGTCATCATCAATCTGATCGCCATCGGCGTCTTTCTCTGCACCAAGCTGTACTACGTCGTCCGCAACAAGCAAAAGGAGAAGCAGTGGAATGCACTCACCCGGGAGGAGCAGATCACCTACGTGCGGGAGACCAGGCTACAGGGCAGTCGCCGCCTGGATTTCCGCTTTGCGCATTAAAAGACATGCTTTGCGGCGCCCGAACACGTGCTCTATCGCCGATAGTGCAAAGGGCAAAGATTCTCAAGTTTTACAGGGTAGATAGAGCCGGCTTCGGGATAGGTCCTCCCGTCGGCCAAGGCAGCAAGGCAACAATACAAATAGACTCATCACATGATTTCTTCGCAGCTTGCACGATCTGCTCAATCCTAGAAGCTATCCGCCCAACACGTGTCGCCTCGAGATACGAGCGAGCAGCCAGTTTCCGCGGGTGTCGTTCCTAAACTATATCTCCAAGGCAATGCATGATGGACGGGAGCATGCAAACGGGCCTACATCAATGCCGTGTTGCAGACGAGCCCAAGCGGGAAAAACATGCCCAAGATCATGGGTAGCGGCTTGTTGCAGCCCAAGTACCGACTGGTACATGGATGTCTAGAGTGCCGCTTGGAACATTTTCTTTGTGTGCGACTATCCTGTATAGCGGCAGCGCTGGGTGGTCGGATACAATAAGCCATCTGTGCCAGAACGACATGTAGTTCCGGGCTAATTTACAGATGGCGAGATTCCATTCTCGCGATGTGGTCATCGATTTGTCTTGTGCCACGTCCGGACATGAGAGAAATGTGATTCGTTCTTTTGCTTCGGCCACAGACGGGACTCAGCCGTGTGCTGTGTTGGGCTGCAAATGCTACTCTGGCCACACCCTTGACATTCTGAAAGTTGACTTGCTCTACACCAAACCACGGATATGGCGGGGCCTGTCTATAAAGGAAGAGAAGCCAAAAGCGGAAAAAGCCGCACAGGAAAAGCAAAAAGGCTGTCTAAGTCAACTAACCATCTGTTGCTGCGATGTTGTAAATTCGTATTTTGCTGTTTTGGACAAAAACGGGGAGATTCAGTCCTTTTTTATAGTTAGACAAATAATTGGACGAGAAATAAGTTTTAGGTGACTTTAGTACGATGGCTCCCTTTGTTACTTGTCACCTTCAAGGCTCGTTAAAGATCAGCGGTTTAGTTCCAACCAAGTCTTATCGCCTCCCAACTAGCCTGTCATCCAATGTATCTTATATAAACTGAACGAGGCTCTCAAAGTGGATATTAGAGTGGATGCGGTCACGTGGAAACCATTCCTCAGCTCCAGCGTCGGCAGAACGACAACCAAAGTATGGTTCTCAGATTGTCTCGGTGTGTTAATTGACAAGAAGGGGATGGCGTAGAACGGCGTCGGGGGGGAGAGTCAGGCCGACGGCATGGAGAGACATCGCGGATGCTCACATCCGTCAACCCCTTTCTGACCGGAAGCCTGGGGGGAAGCGCCTGATCAGCAGCGGACAAGTCTCCTGTTTTTCTGGACGATTTAATTCATGTAAGCACGTAGCTGAAGCATTGCCCAGCCATGGATCCCCGAATTCCACAGCACGGTTGCTCGCTCGTGAGCGGGCTCAGCTCGCCACCGCTGTCCCAGCTCACCTTTGGCCAGCTCACCGACCAGATGGCTGCGCGGTACGGCGACAAGAAGGTGATGCTGGTGGGGTGGACGGGGGCGCGGCTGACGTACCGGTTGCTGGCGGAGCGGACGAAGTGGATGGCACGCGGGCTGCTGGCGCTGGGCGTGCAGCGGGGCGACCGGGTAGCCGTGTTCACGGGCGACGACGAGCGGTTCATCGAGTTGTACTTGGCCGTGGGCCGCATCGGGGCGTGTCTCGTCATCATCAACAAGACGTACACGGTGGCGGAGTGTCTGCGGGCGTTGAAGCATACGAGTGAGTCTCTGGCTTCCAGACCGGTGCTTGTGTGGCCTTCCTAGGCTAACCAACGGACCCTCTGGTCCTCTTTGCGGCCGACGAGGTCCATCGCCAGTCCGTTCTCCCCCTGCTCGAAATGCTGCGACGCGATCGTGTTGGTCTGCGACATGTGGTGCTCCTCCGCTGGGCCTTGCTGCCGTCGCAGCAGCGCCTGGAGCCCACATGGGATGACGTGTTGAATATGGGATGGAAGTCGGTCGACGAGAAAACGCTGGCCGCGGTGGAAGCGGCTGTGGATGCGCACGACGTCGTCAACTTGCAGTTCACCAGCGGCACGACGGGCGCACCCAAGGCGGCCATGCTGACGCACCACAGCATCATCAACAATGGCATTCTCAGCGGCGTCAATCTCGCGCTGACGCCCGACGACGTCGTGTGCTGCGCACCACCACTGTTCCACAGCTTGGCCATTGTCGGCGGCTTCCTGGCCTGCTTCACGCGCGGCGCCTGCGTCGCTTTTGCCGGCCGCGACTTTGACGCAGCCGCTGTGGTGGACTTGCTGCAGCGCGAGCGGTGCACCGGGCTGCACGGCGTGCCGACCATGCTGCAGGCGGTGCTCGAGGAGATGGACCGGCGCAGTCTCACCATCGACACCGTTAAAAAGGGCATCGCGGGTGGTTCCAAGGTCGCCCCCGCCCTGGCTGCGGAGGTGCAGCGGCGGCTGGGCTACACCTTTCTGACCATCGCCTACGGCATGACAGAAACAGCGCCGGCCAGCTTCATGACCGAGGCGACAGACGAGCAAGGGCAGCAGCGGGAGACGGTTGGATGCGTCATGCCGCACACAGCGGCCAAGATTGTCGACGCTCAAGGCCGCATCGTTCCGCTGGGCGTCCGAGGGGAGATTTGCGTCGCGGGCTATCTCCTGCAGCAGGGCTATTTCCGGGCGCCGCAGCAGACCGCCGAGGCCATGCAGGTGGATGCCAAAGGCGTGCTGTGGATGCACACGGGCGATGAAGGGTTCTTGGATGCGCAGGGCTACCTACGCATCACGGGACGGATCAAGGATATCATCATCCGGAGTGAGCTTCTATCTTTTTCTTTTTTTTTTTTTTTAGCTTCAGGGGGGACTGACGAGAGCAAGGCGGCGAGAACATCTACCCCCTGGAGATCGAGGAGTGTCTGCTGCAGCATCCGGCCATCAGCCACGTGCAGGTCGTCGGCGTCAAGGACGTTCGCTATGGCGAGGCCGTGGCCGCCTTTGTCAGCGTGCGCTCCGGTCACGACAAGCCCAGCGACGAGACTCTGCGCGCATGGGTCTGCGCCGAGCTTGCGCGCCACAAGGCACCGCAGCACATCTGGTGGGTAGGTATGGGTGAGGCAGTGTTGGCATTTCCAGCGACGGGCAGCGGTAAAGTGCGCAAAGATGAGTTGAGTCGGGAGGGAAACCGGTTGCTGGCCAGCCGTGACAAGGCACAGTTGTGAAAGTTGAAAGCGAGGGAAGCCAGCAAAACGGAGGTTGGATGTAGTCATCCATGTTGCATTGATAAATACAGTGATTTTTGTTTTTGCCGAACTCACAGAACACCCGAAGAAATGAGTAAGCTTTTTCCCTGTTTGGCCGCTGACGCCCAAAGAAGCAGGAGTGGTATGCGACAGAGGCTGAGACTCGAACCTGCCTTTCTTATTCTGTAGCAATCTTAATATTATCTGTGAGCATGGAGAACGCGTCTTCCACAACAAAAGGTTGAACAAGTGCATACGGTATAACCACCGACTGGGACACCGCACCACTTGATGCATACATCCGAAAAATCGTGATCCTCAAGTCGCCGCTCAGAGAAGGCCAAGGCCGGATTCCCCTGCACAAAAAACACAAGCCCAATAAACCGAGATAAATGTTATTTTTCCAATACTACAACAAAATGCAAAATGTCAAGTCGCGGTCGGTCAAATATTTACTACCTTACAGAATGTGGAAAGTAACCTTAACAACACCAGACACAGCGGCATCACCCTCTCGTCTGAAGTACTTTGCCCGACACACGTTCGTTTCGATAAAATCTCTGCCAACCTTCGCCACGATATACAATCCTGCACGCCAACCACGGACTAATCATCCGACTGCTCACATTCGACATTGACCCACTGTTCCCTGTTTCCAAACATGTTCGGCTTCTCGACACCGCCGCTCTCGATAGCCATACATCTACTACGCACAGAATTATGCCTGAGAGGGCCGCAGTCCATCACCACAAATAACAGTTCGATTTACTATCCCCGACTGTGCCCTATCTCTAACAATACCGCCCTCTCCCAGGTCGTCGACATCCACGCCAAAACCCGGCCTTCCGACACCACTGGAGCCACATAGCTGGGTGTCGCCCCCGTGTTGGCTGCTATTTTGAGCTAATGTATAGAATGACGACATTGACATAGACGGCCGCCATCATATGACCTTTCTAAAAGACAAGATCGCCTCCCCTTCTTCTGGCTGTAACTTATGTGTGCGAATATATATCGTGCTCGTACTCGTATGTGTAGTAACGACACTGAATATTATGTGTGTGTGTGCTGATGGCACTGTGAATACTTGCAATATATCATCCATGCCATAGATTTACAAGAGATCGACGGTCATATACACAAGAGCATGTTTATTCTCTAATTAGACAGGAGAAAAAAAATAAGCGTATGGTCGCGTGACGTGGTCGATGCGGACGCTAACCATAGTGTGAAGGTTAGTCAAGTATAGCGCAGCATCTGACAGCTTTGTGCCTTTCTGGCATCTTTTAAAAGTCATATACGTCATGTGGACCATTGGCACTGTATTGATATGCACTCATTAAGTTGACTGTTAGAATTTTTTTCCTTCTTTTTCTTTTTCTTTTTTTTTTTTTTGTGTGTGCCTGCTAGGCTATTTAAACCATCTCTCCCTCCCATTTTGTCCTTTTTTCTTTTTCCTCTTCCTTTTCACAAAATTTTACAACTTCATCTCTACTACTTCTTCACTTCTGCTATTGCTTACCACTTCACTTCTTCACCTCTACTTCTTTACCTCTACTACTGTTTAACACTTTCACCATGCGGGCCACTCGCTCGTTCTCAGCCGTCATCGGCTTCCTCTTCCTCGTCCTGGCTGTCTTCGTCTCACCCGTCGCATCCAAATACGGTGGTGCCTGCATCAAGATGCCTGCCGACGACGGCAAGTCGACCCAGTTCCACATGCGCATCCCCGACGGCCAGCACTTCAACAACCCGCGCGAGAAGTCCCCCGGCAAAGCCTTCTACAGCCAAATCCGCGGCTGCAACATCCGCAACTTCACTTGCAGCTACGACATTGACGGCAACGCCCACGTCGACTTTATCCTCAAGAAGCGCAACTTTTGGGGGCTGAAGAACAAGTGCGATGTCGCCGGCAAGATCGCCCGCGTCACCATCCAGACTTACCGCCCCGATTGTGTCGACGGCGACCCGTCCACGCTCGCCGAACTGTGGCGTCAATCCTGGAAGCCGTAAAAGATTCTTCCCTGGGCCTCGACTAATATTAGAGGTTCCTTGAGAGATTAGGGTTTGGCGTTTGCGTTTAGCGCTGGCGTCCGGTCCGACGTCCGGCGTTCGGCGCTGGGCGTTTGGCTGGATTGGGAGGGAGGGAGGGCTGGCGTCTGGCGTTTGATTTGGGTTAGGGGGGGAGGGAGAGGGGGAGGATTTAACTTTGGATTTTAAGTTTTGGAGTTCAAGTGTACATCTCGTCTCTGAGAAATAATCACTTAGACCAATTTTATGCTGTGAATAACTTAGAGTGAAGAGTGAAGAGGCGTATACGTTCTTTTCCTACACTACTTTACATCGCACCACACTTTCACATCGCCATCACTCACTTGCATTCTCCCCGCCCTCATCTTTGTCACCCCCTTCTTCCTCATCATTCGCTTCATCGCTCTCTTTCCCCTCTTTCTCTATTCCTTCCTCCTCTGCCTTCCGCTCTTCTTCCTTTCTTTCCTCTTCCCTTCTCTTCCTCTCCTCCGCCTCCAGCCGCGCCCACCTTGCATCGTATGGCTCCTCGACGGGCACGCGTGCCTGTTTGTCCTCTTCCGCTTGTGCCGCAGCATCCACGCTTCCTCCACCATTGGACTGTGTGCGCAGCACAACATTCAGCAGCAAAACACCGCCGACGATGCCTGCTAGGATGGATTGCAGCCGCTTGTCAGAGGAAGCGTCGTCGGCCGAGCCCTGGTAAAATTAGCCAAAGCCACATGGCGCCAGGCGAAGTCGTACCGCTTCGTTGCTGCTGCTGCCATGCGCAGCCTGCGACCCCCCAGAGCCATGCCGTGCTGTCGATCCGGTGGAAGCAAGCTTCAGTTGGGCCACCGCATTCTCGTGCGCCTGGCCAATTGTGAGCGGTGGTGGCTGTGACGAGTACGCCATTCGACCATGCGCTGTTTTTTCCCCACCAAAGACAGCCCAGCTCGTTAATGAGGCATTTCCAAAACGCCCTCGAAGCAGGAAAGCTCGAGTGGATGCCGTGCTGATCTGTCGTGCAATCATGGCTTGTGCGGATCGAATAAACCGGACACGATGGGATTCTGTGCATGCAATTGAAACGTTTGCCATCTATCGCCGATGTTAAAATCCCATGGCCAGCCTCTTAACAGATCCAATGGCCATTGTCGAGACCGGGACCGGCCCCCCCTTGCCCCTTGCTGAGCTCTTTCGGTGACGTAATGGGGAACTGCTCGTAGAGGTACCGCCCCCATACCTTATCGCCCCGATGTGTACATACTACCAAACGGACCCACTTTCACACTTTTCGGGAAGCAACCACCTAGCACCCATGCATTCCGTGCATTGGCGGCGTCACCAACTTTCATCCCCCGCCCTCTGCGCCACACAGTCAGCAAGGCACGCAACCCAACGTCCCTTCCCGTTCCGCCCCTCGACGCGCCTGCCTAAAGCTGCCCGACTGCTGACTGCTTCCTGCCATCTCCTTCTCCCAGGCGTATTTCACCCTTGCAGCCTCTTCTGCGCCTCGACGATTTCTCGACGACGCTTTTCCCAGCTCAAAAATGCGCACCGACTTTCCCTAGAATCGATCCCTTCCTATCCGGCCTCATCGCGAGGCCTTCTTTCCTTGCCTCCCTCGGTCGAGCACGTGACACCCACACACCGTCACAATGTTGGAGGGTCTCGTTGCCGGGTTGCTCAACCGCTTCCTGGGCATGTACGTCAAGAACTTTGACCCTGCCCAGCTCAAGGTCGGCATCTGGTCCGGCGATGTCAAGCTCCGTGACCTCGAGCTCCGCCGCGAGGCCCTCGACCAGCTCAAGCTGCCCATCAATGTCGTCGAGGGCCATCTCGGCCAGCTCACCCTCACCATCCCCTGGTCCAACCTCAGCGGTGCCCCCGTCAAGGTCTACATCGAAGACGTCTTTCTGCTCGCCTCGCCTAAGGAAGAAGCCCAGTATGACGAGGATGAGGAGGAGCGCCGGAAGCAGCGGCTCAAGATGGAGAAGCTCGACTCCGCCGAGCTGCTGAAGGAGCGCTCCCTCGAGGGCCTCAGCCAGGAGGAGCAGAAGAAGAACCAGAGCTTCACCCAGAGCCTCGTCACAAAGATCGTCGACAATCTCCAGGTCACCGTCAAAAACATCCACATCCGCTACGAAGACTCCATCTCCGCCCCGGGCCACCCCTTTGCGCTCGGCGTCACCCTCGAGGAGTTCAGCGCCGTCAGCACCGACGAGGGCTGGCGGCCCGCCTTCATCCAGGCCGTCGCCAAGACCACCAACAAGCTCGTCACCCTCGGCGCCCTCGCCATCTACTGGAACACCGACTCCAAGCTCCTCGGGACCGGCCGCGAAGCCCCCGTTGCCGCTGCCGAAGACACCCCCCACGACGAGATCCTGCGCCGCTTCAAGCAGATGATCACGCGGACCGAAGGCCTGGAAGAGGCCATCGACGAGGACGACGAGGACAGCCCATCCGACGCACACCCCGCCCACCAGTTCATCCTGCGGCCCGTCAGCGGCCAGGCCAAGGTCGAGCTGGACAAGACCGGCGACGTCCACGCGCCCAAGTTCAAGGCCAACCTCATCTTTGACGAGATCGGCGTCGTCCTCGACGACCACCAGTACCGCGATGCCCTCATGATGGTCGATCTCTTCCACTACTTCATCCGCCACCAGGAATACAAAAAATACCAGCCCAAGGATGTCCGCCCGCTCGAGGACCCGCGCGCTTGGTTCAAGTTTGCAGGCGACGCCGTGCTCGGAAAGATCCACGAGCGCAACCGCCGCTGGTCCTGGGACTACATGCGCGAGCGCCGCGACGACCGGTGCCGCTACATTGAGCTGTTCAAGAAGAAGAAGCAGAACCTGCCCCTCACGCCAGAGGAAGCAGACGGCCTGGCAAAGCTCGAGTGGAAGCTCGGCTACGAGGACCTGCGCTTCTGGCGGTCGCTGGCCCGCAACCAGCTCAAGAAGGAGAACGCCGCGGCGCTCAAGAACCAGCCAAAGCCCGACCCCCAGGCGCAGCAAGGCCAGCAGGGCTGGATCGCCTGGATGTGGGGGTCCAAGCCCGCCGAAGCGCCAGCCGACGAGTCGGAAAATACACAAATCACGGAGCAGCAGCGGCAGGAACTGTACGAGGCCATCGACTGGGATGAAAAGGCCGCCCTCGCCGACGAGGTCGACATCCCCAGAGACGCCATCAAGCTCCAGGTCGACACGTCGCTGAGCACCGGCAGCTTCACCCTGAGGCGGAACGCCCATGGCAGCCGCGGCAGCCACGGCAGCCGCGACCGCTCCATCACCGATCTTCTCAGCCTGCACTTTGACGTCTTCCGCGCCAAAGCCCTGCAGCGGCCCGACTCCCTCTTCCTCGACGTCAGCCTCGGCGGCCTGCGCGTCAACGACGGCACCACGCCCGACAGCCTCTTTACCGAGATCGTCCGCGTCAAGGACGCCCCGGGCACCAAAAACAAGAAAAAGAAGCGGCTGTCCATCAGCGAGCTGGAGCACATCCCACCCACCGACGGCGAGGCTTTCTTCCAGCTGCAGGTCGAGCAGAACCCCCTGGACGGTGAGGGTGACATAGCGGTCACGATGAAGCTCAAGCCGCTGGAGATCGTCTGGAACCCCAACTTTGTCGTGGGCGTCTGGGATTTTTTCAAGCCGCCAGAGCGCCACATGGAGTCCATCACGGCCCTCATGGAGACGGCCGGCGCCACGGTCGAAGGCCTGCGCGAGCAGACCCGGTCCGGCCTGGAATTTGCTCTCGAGGAGCACAAGACGATCAATGCCAAGTTTGACCTACAGGCCCCTCTGATCATTGTTCCGCACAGCATCACCACGCGCAAGTCGACCTGTCTCATCTTGGATGCCGGCCACATCAGCGTCAACAGCAAGCTTGTCGACCGAAGCACCATGAAGGAGGTCCAGGACAAGCAGAACCAAGCCTACACCGAAGCCGACTTTCGGCGTCTCGAGTCGCTTATGTACGACCGCTTCATCGTCAAGCTGACCTCGACCCAGGTGCTCATCGGCCCGTCCATTGAAGAAACCAAGGCCCAGCTGGTCGCCAAGGACAACGCCCTGCGGATGCACATTGTCGAAAAGATCAATGTCGACTTCATCGTCGAGATCTCCATTTTGCCCAAGGCTCCCAACTTGACCCGCGTCAAGATGTCGGGCCACATGCCCATGCTCCATGCGGCGGTGTCTGACAGCAAGTACAAGAGTCTCATGAGCCTCATTGATGTTGCCATTCCCAAGCTCGGAGATGACGATGCACCTGCGGTGCCGCCATTGTCAGACGCCCCCGGCACCCCTGCCAAACACGGCCGGCCCCGGCTGCTGAGCAGCGCCTCTCACATGTCACACAGGCGGAACAGCATGCGAACGCCCTCCCAGCTGGTCTCCCTTGCCCCAACACAAGAACGAGCCATTGTGCTGGACGACGACCACGATCACGATCACGACCACGACAACGACAACGATGACGACGAACGGTTTGAAGACGCAGAAGGCGGCGGCTCTGTGAGCGAGCAGCTCAAGATGCAGCAGAAGCTGTTCCAGTTCACCTTTGCCGTGGACGAGCTCCGCGGGTCCCTGTATCGCAGCGACCCCGACAAGAAGCGCCCCGACTCGCTGCTCGTGGAGCTTGTGGCACACGACTTCGACCTCGACTTTTATCTGCGGCCCTACGACATGGTGGCCGAGGTGTCTCTGGGGTCCGTGACGGTCGACGACTTTGTGTCGAATCCGCCCGCCGAATTTAAGTCCATTGTGTCCTCTGGCGATGTCGAGGATCGGGCGCAGCAGAGGGCCCTTGTGCATGTCAAGTTTGTGCGCGTTAAGAAGGAGTCGCCCGAGTTCATGCCCGTCTACGAAGGCGTGGAGACAAACGTCACCGTCGCCATCTCCACCATCAATCTCATTGTCACTCGCCAGACTCTCCTCACCTTGCTGGACTTTGTTCTCGTGACCTTTACAAACGGCGGCGCCAACAACAACAACAATAGCGACAATGCTGTCGCCAGCAGCGTGCCCGTCGAAGAGCTGCCCGCCATTGCTGGAACCGACGGGAAGGATGACGACAGGGACAACAAGACCACCGCGACCGCATCGCCACCTGCGGCATCCCCGGGCAACGGAGAAGGCAGCGCGATTCGCGTCAAGGTCGACCTCAAGAGCATCCGGCTGATTCTCAACAACGATGGCATCCGGCTGGCGACGCTGTCGTTCAACCAGGCGGACGTGGGCGTGTTCCTTCTTGGCAGCACCATGCGCGTATCAGCCCGGCTGGGGGATCTGAGCCTGACCGACGACGTCAACCTCGGCGTGCCAGAAGACTCGGCCCTCCGCAAGCTCATCACCATCCAGGGCGACGACCTGGCCGACTTCCGCTACGAGACGTTTGATGCCGGCAACAGCAAGACGTACCCCGGATACGACTCGTCCATCTACTTGCGGGCAGGCTCCATCAAGGTCACCTTTTTGGAGGAGCCCTTCCGGAAGATCATTGCCTTTCTCGTCAAGTTCGGCAAGATGCAGGCCATCTACAACGCCGCCCGCCAGGCCGCCGCCAACCAGGCCACTCAGTTGCAGCAGAGCCACAACCGCATCAAGTTTGACGTTGTCATCAAGACCCCGATCGTCGTCTTCCCGCGCGTCGTCCGCCCCGGTCGGCCCAAGCGCGACCTGCTGACCGCCTATCTCGGCGAAATTTATGCCCAGAACCGATTCGCACCGCTGGACGACACCCCCCATGCTGACATTGCCATGAAGCTGTCGGCCGGCATCCGAAACATCCGCCTGACGTCGCTGCTGCACTATTCCGGCGACCGGTCCGAGGAGCTGGAGCTCATCGACCACGTGGACATGACTTTCCAGGTCACCCATGCCGAGCACAAACCGGGCGTCAAGCGCCCAGACACGGAGATCGTGGGCCAGCTGACGGAGCTCAACCTGCGCATCACCCAGTACCAGCTGCGCTTCTTGCTGGAGATCACCAAGTCGGTGCCTGCCGCCTTTGCCGTCGAAGGCGACCAGGAAGAGGTCGAGCACGATATCGACGCGCACACGCTCCAGCGAGCACGATCCGGGTTCGGGTCGCCGTCTGGCGGCGACGACGACGACGACGACGGGCAGATTGTCGACCTCGGCCCTGAGCTGGGCTCGCACAAGGACACCTGGACCAAGCTGGACCTCGTCTTCAAGATCAAGACCATTGGTCTCGAGCTGATCAACGCCCAGGAGGACCACCCTGTCGGCGATCTGAGCAGCGCCAGCCTGTCTCGCTTCTCTCTCGACGATAGTAGGCTCAAGCTGAGGATGCAGGCGAACGGGTCGCTGGAGGCCGAGTTCGTCATTGACGCCTTTATCATCCACGACAGCCGGCCCGGCGAGACAAACAAGTTCCGCCGCATCATGTCTTCGTCCAACAACAAGGTCCAGCAGTTCATGGCCAGCGTCACCATGTCGGGGGGGCGCGACCGCAGCGTCATCGCCATCGTGGCCATCGACAGCCCCCGCATCATTTTTGCTCTGGACTACCTCTTTGCCATCCAACGCTTCCTCGCCGTCGGCATGCAGCCGGCCGAAGCACCCGCCGTGGCCGACGAGCTGCTGAGCCCGACAGAGACCTTGGACGAGTCTGATGCCGATTCCATGCGCGTCACCTTTAGCGGGAACGTGCCGACCCGAACCAGCCAAGACTCGACCCTGGCCGAGCCGGGCGCGCCGCTGCCGGAGCCCGAAGAAGAGTCAACCATGACTGTTGCCTTCCGCGTCAATGTTGTGGATGCCCAAATTATCCTCATCGCGAACCCGCTCAGCGCCTCCTCCGAGGCCGTTGTCCTTGGCACAAAGCAGGTGCTGCTCTCGCAGCAGCACGCCCTGACTTTCCAGGTTTCCGAGGTGGGCATGTACCTGTGCCGTATGGACCGCTTCGAGGACTCGCGCCTGCGCATCATCGACGACTTCTCCATCCAGATGTCCATGGACAGCTCCAAGCCCGACCTGACCAGCATCAGCCTCGACATCGAGCCGCTGGTCCTCCGGCTGTCCCTGCGCGACATTCTCCTCGTCCTCCAGATCATCCGCCGGGCATCTGAGCTGTCGCAGAACGACGAGCAGCCCAAGGAGCGCAAGTCGTCTGCTGCCGAGGAGAAGGCCAAGCAGCTGCGCCAGTCCGGCATAACACCGCGCACCGCGAGCGGTCGCGGCCCGTCGACGCTGAACACAGCAACGGCTGCATCCAGAGGCTCGCGAGGCAGCGTCTCGGGACGATCCCGGGGCTTCAGCATCGGCGGTCTGCGCGCGCCGAGCGTCGCACAGCTGCCTCTGACCGGCACGGGCGGCGCAGGCCGCGCGGGCTTCTCGCTCGACGGAGCCGGGCAGCGAAGGCGGCGCGAAGAGCTCACAGCCACTATCGAGGGCGTGCGTGTCGTGCTGATTGGCGACTTGCACGAGCTGCCGATTCTGGACATGAACGTCAAAGACTTTGCCGTCACAGCCGAGGACTGGTCCAGCCGACTCCGCGCCGAGACGGCCATCCACATCTACGCAAACGTCTACAATTTTGCCAAGTCGGCATGGGAGCCGCTCATCGAGCCGTGGCACGTGGCCTTTGGCGTCGCCCGCGACCAGGACACCGGCCTGCTGGCCGTGGACGTCACGTCGAAGCGCACCTTTGACGTGACCATCACCACGTCGACCATCGCCTTGGCCTCCAAGTCATTTGCCTTTTTAACCCAAGACCAGGATGTTCTCAGCAAGCCGCGCGGCGTCGAGACGCCGTACCGCATCCGCAACTACACGGGCTTCGATGTCGTCGTGCGCTCCAAGAACACGTCGTCGGCCGAGGAGATATCGGTGAGCCTCGAGGACGGCCACGAGGCGCCCTGGTCGTTTGAGCAATGGGAGAAGATGCGCGAGAACTTGACGTCCGAGGCGCAATCAGCCAGCGTCCAGGTGCTGCTGGAGAGCTCTGGCTTTGATCCGGTCAAGAACGTGCGTCTGAGCCGCGAGGGCTCCTTCATCTACAGCCTGCGGCCCAAGAGCAACCAGGTCTTGCACCGCCTGCTGGTCGACGTGAAGCTCGGCAGCGACAATGTCAAGTACGTCACCCTACGCAGCCCGCTGCTCGTGGAAAACGACACCCAGATCCCGGTCGAAATCGGCGTCTATGATGCGCAGGAAGGCCACCTCTTGAAGATTGAAAAGATCGCCCCCGGCGAGGCGCGTCCCGCCCCCGTTGGCGCCGTCTACCTCAAGAGCCTCGTGGTGCGGCCAGACTCGGGCTTCGGCTACGACTGGTCCACCGAGACGCTCTGGTGGCGCGATCTCCTCAAGCGGCCGACCCGGACGATGATGTGCCGAGGCGACCACAGCGACTCGTTCTTCTTCCAAGTGAATGCCAACTTTGAAAAGGGCAATCCGCTTGCGCAGAGCTACCCCTACATGAAGATCAAGCTGTCGGCGCCCGTCGTGCTGGAAAACCTGCTGCCCTACGACTTCAAGTACCGCATCTACGATAAGAACACGAAGCGCGACTGGACCAACTTCTTGCGCAAGGGCGGCGTCAGCCCCGTCCACGTCACTGAGCTGTCGCATCTGCTGCTGCTCAGCATCGACATGCAGGACACCGTCTTCAAGCCGAGCGACTTTGCCATCATCAACTCGGGCACGTCGGAGGATTTCTCGCGCGAGACCACCCTTGTCTGCAAGGACGACGCCGGCTTGAACTTGCATCTCCGGCTGCACTATTACCGCGTCCCGGATGCCGGCGGTGCCTTCCGGGTGACCGTCTACAGTCCGTACGTCATCCTCAACAAGACGGGCCTGAACCTGGACGTGCGCTCCAAGGGCTTCATGCAGCAGGCCAAATCGGCGGCGGGGCAGATGCTGCTCGACCCCCGGGGCGGCGTCACGGGCGAGAACCGGGCGCTGCCGTTCATGTTCTCGTACTCGGGCGACGACACGCGCAACCGGGCGCTGCTGCGCGTGGGTGACTCGGAGTGGAGCAAGCCGCAGAGCTTCGACGCCGTTGGCAGTGCCGCCGAGGTGGTGCTGCAGTCGACGCGGACGCGCACCAACGAGATCCACCTCGGCATCATCGTCGAGCAGGGCGAGGGCAAGTACAAGATGACCAAGGTGGTGACGCTTGCGCCGCGCTACGTGATCAAGAACAACCTGGTCGAGGGTCTCAGCATGCGGGAGCCGGGGTCGTCCAACGTGCTGCCGATCAAGTCGGGCGCGCTGCAGCCGCTGCACTTTCTGCAGAAGAGCCCGACCAAGCAGCTGTGCCTGTGCTATGCCGACCTCAACAGCCAGTGGTCGGCGCCCTTTAACATCTCGGACCTGGGCACGACGTACGTCAAGATGGCCAAGCCCGGACAGCGGCAGCGGCTGGTCCGCGTGGAGATTCTGATGGAGGGGGCGACCATCTTCCTGACGCTCAGCATGGAGGCCAAGAACTGGCCGTTTTCGATGCGCAACGAGAGCGACGCCGAGTTTGTCTTTTACCAGGCGAACCCCAACGTGGACGAGGACGGCACGGCGGACGTGTCGGGCTGGCGGCCCATTCGCTACCGCCTGCCCCCGCGCAGCATCATGCCGTATGCGTGGGACTTTCCGGCGGCCAAGACGCGGGAGATCGTCCTCCACGCCTTCAACAAGGAGCGGCACGTGAAGCTGGCCGAGATTGGCAACCAGCTGCCGATGAAGTTTGTCGCCGTCACGGGCCAGACCAAGATCATCGATATCAACGTGACGGCGGACGGACCGACGCAGACCATGATCCTGTCCAACTACCGCTCGTCCAAGAGCCTGTACCGGCAGCGCAGCCAAGCGTCCACGGCTGCTGTCAGCGGCAGCAGCAGCGGCAGCGGCAGCGGCGACCGCAGCCGGACGAGTTTCGAGGCCAAGGAGCAGGACACGGGGGTGACGTTCCGGGCGCAGCTGCGGCTGGCGGGCATCGGGGTGTCGCTGATCAACGGGCAGCTCAAGGAGCTGGCGTACATTACGCTGCGGGATGTGCAGGTGCGGTACACGGACTCGGCGCTGTACCAGACGGTCAGCATGGCGGTCAAGTGGATCCAGGTGGACAACCAGCTCTACGGCGGCATCTTCCCGATGATCCTGTACCCGAGCGTGGTGCCGAAGCGGGCGCAGGAAATCGAGGCGCACCCGTCGCTGCACGCGATGGTGACGCGGGTCAAGGACGACTCGTACGGGGTGGAGTACATCAAGTACGCGACGGTGCTGCTGCAGGAGATGACGCTGGACCTGGACGAGGACTTTGTGTTTGCGGTGCTCGAGTTCTCGCGGGTGCCAGGGGCAGCTTGGTCGACGGGCGAGGAGGAGGGCCGGCTCTGCGACGACAGCCTGGGGATCCCCGAGCCGACGCAGCAGCAGTCGGGGCGCGACATCTACTTTGAGCTGCTCAACATCCAGCCGATGCAGTTGGACATCTCGTTTGTGCGGACGGAGCGCGTCAACGCGGAGGACAAGTCGTCGTCGCGCAACCCGCTCATGTTCTTCTTTAACATTCTGACCATGGCCATTGGCAACGTGAACGACGCGCCGGTGCGGCTCAACGCGCTGATGCTGGAGAACGTGCGGGTGTCGATCCCGGTGCTGACGCAGAACATCTCGAACCACTACAGCCAGGAGGCTCTGTACCAGATCCACAAGATCCTGGGCTCGGCCGACTTTTTGGGCAACCCGGTGGGCCTGTTCAACAACATCTCGTCGGGCATCACGGACATTTTCTACGAGCCGTACCAGGGACTCATCATGTCGGACCGGCCGGAGGACCTGGGGCTGGGGCTGGCGCGCGGGGCGGCGTCGTTTGTCAAGAAGTCGGTGTACGGGGTCAGCGACTCGGTGTCCAAGTTCACGGGGGCCATGTCCAAGGGCCTGGCGGCGGCGACGATGGACAAGCAGTTCCAGGACCGGCGGCGGATCACGCGAGCGCGCAACCGGCCGAAGCACGCGCTGTACGGGGTGACAGCGGGGGCCAACTCGTTCATCACGTCGGTGGCGTCGGGGGTGGGCGGGCTGGCGCGCAAGCCGCTGGAGGGGGCGGAGCAGGAGGGGGCGCTCGGCTTCTTCAAGGGCATCGGCAAGGGCGTGATCGGGGTGGCGACGAAGCCGGTGATCGGGGTGCTGGACCTGGCGAGCAACGTGTCCGAGGGCATCCGCAACACGACGACGGTGTTTGACGGGTCGGAGCTGGACCGGGTGCGGCTGACGCGGTTTGTGCCGGCGGACGGCATCGTGCGGCCGTACAGCCAGCGGGAGGCGCTGGGGCAGTTCTGGCTGAAGCAGGTGGACAACGGGCGCTACTTTGACGAGGTGTACATTGGCCACCTGGAGCTGCCGCAGGAGGACATGGTGGCCATGGTGACGTACGCGCGCATCCTGCTGATCCGGTCGCGCCGGCTGACGACGGAGTGGGATGCCCCCTTGCAGGACATTCAGGGCATCGCCAAGGAGCGGACAGGCCTCAGCATCACGCTGCGCGGCAACATGAACGGGCCCTTTATCCCGGTGGCCGAGGAGAGCGGCCGGGCCTTTCTGTACCGGATGGTGGCGGTGGCGGTGGAGGAGTTCAACCGGCGGTCGAGGGGGGAGTAAGTGCATGGATACGATTATCAGGCCAATCTGTGAGCAACTGCACCCCTGTCGGCAATGCATCATCCCAGCTGTTTCAGCCGACGCATAATCACAGCTCATGCACGCGCGTGCAGATCATTCTTTCGGTTGGGTAAATACAGCAAACCCAGTGATTGCCATTCTGTCTACGATTGATCGTATTTACCTGAGAACGTATTCCCTTGTAGTGACCTCAAGATGGCGTCTAGAAGCGACGCGACACAACACCAGACGTGCGAGGCGCCGCCGCTGTCCAAGAAGCTCGAGTTTGCCGCCCACGTGTACTCGCTGCAGACGGTGCTGTCGGTGCCGCTCTTCTTCCGCGGCTGGCACGAATACTTTTACCCGCCCACCGGCGGACCCGACATTGTCAAGGCCTACGAATGCCGGCCATATCTGCCGATACGGTATTCCCCCTCTCCGGCTTATCCAGCGAGACCCTTCTGACATGCAGGGTCTTTTTTCCCGCCAACTACGACCAGACGTCGCCCCGGCCGCTGCCGACCGTCTTTACGATCCACGGCGGCGGGTTCTGCGTCGGCGCCAACCGCGACGACGACGAGTACAACCGCGACCTGGCGGATAGTCAAGGGGTGCTGGTCGTCAGCTTAAACTATCCCAAGGCGCCGGCAGCCGTGTTTCCGACGGCCGTGCACGATCTCGAGGCCCTCTACCACGCCGTGGTGGCGGACGAGTCGCTGCCGCTGGCGCGCGCGCGCGGCCGCGACAGCGTCTTTGTCGGCGGCAAGCGAATGAGCAGGCTGGCCCTGCTGGGCTTCTCGGCCGGCGGCAACCTGGCGCTGGCCCTGGCGCAGCTGCCGAGCCTCCGGGCCTCGCCCAACGCCCCGGCCGCCGTCGTCAGCGTCTGCGGCTGTCTCGACCTCGCCCGCCCCCCCGAGGCCAAGCAGCACAACCGCTACTACAAGCCCACCCTGCCGCTGCCCCAGGGCAGCCCCGTCGACGCCCGCCTGCGCCTCGCCCCAGCCTGCCGCTGGTCCTACGTCCCCTACGGCCACGACCTCGCCGACCCCCTGCTGAGCCCGGCCCGCGCGCCCCGCGACGCCCTGCCGCCCCACGTCTTTCTCGTCGCCGCCGAGCTCGACATGCTGGCCCACGAGAGCTGGCGGCTGGCCTGCCGGCTGGCCGTCGGGCGCGGTCCGGGAAAAGGCAATCCGCCCACCGCCGTTCCCGACCCCGACAGCAAGGCCGACGACGAGCGCTGTCCCGGCCGCCCCGGCTGCAGCCCCAACAAGGGCGCGCTGGAGCCGGCGGGCGACGCGCGGTTCGCGTGGCAGGCGACGTGGGCGGACGGCAGCAGCGTCGGCTGGCTGCTGGTGCCGGATGTGGTGCACGGGTTCGACCGGGCGCCGATGCGGGCGGCCATGGGCGACGAGGCGGCGGTGCGGGACGCGGCGCTCAAGACCCAGGCGTACGTGGCCGCGGTCGGGGCGTGGCTGCACAGTGTCGTGTGGGTGTGAGGAGAGGGCGGGAGGAAAGATGAAGACAAAAGGGCGGATCCACCGATTCTCTCTTATCATTGACATCTGTTAGAAGGGTATGCACTTGAGAAAAGCAGAAGAAAGCAAAGTCACGACATCACGCAACCGGACAGTATTCACTCATACTCGTACTCGTACTCGTAGAGTAACTGGTTGACCTGCTCAATCGCAATTGTTTGTTTACATTCTTATCGGTACTTGCGCGATACCATACGAGTAGTACAGCGACCAAAGTCACGCGTTTACAAGTGCGCACGTGACAAAGGCCCAACCTTGCCGGGGCAACGCTAAACCCAACACTGCACTATTATGCAGCGTCAAAATACTGCAACGTTGACAGGCCGAGCAGAAATCCCACCGCATGTCTGCAGCTCGCGCTCTGAGAACCGCATCGCCCCGAGACACAGCACGCACAACCCAGCATGGCAGAAGAAGAAGACTTTAGCTCCCAGCCGCTGAGCGACCGGTTTGTGCACAAGGTACGTGGCGAGACGAAGGAAGACGAAGAGGGGAAGAGAGAGAGGAACAGAGACAACAGAGAGACAGAGAGAGAGGGACAGAGACAGACAGAGAGACAGCAACAGAGACAGGGACAGGACAAGGCTAATGATCAGGTCTGGAAAGTGCGCAAGCAAGCCTACGAAGAGGCGGCAAAGCAGTTCGAGGTCACGCCAGACGAGTCCGATCCCGCATTCCGACCGTTCCTCCAAGATCCATCGCTATGGAAAGGCGCCGTGGCCGACTCCAACGTGGCCGCCCAGCAGGAGGGCATGGCCGCGCTGTGCGCCTTTCTCAAGTTTGGCGGCCGCGACGCCTGTCTGCGCACGCGCGGCCACACCATCGCCGCCATTGCCGAAAAGGGCCTGCCGTCGACGCGCGCCGCCACCAAGGCCTCGGCCATTGAGGCGCTGCTGCTCTACATTGAGCTCGACGTGGCCAACCCGGTCGTCGAAGACATGCTGCCGGCCCTGGCCGCCAAGCAGCCCAAGGTCATCGCCGCCACGTTCGCCGCCCTCACCACCATCTACCACAACTACGGCTGCAAGGTGGTCGACCCCAAGCCCGCGCTCAAAGCTCTGCCCAAGGCCTTTGGCCACGCCGACAAGAACGTCCGCGCCGAGGCCACCAAGCTGGCCGTCGAGTTCTACCGCTGGCTGCGCGAGGCCATGAAGCCCATGTTCTGGGCCGACCTCAAGCCCACCCAGCAGGCCGAGCTCGAGACCCAGTTCGAGGCCATCAAGGCCGCCAACGACGTGCCCAAGCAGGAGCGGCTGCTGCGGTCGCAGCAAGCGGCGGCGGCGAAATCTGGCGGCGGCGGCGGCGGCGGCGGCGGCGGCGACTTTGACGACGGCTACGACGAGGACGGCGGCGACGAGGAGCCGGCCGAGGTGGACGCGTTCGACCTAGCGGAGCCGCAAGAGGTGCTGAAAAAGGTGCCGGGGGACTTCCAGGACAAGCTGGCGTCGTCCAAGTGGAAGGACCGCAAGGAGGCGGTGGACGCGCTCTTCCAGGTGCTCAACGTGCCGCGGATCAAGGAGGGCGACTTCACGGCGGTCAACAACGGGCTGGCCAAGTGCATGAAGGACGCCAACATTGCCGTGGTGACGCAGGCGGCGCAGTGCATCGAGGTGCTGGCCAAGGGCCTGCGCAAGGCCTACGGCCGCTACCGCACCATTGTCATGCAGCCGATCCTGGAGCGGCTCAAGGAGAAGAAGCAGAGCGTGGCCGACGCCCTCGGCGCCGCCCTCGACGAGGTCTTTGCCGCCACCAGCCTGTCCGAGTGCCTCGAGGACACTGTCGCCTTTCTCGCCCACAAGAACCCCCAGGTCAAGGAGGGCACCGTGCGCTTCCTCGTCCGCTGTCTGCGCACCACCCGCGACGTGCCGAGCAAGCCTGAGATTGCCAGCATCGTCGAGGCGGCCAAGAAGCTGCTGGCCGAGTCGAGCGAGGGCCTGCGGTCCGGCGGTGCCGAGGTCCTCGGCACCGTCATGAAGATTGTCGGCGAGCGCGCCATGAACCCGCACGTCGAGGGGCTCGACGACATCCGCAAGACCAAGATCAAGGAGTTTTTCGAGACGGCCGAGGTCAAGGCCAAGGAGAAGCCCAAGGCGCCGCCGCCGAAAGCAGCGCCTCCGAAGAAGCTGACGGGTGGTGGTCAGCGGAAAGGACCGTCACCTCTAAAAAAAGCCGGAGGAGCAGCACCCCCAAAAGAAGAGCCAACACCACAGCCGCCTCGCAAGCTCGGCATGGCCAAGCCATCCGGCATCGGCGGCATCAAGGCACCACAGAAGCGCACACTGGCCGGGCCCGGAGGCGCATTATCACCACGGCGCATGGGCATCGTGGGCCCACCGGCACCGGTGATCCTGGACGAGGACGAGCCGCCGGCAACGCCCGCACCGGCACCGCGGATGGGTCTCGGCCGGGGCGGGTTGGCGGGCCGGTCACTGGCGAAGCCGTCGGCCCCAGCGATGCAGCCGCCTGCCGACGCCGCACCGACGTCACCGACACCCATGTCCGGGCTCACGGCGCTGGAGCGGGCAGAGATGGAGGAGCTGCGGGCGACCAACTACCGGCTGCTGAAGCAAGCGGAGGAGGCGCGGCACGAGCGGTCCAAGATGATGTCGGAGGTGCAGGAGCTCAAGAACCAGAACGCAGGGCTGATCGAGGACCACACGCGCGACGTGCTGAGCATCAAGGCCAAAGAGACGCAGCTGGTGCGGGCGCGCAGCGACACGGAAGCCGCCGAGCAGACCAACGAGCGCCTGCGCCGCGAGCTGGACCGGCTGAAGCGGGCGCTGAGCAAGGCGGAGGCGGCGGCGGCGGCGGCAGCAGCAACGAACAGCAACGGGGCCGGGGTGGGGGTTGGGGGTGGCCGGCCCGGCTCGGGCATGGGCAGTCCCGGGTTTGCGTCGCCGACGCACGACGACGCCGGCATCTACCGCGACGGGGCGTATCCGTCGAGCGCGGGCGTGCGGAACCGCATGAGCTTTGCCAGCACGCTGTCGGAAGAAAAGGAAAACGGCGAGACGGCGGCGTACCCGCGGGCCAAGCTGAGCCCAGACGTGCGCTATTCGGCCACGGCCGGCAGCGGCGCCTCCAGCGGCCGCGGCAGCCCGGCACCGCGCAACTACCGGCGCGACCTGGCCAGCGACGAGTCCGGCAGCAGCTACAGCACGCACGGCACCGGGCACGGCACCGGGCACGGCACCGGCTCCTCCGTCAGCGGCCAGGAGAGCTGGAAGCGGGCAGCCGAAGTGACCAATCAGCTCAAAGCGCGAATCGAACAGATGAAGGTGAGTCTCTCCATCCCTGCCTTTCAACGTCATGGACTAACCGTCAGGCCAAACAAGGGATCCGGAGAGGGTAGTATTGGGGCAACGCGTCTTTTTTGGAACGTACAGGTTGTCTCGGTGCTGGGATGCATGTTTTCTGTAACGCCTTCAGTTGTATTATACCTCTGCGAGCGAATGCTATTTGTGTGTACATGCTGCGTAAAGTGATTAGTAATATGACGATTAGTAATAAATGATGAGTCATGCAGATAAGATAGCAAATTGCTGCAGCCACAGCGAGAGCCAGCAACAGCTACGAGAGAGCCACCAGCAACGGCAGAGCAGCAACAAGACGCGCACGATGGCGTTTGAGGCGAGCAAGATGAGCAAGGCGGCGGCGGAGGCGTACTCGACGTCGGACTCGGACTCGGACGACGACAGCGATGCGTTCCGGCGTCCGGCGACGGACCCGACGGCGGGCGAGTTCAGCGAGTTCCAGCCGCACAACCACAACCACGCGCGCAAGCGGCGGCGCACCGGGCGCAGCGCCAAGGAGAGCGCGGCGCTGGGCATCTTTGGGTCGGACAGCGAGGACGAGGGCGCGGGCGGGCGGCGGTGGAAGCGCAAGCCGCTGCGGAAGCAGGGCGTGAGTTTTGTGACGGGAGACCACGAGAACGAGGAAGAGGAAGACGACGATGACAACGACGACGACGAATACGGAGAGGAAGACGACGTACACGTCGGACTGGGCTTTTCTCAAAACGCACCGAAACAGGCCTTCACGTTTGCCCCCCCCCACGTCGACGCGCAGAATCCGCTGGGCCGCGGCTTTGTGCCCTCGTCGGCCAGCGATCCGGTGCTGCGCGTCGTGGAGGACACGCAGCCGAGCAAGCCGGCCATTGTGCCGCGGCCCAGCGCCTTCTCGGCGCGCAGCAGCACCGGCGCGGCCAGCCGAAAGGGTGGAGGGGGGCCAGCCCCGATCAACGCCAGCTCGTTTGGCGCGCGCATGATGGCCAAGATGGGCTACAAGGCGGGCGAGGGTCTGGGCCGCGAAGGCCAGGGCCGCAACATCATCATCGAGGCCAACCTGCGGCCGCAGGGTGCCGGTCTCGGCGCCGTCAAGGAAAAGTCGGACAAGGAGCGGCAGGAGGAGAAGCGACAGGCGCGGCTGCGGGGAGAGGTGGTGGTGGACTCGGAGGAGGAGGAGGAGAAGAAGAGAAGACGAAGAAAGAAGATGGTGGCGAGTGGGACAGCGAGCGGCACCGGCACCGGCACCGGCACCAGCACGCCCCGACGACAAAAGCCAAAATACATGACCATGGACGAGGTGCGGCGGGCGGCGCCAGGCCTGCAGATCCCCGAGGCCTTTTCGCCTATCCTCGACATGACGGGGCCCGGCCACAAGATGCTGACGTCGGCGTCGGGGCTGATGACGCCGGGGGGCGGAGAAGACAGGGAGGACAAAGAGGACAAGGCGACGGCGCAGCTGGCGCGGCGGGCGCAAAACGACTTTCTGGCCATCCTCGAAGAGTGGCAGAGCCTGCAGAACCGCAAGGCCTACGCGGAGCTGCAGGCCCAGCAGCTGCGGCAGGAGCTGGCCGAGCTCGAGGGCCAGCTGCAGGGGCACCAGGCCATGGCCGACGCGTTTGGCCGGCTGGCTGTCCAAGACAGTGATGACAGTGACGACAGCTGGCAGGCCAAGTGGGTGCGCACAGTGGCCCAGCTGCAGGCGGCGACGGCGACGATGCCCGAGACGGCCCGGCGCGAGATGCAGGACGAGCTGGCCAGCATCGGCGTGGCGGCGCTGCATCCGCTGCTCAAGCAGGCCGTCGACGCCTGGGAGCCGCTGGCTGACGCGACGCTGGGGCCCGTCGTCGGCGATCTGACGGCGCTGCAGGGGCTGCTCTCCCCTGATCAGGGCGCCGGTCACCGCACGGCCACCCCCTACGAGGCCATGCTGTACAAGATCTGGCTGCCGCGCATGGCCCGGACGGTGCGCCAGTGGGACGTCCAGGACCCCGACGGCCTGCTGGCCGTCTACGAGGCCTGGGCGCCGCTGCTGCCGGCCTTTGCCCTCGACCAGCTGCTGGCGCACGACATTGTGCGCAAGCTCGACGAGGCCGTCGCCCGCTGGGAGCCGCGCCGGCGCAGCAGCCAGCGCCTCCGCCACCTGCCGCACATCTGGCTCTTCCCCTGGCTGCCGCACCTGCCCGCCCGCCACCTCGACCCCCGCAGCGCCGACGGGCTCGTCGCCGCCGTCAAGCGCAAGTTCCGCCAGCTCGTCGACGCCTGGGAGTTTTACCGCGGCGTCGTCCCGGGTCTCGTGCAGTGGCGCGACGTCCTGCGGCCGCACTCGGACTCGGACTCGGGCAGCTCCGACCAGTGGCGCCCCTTGGTCGTCGCCCACGTCCTCCCGGCCATGGCCCGCTACCTGCGCGCCCAGTTCCGCGTCGACCCCCGCGACCAGGCCGCCTACCTCGAGGTCCTCACCGGCGAGCTGCAGTGGCTGACTGCCGGGCTCGTCGCCCCGGCTCTGCTGGCCGAAGTCCTCGTCGCCGAGTTGTTTCCCATGTGGCACGACGCCCTCTACCGCCTGCTGACCACCCCCGGCCTCGTCTCCCTCGACCAGGTCGCCCAGTGGCTGCAGTGGTGGGTCGAGGCCGTCCTGCCGCCCGAGATCCGCCAGCTGGCCCCCATCGCCGCCGAGTTTGAGCGCGGCCTCGCCATGGTGCACGAGGCCTTGGACCTCGGCGGCGACCCGGTGCAGGTGCGCGCGTCTCTGGCGCCGCCGAAGAAGGGACCGGCTCTGCCCCACGAGCGGTCGCGCGAGCGGCACCACGACCGGCACCACGACCGACACCACCGGCACCACCACCGGGCAGAGGTGCCAGCACCAGCACCATCAGCCCCCGAGGAAATGTCCATCCGCCACTACACCGAAGAGTGGTGCGAGACGCACGACCTGCAGTTCCTGCCCGAGCGCAAAAAGGTCCACGCCGCCGGCCCGCTCTACCGCATCACCGCCCGCGGCGACGGCAAGGGCGGCGTCCTCGTCTACGTCCAGGGCGTCCGCCTCTACGTCGACACCAAGCAGGGGCCCCTCGAGATCCGCGTCGACCGCCCCGCGGACTGGGAGCGGCTGCTGGCCATGGCGCAGTAGGCGAAGCATCTCGTGATAAATACGAGATCACACTTGTGGGATTTGCCTGTTCGTCTGATCGGTGGCCCGACGATGCCCGATGCCCTGCCGTCTTTCCAGGATGCCGTCGACGCAACGTTGCAGCCCGCCCAATAAAGGCTGATTGACCGTTCCCTGACATTAGGGTTGATGCCGCTCTTTGTATTGTTGGGCATATAATACACTTGAAAATACGAGCAGAAGAACAGTGGATCCCATTGACTAATTGATCCCCCCAAGTGCGTATATCGAGTTTGTCACTGTCCAAGTCGATAGCCTTAAGCCTCGTTATTTGTTTGGCTGATTGAACTGTGGCAGACAGTTATCTATGACTATTCTATCAACTTCCCAACATCATTTCTAGATAAAGTTTGACGCCGTCACTCGTAACGTAGTAAGTTCTTTACTTAAACTTTACAATAACCCGATGTGAGTGCAATAGCGCTCCGTCAATACGAGCTTTTGTCCGCCAAGCGACTGCCGCCTTTGGCGATCCCGCGGTAGTTGGATTGTGGGGAGGCCTCGTGTCAGCCAGCCGCCCGTCTTATTGGCGTAAGCCAAGCTCAAGAGGTGAGACCGAGTGGTCAGCGGTCGGGTCAGAGCTCGACTCAGCCGGCAGAAACGTCGTATTTTTAGGCCTCGTATCGGCAGCCGTAGCAGCAGCAGTTAGGGCTGAACCGTCAGATCACGGGCTGCAGAAGCGGCACCCAGCTCGTGTTTGCTGCGGCCACCTGATGCGTCTGGTGGCTGCCAATCGGATGCCGGCGTATTCTTCGGTTCCAGCCGTTTTGTTCGACGGGCATCATGAAAGCCCGCCCCCCCCCCCCATTCTCGTCCAACCTCACTCATCTGACATTCGGCAGAGAAACAGCTCACCCGATCCTCTTACCTAACAGAGAGCTTTCTGCCGAGGTGAGCAGGCCTTTCTGCAGAGGCTTTGGAATCCGGGCTCAGCCCCTGGATGGCTGATTTTTTTCCCCTGCTGACGCCCTGTGAGGCTCACTCGCCGGTCCGAAGTAGCCACTGAGTGCGTCTCTCGGCGCCATGCTCAGCATTTCCTCTTTGGGCTGTAATTCGCGTGACCGGCAGGACTGCGGCCGACGTTCACCTCGATTCTATTTTGTGTTCGTATCGTGACGGTGGATGTCTATATAAGCCTTTGTCCATCTCTCAACACTCACAATCCATCACTCACAAGCCATCACTCTACAATCTACTCTACAATCTACTCTGCAATCCACCAATCCACTCTACAACACAACAACCACAACCACTCAACATCATGAAGTTCGTTGCTGTCCTCGCTCTGGCTACCGCCGCCGCTGCCTCGCCCGCCAAGCGCGAGGCCTGCACCTTTGGCACGTATGCCTGCACTGCCGACAACACCGGCATCCAGATCTGCAACATCCAGGGCCAGTGGGAGCTCGTCGGCCCCTGCCCCAGCGGCACCTCGTGCGAGGACCTGCCCCAGAACGGCTTCGACCTGCCCTTCTGCACCAACAACCCAGCCAAGCGCAGCCTCCCCGTCGGCTACTGCTTCAACCCGGGCCAGTACGAGTGCGACGGGCCCACCGCCATCAAGGTCTGCAACGTCACCCACGGCTACGAAAAGGTCGGCGACTGCCCCAAGAAGTCCCACTGCGACTACATTGGCGCCATTCCCTACTGCGTCAACTAAGCACCGGGCGGGACGGGCGGACGGCGGGTGGGTGGGCAGGCAGGCATGGGATGGAATGGTATGCATCGGTTCTGGGTCTAGTTCTTCATGTCACTCCTTACATTGGTTATATATTTCAATCAAAAGGCTTGTCCTATGAACGTGACTACAGACTGGAACTTGGTGACGAATCACGTGATATACCATTTACAACGCGACGCGATTCTGCACTCAGCCCTGCTTTGCGCAATTGTACAATGGAGGACACGTCCAACATCCGCTCCTGGGTGGAGAGTCTGCCTGCTGGCCAGAACTTCGAGGCCATCGACAGCCGGAAAAGGAAAACGCGCATAGGAGATGAAGATGCTCCCCCGTTCTCGGCCGACCTGGTGAAAGAGCTCGTCGATCTTGCCCGTCTTCCGAAGCCCATTGTCTTTCGCGAATCAGATGATGTGGTGCGCCAGGATCTACCAGAAGATGTCAAGCAGCTGGACAAGCAACTGCATCTGACACTGCGCCGGGCCTTCATCCCACGAGCGGCGCGCCCCTTTGTGGAGCAGATTCCGGGCATGGCAGAAGGGGTCGACGACGGCTCCTTTTACGACATTCCGGAAACCTGGGGACGTTGCCGCCGACGACGGCGGCGCGGTCCGAGGGCGAGAGCAGGGACTGGGGGGGGATGCGGGCGCGGGTTCCACGTCCACGGAGTGCAGGCCCGCTGCTGCCGCTGCCCACGGCCGAGGAGCGCGCCCTGCAGGAGCTCTGGGCGCTGCTGGCCATCATCCAGGAGGCGCACGAGTCGAGCGAGCGCCAGCGGCACGAATCGGCCTGGAATGCAGAGGTGCACGCCCCCCTGCTGAGGCTGGCGCTCTCATACGGATGCCCGACTACGGTAGGCAAGGAGTATATGTCCGCCGCTACCATTATGTCTTCGTGCACCGCCTCAATATGGATGGGCCTAGACAACGACAGCGCGTGCGGTTCGTGGCAGTCGGGCATGTCGGCGGGGATCGACTTTTCCCTGGTTCTGCAACTCGCAAACGAATCGCCCCTGGCTCAGGCCATTGCTGGAGCCGCCGAGGCGCTGGCCTGGGAGACAAACACGATGCCGACGATGAACCAGACAGCGTATGCAGCGGTGCGGCACCAGCCCATCGCTGTGGCTATCGAAACCAAGCGGCTGGTGTCGTCCACCGATGCGCTCGTCCAGCTTGGCTTGTGGACGTTTGCCTGGCACCAGCGCATGGATGCCTTTCGCGAGCTGCTGAAGCGGTCGCTTGCGCTGGCAGAAGCAGAAGCAACGACTCCCAAGCTCGTTACGCTGCCGCTGGTGTCGGTGGTGGGCCACGAATGGCGCATATACTATGCGTGCGATCGAGGCGACAAGATTGTGCGTTCATTTTTCCCTCGTTTTTGACTGATGTCTAACATCTCTTAGGAGATCATTGGCCCCGAACGGTTGGGATCAACGCAGGACCTGACCGGTATATACACGCTCTTGACAAATCTACGGCATATTGCAGCCTGGATCGACGATCGGTTTCGCCAGTTTCTCGTGCAGTTCTTTGGGGGAGGGCCGGCAACGCAGGAATAGCTGATCTTATTCACACGATCTTTGTCTTCGGTAGTTAGTTAGCCTTTGATTGGCTAAGTTACGCTGTCGCTACAGCGGTCGTTAGGCTTCCCCACACTTACGGGCCCTCCCGCATCTACTGCAACCTGCGATGCCTTTTTATCACGCGATCCACCGGCTCACCGCCTGATTCTTTTCCACGCAACGATTGTCTGGACAACACAACCAGCACAACCACCGCTCTCGCTGGCCCTCATGTTCGTGCTCGGTCTTCTGCGGTCACCCTTTTTTCAGTCGCTGTGGCAGTCCGCCCTCTCGCGATGCTTCGGCCTGTGGCGGCGCCTCGTCGGGCTGTTGGGCCGCGAGACGCCCCCGTCTCTGACCCTCGGCAGCCCACGCGTGCGAGCCAAGTCCTCCCGGCCAACCTCGGTACGTTCTTCGCCCACCGCCGCCGGATGCCGCCGGGCGCCGCTGCCGCTGCCGCCACCGCTGCCGCTGACTGACCCTCTCCAGAGCCCCCACCGGCTCAGCGACTTCACATATCTGCCCATCCCCGGCTCTTGGGAGCGGCCGCGGAGACCACAGCTGCCCGAGTCCGCCTTTGAAGTCCCCGCCGAGGCCCCGCCCGGCACCATCTACTACGTCACCAAGGGCGAGCTGCTGGGCTTCGGCACCACCGCCCACATTGAGAAGCTGCCGTCCGGCCACGTGATCAAGACCCCCATCCCCAACCCCTACCAGCCGCGCGAGGAGGAGCGCCGGCGCCAGGACCTGCGCACCGAGGCCGAGATCTACACCCGCCTGGGCAACGACTGCCCCTATGTGCCCCGCAAGGTCGCCTGGGACGAGCAGACCTGCTGCCTCACCCTCGCCTTTCTCGAGAACGGCAGCCTCGAGATGTACATGCAGGGCAAGCGCAGCCTCGCCGACGTCGGCTCGCCCACCCGTCCGCCCGACCTCTCGCCCGACACCCGCCGCCGCTGGACCCTGCAGGCGGCCGCCGCGCTGCAGGCCATCCACGCCGTCGGCGTCGTGCACTGCGACTTTGTCCCGCGCAACCTGCTGCTCGACGCCGAGCTCAACCTGCACATCTCCGACTTTGCCGGCAGCTCCCTCGACGGCTCCGCCCCCTCCGTCGCCTGCGGCCCGCGCTTCCAGCCCCCCCACTGGTCCTTTGACCGCCCCGCCCTCGCCACCGACGACATCTTTGCCCTCGGCTCCGTCCTCTACTTTATCATGACCGGCCGCGAGCCCTACGCCCACCGCAGCGACGACGAGGTCGAGCGCCTGCACAGCGCCCATCTCTTTGCCGACCTCGACGGCATCGCCTGCGCCCCCGTCATCCTGGCCTGCTGGCAGGGCCGCCTGACCACCGCCGCAGACGTCCTGGATGCCCTGATCGCCGTCTATTCCGAGGACGAGTGGGATGATGTCATATACCCATAGCCTTTTTTATTTTTAGATCTACCATGCTTTTAGAAGAATCATTGCCCAAGTCGGCAAACAGCTTGCTCACTTCACCCCCATGCTGGACAAAGCCAGCGATCTCAAACGAGTGCCAGGTCTCCAGTCAGCAGACTATTTGTAGATTCTGTTTGATACTCATCAACACGCACGTCAGCACCGCTACCGTCTTCAAGACTCCCGCGTTGGCCACTCAGTGACGAGCACTGTCTTGGCCACCGGACAGCATCGGCTCCAAGAAACAGACGTCGTCTTATAACGAACGTAATGCGGGGAATGCGGAGTTGTGCGGGAAGGCGCGGCCCGTGTCTCGGAGGCCTTCTAGCGCCCCCGGGTTTCCGGTGACTGCGCTAGTTTGAGGTGCTCCCATCCCTCCCCGAGAGGATCCAGAGTCCGGCAAGCTGTTGTAAGTACCGTTAAGTAGCCGGTGGTGGCGTACAGCCGAGTTGCGAAGGACCTGTGAAAGTACCTCAACGTGAACAGTTCAAGGTAAACCAAGAATGGCGGGCCTTATGAGGCCGGGGAACTACGCGACTGTGGCCATGCCTTTATCTCCATACTTCCAACCCTGCTGACTTTCTGCCAGGCATACGCCCAGAAGCATGTGTCAAAGCACGGAGACACGTCACAGACGCGGTGCTTGTACGATGACCATCATCTATCTAGACAGAGGAAAGCAAAACATTCTGTACAGTGCGTTTAAAATGTTTACATTTGTAAATAACCCAGGAAACTCCATCTTGATTGAGACGTGTGCTCTCCTCGGCCCAAACGACTCGCCCTGAATAGAGACTAGTAATGCCACATTTCTAGCAAACAATCTCTCGTAATTGCTGTTTTTTAAAACGAAACAGTTGGGATACAAATAATGCCATACAAAGTCCAGCCACGGACCTCTAGATTCTACCCGTGACCTATCTCACCGGTGCTGTTTTTCTCATGTAGTCGTCTACTGTTAGGCAGATAAGTATGCAAATATCGAGCACTACTCATGCCCAGGCCCCACCTTAAATTTTTTTTTAACCCGCAAAAGGTAGGGCCTGGGCACGAGTATCTCCTTGAGACCGAAATTAGGAACTTTTTTTATAGGGCTTATTGACATGTTTGTACATACCCCGCTCTGATTTGTCCCTCTGTTGAACGCGTATTACTAGTAAAATACACGTAAAAATGGTCAGGTTTTAGACAGACTTTAGCATCGTCTGTCTGCAATTATCCACAATAACCATGGCCGGAGGCAAGAGAAAAAGTGCGGCTTTGCTAGATAAGGCTCTGCCTCTTAAAAGACAATGCAATTCAACTCCCTCCTCCCCTCTCTAGCCTATACGGCATTTAACAATAAATTTGATTTTGAATTACCCTACCTTTAAACCGGTGTATTAAGACTCCTTTCCACGTGTTATTACTACACTACTGTTTTTATTGTTTAAGATTTTTACATTGTTTTACCCTCTTTGTTTAGTCTCTAAATAGGCTGTATTTATTAACGAACGGTGCTTTAAACCTACGTAGCATTCTATCTATCTAAAAGAAATCTACTTATTCTTTAAAATGCTTTTATATATAAGTTACTACCGTTTACCTTTTATACACATGTACTAGGATACCTTCTTAATAACGGCACTTTATCCTATCGTAAGATTTATGCTACACAATTGATTTTTCAGCCTTTACCGTTGTTTTTATACGTAGGATACAAAGGACAAGACGGCCACCTTTTCGGTATTTAATAAGGTTAAACAATAGAGCGATTATATTTAAACAACGGGCATTTAGTACTAGCGGCCGTCGTCTAAAGTTAACATTGATAAGGCTATGTTACGTTTTACAGGCTAGAGTAGCGACATTGTTTATATGTCAAGTAAGCTGATATCTAAAGGATATAAGATTTAGACTACTGTTAACTCTAGTTACTTTCTACAATAGATTTACTACGCGAAAAGGCACGGCCTAGTTGACTACAATAGAGAGGAGTGTTTATTTTTAGCTCCTACACAAGGCATTGTCCTTGCCCTTTTGCGGTGACTCCTACCTTCGCCCTTCCCTTAACATGTATACTATTGTTTTATAGATAACCTTTTTGTTACGCTTAACTTATTTACTAAACTAAGAGACAATGGCTTTACGGCTACTAGCACGACCCGTCTTAACCGCGTAGACAGTTAACAATTAGTTACGTTAAAAACAAAAGATAAATCTAGAGATTTCATTCTATGGGGTACAGTATATGCGCGTAAACACAAAGGGGACAATGTTATGCAATTCGGCTTTAAGGACAATGCCCTTATGCTTTTATTAAGCACGTTTTTTACTGGCTAGGAGACTCTTGTTAAACGTGCTTGTCGCCGGCCTGCAAAGACTTTAACTAGTGCTTATATAGCAAGAGCTTTATTTAAAGACAATACAATAATGAAACTATCCGTTTTAAGGTTTATTGATTTATATAATCACTATATAAACAGCGTAGATATTAGGGATTAATTGCGAGCTGAGTTTGCTCCTAAATAAAGGTTTTGGCGTGGTGGACAACAATCTCTATTGTTTTTCTTCTTATTCAAGGTTATGACAACGAACACGTTTTTACTCCAACAGCATAGTTTACTTACACCGATAGCGAATCAGAGCCGGTATCGTCAACAATTGTATCAACAAATCTTCCAAATCTTCAGCCAACACGTGGCTCTCCGCAACCAAGGACTCCCGGTACAATGCCTTTCAGAACACCCTTCCGAACATAAGTAGATTCATCTACAGAATAAGAAGTATTGTGCTTATTGTTCGTCAAAACGTGGTAATACAATATATAACAAAGCATTCATCACTAAAAGGCCGGCTCAAAAAGCACGTGTTATTACCGGCTGCCGACAATGCGGCGTGGCATTGTGTAAAAATCTAAGGAGGAATTGTTGGGACAAGTGGCATTTAGGGGGCGACCATGAGTGACCTGTTTTTAGCGGAGGGTTGTATGTATTTTTATGTATCTTTTGGTCCGTGCAGGGGTTTTAACCAATAAAATCGTTCAAACTCAAAAAGTTCCTAATTTCGGTCTCAAGGAGATAGGAGGAACCACTGAAATTATCCCGCTGGCATTGCCGACATATGTTCCTGCCAGAAGGAGGGCAAGTAAACTTGCGAGAATGGTCCATCTCAGGTATGTTTCCCTCCACGTGCCCTTCTAGAACAACTGCACGATGCAGATCCAGTATATTCCGCTCATTCCCATAGTCGTCAGTAGCAACTGATTCGACGAGCTCCATATCGTGGCAGACTAGATAAGCGAGAGGAACACTTCCCTCTACCTTTACGATTATATAGTTTAATTACACTACCATAATAATAATAAATTTAGTTTAAACTATTCGGAGCTGAATCCTGCTGCGATTATTAGATTATCTTTACAAGTCTGCGCATTGGTTGATACGAGGGTGCGCGGTAGACGACTTCCTGACGCCGAGAGCGAGGGTCGGTTCTGCCCACGTGTGTCAGTCATGTTAAGAGATAAGGGCCTGTAGGCTATTGCTCTGAGTGGGGTTCCTTTTCGGTGTTGCTTAAGGAGGCTTGTTTATTTAAGATTCCACGATCCGAGCTATTTAGAAGCTATGTCCTCCGTTTGCTGTTCACCCACTCTCTTCTCCGTATTGAGCCGCTTGATGGGTGCGAGGTACTTCAGAAAATCGGCCAAGTCATCTAAGCCTTTGTCCCTGGCAAACTCTTCTGCCGTCTTTCCGCCATCTCTCGTAAAGATATCGATGTCCTCACGGAGGGCTAGCACTCTTGCTGCTTTGGCACGCTTGTTCAAGATGGCATAAAAAAGCAAATTTGCTGTTCGAGGATTTGTTGGCTCAACGACGATTCCAGGATAATTCAGCAAGGTTAGAGCAATGTCGTCGTCGTTGTCGAGTGCACATTCGAGCGGCGATTCGCGTGCCTCTCTTCCGGTGTCTTGCAGAGCGCGGGCCGCTCCCGGATTCTTTGATAACAGGAAAAGCTGCACAACAGAAAGCCTACTATAAAAGACAGCATGGTGCAGTGCCGTGTAGCCAATATTGTCCCGATCCGCAAGGTCAGAGAAATCCATAATATCGCCAATATCCCGAGCTGGCAGTAATTGGGTTTCAATGGCGTGCATCAACAAGGTGTATCCACGACGGTCCTTCTGTCGCCAGAGCTGTTTATGACCTGCACCGAGTGGTCCCAAAAATTGTCTGATGATACCGATACGGCACCGACTGACAGCATGCCATAGAGCTGTCCAACCTTTTTCGTCCTGGAGCTGGCTACTCAACTGGCCTGCTTCACTCTCCAAGATCAACCTGCAGACGTCATCCCTTCCGAGAGCTGCTGCAATGTGCAGAGGTGTATGACCTGCATCACTTTGGGTCGTGAGCAACGACACGTTTCCGTTCATAAGGTTACAAACCACGTGGGAAGGGGCGTGGAAAGCGGCTATATGAAGAGCCGTGTGGCCAAACAGGTCGCGCTTATAAAGCCCGCGGAGATGCCGGCCAAAATAACAATCTTGGCTCCACGACTCCCGCTTTAAATCTTCGATCAGCTCGTCGGCACCCATCAAGGATAGAATAAAAAAGTTGTCATCCCATTTACCATGCCACCTTAATGGGACCACGACGGCGGGGCTCTTCCAAAAGGTAAACGTCTGGCACTCCTTAGGTAGATTCAGTAATGTTGCTGTTGAGGCCATGCGGGCGAAACCTTTGTCTTCCCGCCACCAACTCCAGATAAGGCGACGGACATTTAGAGTGTTCTGATCCCTTGTCCAGCGTTTCTTATACAGCATCTCGGCGGCAAAGGAGACGCTGCTTATGCTGGGATTATTCCGCAAAGTGTTCTCTATGCTTGACAGCAATTTGCCATTCAATTCCGAGATGGGATAATATCCAGGCATTGTATATTCTTCCTCTTGTATACCTGTATCTGAATATAAAATGGCTCGCTGAAGTTGCTCCAAATGCAACATTTCCGCGGATTTGTGAGCCACGTCGTGGGCCGAGGGCCACTTTATAAGCTTGTCTATCAGGCAGTGTTGTAACTTTCGCACCGTGGAGCGAAGCAGATGGAGCCTCTCGGGTGTTTTGGCCCATTCCGTTGGGAGAAGACGGCTGTACACTTGTTTTAAATTGTCGTATTCTGTGGCCACAAGCTTGTACATGCACACGGCATCCACTCTATGAAAATCGCAGGCGTTAATAATATCCGACCAATATATTAATGCCTGTATTGGAGTGCGAAGGCAGCTGGTCTTACAGGTCAGAAATCTGCACTTTAGAATCACTGCATAAGCCATTTCTTATCGCAGAAGTGCCTCTGCTGACAGATCTCTCCGGTGACGGGGAGTCTGAAGAGTCTGGCAAGTCTGGAAGAGGCCGTTTCTGGCCTCTTGGTAATGAAGCAGGGGTATCCTCGGCACGGAGTTGGGCTTGGCGTGGCGCCCATACCGGCTCTGAGCAAGGCAGGTCCTTCTTTTGGCATCTGTCGCATTTCGCTGGCCATAGTCGGGGCTGTGGGAGGCACTAAAACAGGCGCGATTTTCAGTAATTGTTTTCTAGTATTCGGTAGAGGCAGTATTACGGCATACGTACCGACTGACGGTCCTTGCGACACTGAGCACACTTTGGCTTCGGCTTTCGATCCGGCATCCCTAAAGCGGCCACTGTTCTGGGGGCCGACTCGCCATAAGGCCTTGCAAGGTCCTCGTGGGGGAACTGCAACTCCATCGTGTAAAGCGTGCGGCAGAATGAAGAGCAAAAGGGCAACTGTAGATGGCAAGCGTGCGAAAGGCAGTGTACTTATACCAGCTGGACGCCTGCCATTACCCAACCACTCTTCTGCGGCACCATTGCTTAAAGGATTCTTCCCTCTGTACTCCGTAGTCAGCTTCTGTTGGACAAAAGCAGGGTGGATCCACTTTAATTATTTTCTGGCAGCTCATACACATCGCACTTCGCACCTCGTCGCACCTCGTCGCATCTTCACACGTCGACCAGATAGCACCGCCAAGCTGCCAGGAGAATGGGACCTACACCTTGGCTTATGGCCAAACAAATTAATTCGCTTAAAACCCCCAAAACGGCCCGTTCGGCACTATCACTTTTGGACCTTTTGGACGAGGTTTTGCCAGACTGGTAAAAAAATCATAACTAGAGAAATAAGGACGCTTCCAAGAATTCAAAGTATCTAATACCTTAGGTAGGTCGAAACGGTACTTAAAAAGAACGCTTTAAAACTAACTCCCTTTTAAAACAACCTTATTTTAAGGGGAAAAAAGTAAAAAGAAAAACGTACAGCAGCGGGTATTCGCTGGTCGTCACCGACCCAACTACTAATCCGCCGATTACTGTTAAAAACACGCGGGGTGGCCGAAATGGCGACAGGTTTCAGGCGCTTTTTCAGGTGGCCGATTTGGCGACACATTTCTGTCTCCCCCGCTATTGCATTATACGCTTAATGGAAATGTAGAAAAGAGTACATTCATTTAGACCATTTGTTAGCACGTTTGTGAGACTGCGAACAAGAAGGTACAGAGAGCAACGCAAAGGGTACGGCTATATAGTTATAGTTGGTTAGTTAGTTAAATATATATATTTTCTTCCCTT